>OU342740.1:132215407-132632029 GCA_910589775.1 Avena eriantha | reverse complement strand
TGTGTTCTTTTCATAAACTAGTAGATACACTCCATGTGTGTTCATTTCATAAACCACATGGATCCACTAGATGTCATTGCATGTGTGTTCCTTGCATAAACCACTTGGATGTGTGTTCTGTTCATAAACTAGTAGAGTCACCCCTTGAGTGTTCATTTCATAAACCACATGGATCCACTAGATGTCATTGCATGTGTGTTCTTATTATTAAACCAGTTTGGATCCACTAGATGTCCTTGCATGTGTGTTCTTTTCGTTAAACCAATTGCATGTGTGTTATTTTCCTAAACCACTAGATGTCACTACATGTGTGTTCGTTTCATAAACCACTTGGATCCACTAGATGCCATTGCATGTGTGTTCTTTTCATTAAACCAATTGGATGTTTGTTACTTTCATAATCAATATGGATCCCCTACATGAGTGTTCTTTTCATAACCAAATGGATCCACTAGATGCCACTTGCATGTGTGTTCTTTTCATTAAACCAATTGGATGTATGTTATTTTCATAATCAACATGGATCCCCTACATGAGTGTTCTTTTCATAAACCAAATGGATCCACTAGATGCCACTTGCATGTGTGTTATTTTCATTAAACAACACTAATACACTAGATGTCATTGGATGTGTGTTCTTTTCATAAACCACTTGGATATGTGTTCTTTTCATAAACCAGTAGATACACTCCATGACTGTTCTTTTCATAAACCACTTGGATATGTGTTCTTTTCATAAACTAGTAGATACACTCCATGAGTGTTCATTTCAGAAACCACATGGATCCACTAGATGTCATTCCATGTGTATTCATTTCATTAAACCACTTGGATCCACTAGATGTCATTGCATGTGTGTTCTTTTCATTAAACCACATGGATCCAGTAGATGTCATTGCATGTGTGTTCTTTTCATTAAACAACTTGGATGCGTGTTATTTTCATAACCACTAGATGTCACTACATGCGTGTTCGTTTCATAAACAACTTGGATCCACTAGATGCCATTGCATGTGTGTTCTTTTCATTAAACCAATTGGATGTATGTTACTTTCATAATCAACATGGATCCCCTACATGAGTGTTCTTTTCATCAACCACATGGATCCACTAGATGCCACTTGCATGTGTGTTATTTTCATTAAACAACACTGATACAGTAGATGTCATTGCATGTGTGTTCTTTTCATAAACCAATTGGATATGTATTCTTTTCATAAACCAGTAGATACAATCGATGAGTGTTCTTTTCATAAACCACTTGGATATGTGTTCTTTTCATAAACAAGTAGATACACTCCATGAGTGTTCTTTTCATAAACCACTTGGATATGTGTTCTTTTCATAAACCAGTAGATACACTCCATGAGTGTTCATTTCATAAACCACATGGATCAACTAGATGTCATTGCATGTGTGTTCATTTCATTAAACAACTTTGATCCACTAGATGTCATTGCATGTGTGTTCTTTTCATTAAACCAATTGGATGTGTGTTGAACCAGTAGAGTCACTCCATGAGTGTTCATTTCATAAACCACATGGATCCACCAGATGCCATTGCATGTGTGTTCTTTTCATAAACCAGTAGAGTCACTCCATGAATATCTAGATGTCATTACATGTTTGTTCTTTTCATTAAACCAATTGTATGTGTGTTCTTTTCATAAACCAGTAGAGTCACTCCATGAGTCTTCATTTCATAAACCACATGGATCCACTAGATGTCATTGCATGTGTTCTCTTTTCATAAACCACTTGGATTCGTGTTCTGTTCATAAACCAATAGAGTCACTCCATGAGTGTTCATTTCATAAACCACGTGGATCCACTAGATGTCATTGCATGTTTGTTATTTTCATTAAACCACTTGCATCCACTAGATGTCATTTCATGGGAGTTCTTTTCATTAAACCAATTGGATATGTTTTCTTTTCATGAACAGTAGATACACTCCCTGAGTGTTCATTTCATTAAACCACAAGGAACCACTAGATTTCATTGCATGTGTGTTCATTTCATTAAACCACTTGGATCCACTAGATGTCATTGCATGTGTGTTCTTTTCATTAAACAATATGGATGTGTGTTATTCTCATAAACCACATGGATCCCCTACATGAGTGTTGTCTTCATCAACCACATGGATCCACTAGTTGCCACTTGCATGTGTGTTCTTTTCATTAAACAACACTTATACAGTAGATGTCATTGCATGTGTGTTCTTTTCATAAACCAGTATATACACTCGATGAGTGTTCTTTTCATTAACCACTTGGATATGTGTTCTTTTCATAAACTAGTAGATACACTCCATGACTGTTCATTTCATAAGCCACATGGACCCACTAGATGTCATTGCATGTGTGTTCTGTTCATTAAACCAATTGGATATGTGTTCTTTTCATAAACAATAGATACACTGCCTGAGTGTTCATTTCATTAAACCACAAGGATCCACTAGATTTCATTGCATGTGTGTTCATTTCATTAAACCACTTGGATCCACTAGATGTTATTGCATGTGTGTTCTTTTCATTAAACAAATTGGATGTGTGTTATTTTCATAAACCACATGGATCCCCTACATGAGTGTTCTTTTCATCAACCACATGGATCCACTAGATGCCACTTGCATGTCTGTTCTTTTCATTAAACAACACTGATACAGTAGATGTCATTGCATGTGTGTTCTTTTCATAAACCACTTGGATATGTGTTCTTTTCGTAAACCAGTAGATACTCTCGATGAGTGTTCTTTTCATTAACCACTTGGATATGTGTTCTTTTCATAAACTAGTAGATACACTCCATGAGTGTTCGTTTCATAATCTACATGGATCCACTAGATGTCATTGCATGTGTGTTCCTTGCATAAACCACTTGGATGTGTGTTCTGTTCATAAACTAGTAGAGTCACCCCATGAGTGTTCATTTCATAAACCACATGGATCCACTAGATGTCATTGCATGTGTGTTCTTTTTATTAAACCACTTGGATCCACTAGATGTCATTGCATGTGTGTTCTTTTCATTAAACCAATTGGATGTGTGTTATTTTTATAAACCACTAGATGTCACTACATGTGTGTTCGTTTGATAAACCACATGGATCCACTAGGTGCCATTGCATGTGTGTTCTTTTCATTAAACCAATTGGATGTATGTTACTTTCATAATCAACATGGATCCCCTACATGAGTGTTATTTTCATAAACCAAATGGATCCACTAGATGCCACTTGCATGTGTGTTCTTTTTATTAAACAACACGGATACACTAGATGTCATTGGATGTGTGTTCTTTTCATAAACCACTTGGATATGTGTTCTTTTCATAAACCAGTAGATACACTCCATGACTGTTCTTTTCATAATCCACTTGGATATGTGTTCTTTTCATAAACTAGTAGATACACTCCATGAGTGTTCATTTCAGAAACCACATGGATCCACTAGATGTCATTGCATGTGTGTTCATTTCATTAAACCACTTGGATCCACTAGATGTCATTGCATGTGTGTTCTCTTCATTAAACCACATGGATCCACTAGATGTCATTGCATGTGTGTTCTTTTCATTAAACAAATTGGATGTGTTTTATTTTCATAAACCACATGGATCCCCTACATGAGTGTTCTTTTCATCAACCACATGGGCCACTAGATGCCACTTGCATGTGTGTTATTTTCATTAAACAACACTGATACAGTAGATGTCATTGCATGTGTGTTCTTTTCATAAACCACTTGGATATGTGTTCTTTTCATAAACCAGTAGATACACTCCATGATTGTTCTTTTCATAAACCACATGGATCCACTAGATGTCATTGTATGTATGTTCATTTCAATAAACCAGTTTGATCCACTAGATGTCATTGCATGTGTGTTCTTTTCATTAAACCAATTGGATGTGTGTTTTTCATAAACTAGTAGATACACTCCATGAGTGTTCATTTCATAAACCTCATGTATCCACTAGATGTCATTACATGTGTGTTCCTTTCATAAACCACTTGGATGTGTGTTCTGTTCATAAACTAGCATGTGTGTTCTTTTCATTAAACCACTTAGATCAACTAGATGTCAATGCATGTGTGTTCTTTTCATTAAACATCTTGGATGTGTGTTATTTTCATAAACCACTAGACGTCATTGCATGTGTGTTCGTTTCATTAAACCACTTGGATCCACTAGATGTCATTGCATGTGTGTTCTTTTCATTAAACTAATTGGATATGTATTATTTTCATAAACCACATGGATGCACTGGATGCCACTTGCATTTGTGTTCTTTTCATTAAACCACATGCATCCACTAGACGTCATTGCATGTGTGTTATTTTCATTAAACAATTTGGATGTGTGTTATTTTCATAAACCACTAGATGTCACTACATGTGTGTTCATTTCATAAACCACTTGGATCCACTAGATGTCATTGCATGTGTGTTCATTTCATAAACCACTTGTATATGTGTTCTTTTCATACACCAGTAGATACACTCCATGAGTGTTCATTTCATAAACCACATGGATCAACTAGATGTCATTGCATGTGTGTTCATATCATTAAACAACTTTGATCCACTAGATGTCATTGCATGTGTGTTCTTTTCATTAAACCAATTGGATGTGTGTTGAACCAGTAGAGTCACTCCATGAGTGTTCATTTCATAAACCACATGGATCCACTAGATGCCATTGCATGTATGTTCTTTTCATAAACCAGTAGAGTCACTCCATGAGTGTTCATTTCATAAACCACATGGATCCACTAGATGTCATTGCATGTGTGTTCATTTCATTAAAGCACTTGGATCCACTAGATGTCATTGCATGTTTGTTCTTTTCATTAAACCAATTGTATGTGTGTTCTTTTCATAAAGCAGCAGAGTCACTCCATGAGTCTTCATTTCATAAACCACATGGATCCAGTAGATGTCATTGCATGTGTTCTCTTTTCATAAACCACTTGGATTCGTATTCTTTTCATAAACCAATAGAGTCACTCCATGAGTGTTCATTTCATAAACCACGTGGATCCACTAGATGTCATTGCATGTGTTCTCTTTTCATTAAACAATTGGATGTGTGTTTTTTTCATAAACTAGTAGAGTCACTCCATGAGTGTTCATTTCATAAACCACATGGATCCACTGGATGTCATTGCATGTGTGTTATTTTCGTTAAACCAATTAGATCCACTAGATGTCATTGCATGTGTGTTCTTTTCATTAAACCAATTGGACATGTGTTCTTTGCATAAACCAGTAGATACACTCCATGAGTGTTCATTTCATTAAACTACAAGGATCCACTAGATTTCATTGCATGTGTGTTCACTTCATTAAACCACTTGGATCCACTAGATGTCATTGCATGTGGGTTCTTTTCATTAAACAAATTGGATGTGTGATATTTTCATAAACCACTAGACGTCACTGCATTTGTGTTCACTTCATAACCACTTGGATCCACTAGATGACATTGCATGTGTGTTCTTTTCATTAAACCAATTGGATGTATGTTCTTTTCATAATCCACATGGATCCCCTAAATGAGTGTTCTTTTCATAAATAACATGGATCCACTAGATGCCACTTGCATGTGTGTTCTTTTCATTAAACAACACTGATACACTAGATGTCATTGCATGTGTGTTCTTTTCATAACTCCATGACTATTCTTTTCATTAACCACTTGGATATGCATTCTTTTCATAAACCAGTAGATACACTCCATGAGTGTTCATTTCATTAAACACTTGGATATGTGTTCTTTTCATAAACCAGTAGATACACTCCATGAGTGTTCAGTTCATAAACCACATGGATCCACTAGATTTCATTGCATATTTGTTCATTTCAATAAACCCCCTTGATCCACTAGATTTCATTGCATGTGTGTTCTTTTCATTAAACCAATTGGATGTGTTTTTTTTTCATAAACCAGTAGATACACTCCATGAGTGTTCATTTCATAAACCACATGGATCCACTAGATGTCATTGCATGTGTGGTCTTTTCATTAAACCAGTTGGATCCACTAGATGTCGTTGCATGTGTGTTCTTTTCATTAAACCAATTGGATGTGTGTTCTTTTCATAATCCACAAGGATCCACTACATGAGTGTTCTTTTCATAAACCACACGGATCCACTAGACGTCACTACATGTGTGTTCTTTTCGTTAAACAACTTGGATGTGTGTTATTTACATAAACCACTAGATGTCAGTACAAGTATGTTCGTTTCATGAACCACTTGTATCCACTAGATGCCATTGCATGTGTGTTCTTTTCATAAACCACTTGGATATGTGTTCTTTTCATAAACCAGTAGATACAGTCCATTAGTGTTCATTTCATAAACCACATGGATCAACTAGATGTCATTGCATGTGTGTTCATCTCATTAAACAACTTTGATCCACTAGATGTCATTGCATGTGTGTTCATTTCTTTAAACCACTTGGATCCACTAGATGTCATTGCATGTGTGTTCTCTTCATTAAAACACATGGATCGACTAGATATCATTGCATGTGTGTTCTTTTCATTAAACAACTTGGATGTGTATTATTTTCATAAACCACTAGATGTCACTACATGTGTGTTCATTTCATAAACCACTTGGATCCTCTAGATGTCATTGCATGTGTGTTCTTTTCATAAACCACTTGGATATGTGTTCTTTTCATAAACCAGTAGATACAATCCATGAGTGTTCTTTTCATAAACCACTTGGATATGTGTTCCTTTCATAAACCAGTAGATACACTCCATGAGTGTTCATTTCATAAACCACATGGATCCACTAGATGTCATTGCATGTGTGTTCATTTCAATAAACCAGTTTGATCCACTAGATGTCATTGCATGTGTGTTCTTTTCACGAAACCAATTGGATGTGTGTTTTTCATAAACCGGTAGATACACTCCATGAGTGTTCATTTCATAAACCACATGTATCCACTAGATGTCATTACATGTGTGTTCCTTTCAGAAACCACTTCGATGTGTGTTCTGTTCATAAACTAGCATGTGTGTTCGTTTCATTAAACCATTTGGATCCACTAGATGTCATTGCATGTGTGTTCTTTTCATTAAATAAATTGGATGTGTGTTATTTTCATAAACCACATGGATCAACTAGATGAAACTTGCATGTGTTTTCTTTTCATTAAACAACACTGATATTGTAGATGTCATTGCATGTGTGTTCTTTTCATAAACCACTTGGATATGTGTCTTTTTATAAACCACTTGGATATGTGTTCTTTTCATAAACCAGTAGATACACTCGATGAGTGTTCTTTTCATTAACCACTTGGATATGTGTTATTTTCATAAACCAGTAGATACACTCCTTGAGTGTTCATTTCATAAAACACATGGATCCACTAGATGGCAATTGCATGTGTGTTCATTTCATTAAACCACTTGGATCCACTAGATGTCATTGCATGTGTGTTCTTTTCATTAAACCACATGGATCCACTAGATGTCATTGCACGTGTGTTCTTTTCATTAAACCACTTGGATCAGCTAAATGTCATTGCATGTGTGTTCTTTTAATTAAACCAATTGGATGTGTGTTATTTTCATAAACCACTATAGGTCACTACATGTGTGTTCGTTTCATAAACCACTTGGATCGACTAGATGCCATTGCATGTGTGTTCTTTTCATTAAACCAATTGGATGTATGTTACTTTCATAATAAACATGGATCCCCTACATGAGTGTTATTTTCATAAACCAAATGGATCCAGTAGATGCCACTTGCATATGTGTTCTTTTCACTAAACAACACTAATACACTAGATGTCATTGGATGTGTGTTCTTTTCATAAACCACTTGGATATGCGTTCTTTTCATAAACCAGTAGATACACTCCTTGAGTGCTCATTTCATAAACCACATGGATCCACTAGATGTCATTGCATGTGTGTTCTTTTCATTAAACCACATGGATCCACTAGATGTCATTGCTTGTGTGTTCTTTTCATTAAACAACTTGGATGTGTGTTATTTTCATAAACCACTAGATGTCACTACATGTGTGTTCATTTCATAAACCATTTGGATCCAATAGATGTCATTGCATGGGTGTTCTTTTCAGAAACCACTTGGTATGTGTTCTTTTCATAAACTAGTAGATACACTACATGAGTGTTCCTTTCATAAACCACTTGGATATGTGTTCTTTTCATAAACCAGTAGATACACTCCATGAGTGTTCTTTTCATAAACCACTTGGATATGTGTTCTTTTCATAAACCAGTAGATACACTCCATGAGTGTTCATTTCATAAACCACATGGATCCACTAGATGTCATTGCGTGTGTGTTCATTTCATTAAACCACTTTGATCCACTAGATGTCATTGCATGTGTGTTCTTTTCATTAAACCAATTGGATGTGTGTTCTTTGCTTAAGCCAGTAGATTCACTCCATGAGTGTTCATTTCATAAACCACATGGATCCACTAGATGTCATTGCATGTGTGTTCTTTTCATAAACCAGTAGAGTCAGACCATGAGTGTTCATTTCATAAACCACATGCATGCACTAGATGGCATTGCATGTGTGTTCATTTTATTAAACCACTTGGATCCACTAGATGTCATTGCATGTTTATTCTTTTCATTACACCAATTGTATGTATCTTCTTTTCATAAATCAGTAGAGTCACTCCATGAGTCTTCATTTCATAAACCACATGGATCCACTAGATGTCATTGCATGTGTTCTCTTTTCATTAAACAATTGGATGTGTTTTTTTTCATAAACCAGTAGAGTCACTCCATGAGTGTTCATTTCATAAACCACATGGATCCACTGGATGTCATTGCATGTGTGTTATTTTCGTTTAAACCAATTGGATCCACTAGATGTCATTGCATGTGTGTTCTTTTCATTAAACTAATTGGACATGTGTTCTTTGCATAAACCAGTAGATACACTCCATGAGTGTTCATTTCATTAAACTACAAGGATCCACTAGATTTCATTGCATGTGTGTTCAGTTCATTAAACCACTTGGATCCACTAGATGTCATTGCATGTGGGTTCTTTTCATTAAACAAATTGGATGTGTGATATTTTCATAAACCACTAGACGTCACTGCATTTGTGTTCACTTCATAAACCACTTGGATCCACTAGATGACATTGCATGTGTGTTCTTTTCATTAAACCAATTGGATGTATGTTCTTTTCATAATCCACATGGATCCCCTAAGTGAGTGTTCTTTTCATAAACAACATGGATCCACTAGATGCCACTTGCATGTGTGTTCTTTTCATTAAACAACACTGATACACTAGATGTCATTGCATGTGTCTTCTTTTCATAACTCCATGACTATTCTTTTCATTAACCACTTGGATATGCGTTCTTTTCATAAACCAGTAGATACACACCATGAGTGTTCATTTCATTAACCACTTGGATATGTGTTCTTTTCATAAACCAGTAGATACACTCCATGAGTGTTCATTTCATAAACCACATGGATCCACTAGATTTCATTGCATATTTGTTCATTTCAATAAACCCCCTTGATCCACTAGATTTCATTGCATGTGTGTTCTTTTCATTAAACCAATTGGATGTGTTTTTTTTTCATAAACCAGTAGATACACTCCATGAGTGTCCATTTCATTAAACACATGGATCCACTAGATGTCATTGCATGTGTGTTCCTTGCATAAACCACTTGGATGTGTGTTCTGTTCATAAACTAGTAGAGTCACTCCATGAGTGTTCATTTCATAAACCACATGGATCCACTAGATGTCATTGCATGTGTGTTCTTTTTATTAAACCACTTGGATCCACTAGATGTCGTTGCATGTGTGTTCTTTTCATTAAACCAATTGGATGTGTGTTTTTTCATAATCCACAAGGATCCACTACATGAGTGTTCTTTTCATAAACCACATGGATCCACTAGACGTCACTGCATGTGTGTTCTTTTCGTTAAACAACTTGGATGTGTGTTATTTACATAAACCACTAGATGTCAGTACATGTATGTTCGTTTCATAAACCACGTGGATCCACTAGAGGTCATTGTATGTGTGTTCTTTTCATTAAACCAACTGGATGTATGTTCTTTTCATAATCCACATGGATCCCCTACATGAGTGCTCTTTTCATAAACCACATGGATCCACTAGATGCCACTTGCATCTGTGTTCTTTTCATTAAACAACACTGATACACTAGATGTCATTGCATGTGTGTTATTTTCATTAAACAACTTGGATGTGTGTTATTTTCATAAACCACTAGATGTCACTACATGTGTGTTCATTTCATAAAGCATTGATATGTGTTCTTTTCATAAACTAGTAGATATTCTCCATGAGTGTTCATTTCAGAAACCACATGGATCCACTAGATGTCATTGCATGTGTGTTCATTTCATTAAACCACTTGGATCCACTAGATTTCATTCCATGTGTGTTCTTGTCATTAAACCACATGGATCCATTAGATGTCATTGCATGTGTGTTCTTTTCATTAAACAACTTGGATGTGTGTTATTTTCATAAACCACTAGATGTCACTACATGTGTGTTTATTTCATAAACCACTTGTATCCACTAGATGTCATTGTGTGGCGACCCCGGATTTTCACCCGGGATTACCCAATTATGCAAACCACCCCGATCCCATGATCATTGCATCGTGGAGCATAACCGACATGATATCAAAGTACACACATCCATTACAGTACGGGACAATAAGTCTTACAATAATAGTCTTACAACTTGCCTCGGTGGGCACAAATAGATAATAGAAGCGGTACTAATAAACGCGGAGGACCCGAGTCAAGCCATAGCCCAACTTGTGCCTGACTCGGAGAAACGCCCTAGTTCGCGAAGTCGTCGTCGTACGCTCCATTGTCTTCTTAATTTTGCTCATAATCTGAACAAGTTGATAGCCAGGGAACATTGCTAGTGAGTACTTTGAATGTACTCGCAAACCACCATACAAGGGAAAACAAAGAGTATGCAGTATGGCTTTGGATAGGATGGCTCCAAAGAGGCTATTTGTGAAATCTCTTAGAGATATACTCTCAACTCTACCACTAGTTGTTTGCAAAACTTTTTAGGGGTAAAATAGTTAGGAAAAAACTTGAATTACTAGGATGGGATCACCCTGTTAATCACTTCCACTGTGGTCATCCCCTGACCAATACTTCAACTAGGTCCGACCATCCCATGGCCCATCCTCCATGCCCTTCGGCCATCCCATGGCCGAGTCTCTTTTCAGAAAACCTTTTTATAAACCAAAACCAGCACCGCTTTACAGAAGTTTGTCCAACCCGTCCATGACCGTGGACTCGGCTATTCGAATAGTTTTACGCTCTTTAGAGGTTGTACACTTTTACCCACAAGATCGGATACATCCACCGCGAACAGTCGCAGATCGTCATACACTAGTATGCGGGTTTCGAATAACCGGACAAGACCTTCGGGATAATCCCCTCTTAACACAAGCGCCTACCCTATGAGTGTTGTTCCCCTCAAAACCAGGATGTCGGGTACCGAGAACCAACCGGCGTGCTTTTACCACTTCTCGAGTGTGCGCTTTCAATGAGGGGCCCATAGTAACGTGTGGAGGTCAGCAGACCCTTTGTTCCTTCTCCAGGTCGATGTCCCACATGGACCTTTATCGGAGAAGGCCCACCCTCCAGGGATTCCCGATCCCTTGTAGTAGTTGCGAGGCACTTGTATCAGAGAGGACCACTTTCTAGTCAAGCCCCTTCCCATATAGGGGTATTGTGGTTGCACGGGGTGGTTGTTATCGCTAGACTGCAAAGAACCGGGTGCGTTTTCGAAAACGGTTTTTCCTTCAACTCCTTCTTTTGTGCTGCCACTTGTAGAACAGATCCAAAAATCATTTTTTTTAAAAACTACTCGGCCAGTCCCACTTGCCATGGTTTTCTGTCAAAACTTTTATGAAAACCTTCCTTGCCATCGGGTTCCGAACCTAGAGTTTTTGTTAGGCTAAACCAGGGTTTCCATGTAGTTGTGGTATATTAGACCAGCTTAACTACTAGAGTAGGGATAGGTAATACCAAGGGGGGGGGGTACTTAAACAGTACCATAGGCATAAGTTTGGTGGAGCCAAACCCATACCATAATACACATAAATAACAAAATAACTAGTAAAACAATGCATTAATATGAGTAAGTAAAATGGAACGCATAAAATAGAGATGGGACAAGTCTCATGAACTTGTAGGTGGCTTGCCTTGGTTGGCAGCTTGTTCCTGGTCCTCTTCCTCAAAATCTTCCCAAGTACCTTCCCCAATCTCGTCCTCGTTCGTATCTATCGTCGCAAAAGGGGAAATAAAAATCAAACCATGACACCAATCATCATCCATTGCACAAACAACACAATCAGTACAGAACAGATGCACAACCGAACCAACCCAACCAAACACAAGTAGCTACTGATCCTAGCCGTACAAAGCCATTGGAAACAAACAAAAAGATTAAGTCAAACTTATTTGGTGATTTTAGTGGTAAAGGATAGATTAGCACACAAGCATAAGGTTTGACCAAAACAAGTTGGCGTATAGTGAACACAATGTATATTTCTGAGTAGCCACAGAAAATACAAATCCAACCCCACTGGTTTCATATTTTTCTCAAAAAGGGTTAATTTTTAATAAATAAAATACTGAAAATAGAGTAGAATCTAGTACTAAAATCCCTAGGGCAGAACTACAGAGCGAAAAATTATGCCCTTCCAGGACTGAGTAATACTAACAGAGCCCTAACTCTTGGAGTTCGTTTCATCCCAAAATTTGCTTCACGGGAACCTCTGGAAATTAATTAAGAGCCCTCTGTCCATAATTTGTAAAATTAAGGATAAAGGCTACACACATCCAACTTGGGTGATTCAAGTTTTGCTCAGTAGGCAATTTCACAGGCAATGCCTGGAAATGGGTTTCATATTTTTGTGAGCTCTAGAAATAAAGATATAGATTCAATACTCTAAACATATACTATTTACCACAAACATTCTCAGTAAAAACACAGACATGCTATTGACTAGCTACTAGTGCCATGCAACAGATAATTACTTAGGCTACTTCATAAAATTTGAACCAAGCTGAAATACTACACAGATAATAATTGGTGGAATTAAAGCTACAGAACAATTTTCTGGTAATTAATTTATCCTAAAGGAAAATAAAAGGGGCAGTGCTGAGGCTAGGTTACGGCCTGCTAGAAGCTGCGCCGGCCCACGTGCAAGGTGGCTTGCATGGGTGGGGAGGGATTCAAATCCCGCCGTGGGGGCCCACGTGTCATAGGCACAGAGCGGCGAAGCGGTATTGGGCGATGCTGGCCGTTGGATCTTAAACGGATCTAACGACCATGGCTTTGTCGTCCTCGCGGGGCTCAACGCCGACGAGGGGTAACCCTAGCGGGGCTGGCGAGCGGCGGGGAGGCTTACCCTGGGGCGGAGATGTGTCGGCGGTGGCGTGGCTCAAAGTGGTCGAGGACGGGGCATCAAACGAGGTACGGCACGACAGCTCCGAGTGACTGGAGGCGTTACGTTAGAAGCGGCGCGGCTCGGAACTCTCGGCCTCCTCGTAGCTCCAGCGTGCCTGTCGACAAGAACAGCCAGAGGAGAGGGAGATTAGGGCCGGTTTTGGGAGGTGAGTGCAGTGGAAGGGGAGCATGGAGAAGAGGTCGAGCAGGGACGATGGAACCTTCTCGTTCGTCGTCGGCACCGAGACAGAGAGAAACGACAGAGGAAGAGGAGAGGGCGAGAGGCTCTGCCTCCGCTGTGGGGGTGGTATTGGGGTGCTCTAGGAGCAAAATGAGGAGTGGGAGGAGCATGCGAGGGGTGTGGGAGCTATTTAAAGTGCTGGGCTCGTCCATGGTGCATCGGGTGCACGGTGAGGCGGTGGGGTCGCAAAAGGGAGCTCGGGGTTGGCCAGGAGGGGCGGTGGCGATGCCGTGGGGCGACCTGGGGACGGTCTTTCCTCGGGGGCTGGCCAGGCCTACTAGAGAGTGGGAGGGAGGTGGCCGTTGCGTGCTGCCAGCAGGCTGTTCGACGGAACAGCACGGGCTGCAGCGTGCTGTCTGCTTGGCTAGGGCCTGGGAAGTAGGAGGGGTAGGGGTGCAGTAGGGTGGCCAGGCTCTCCTCTCTCCACCACGCGTTTTTGCACCGGGAGAAGAAGAGAGAGGGCAAGGCCGAGGTTTTTTTTGCTGAGATGGACACCAGGGGTTGGGGGTAGCTGGGTGTGCGGGAGAGAGAGGGGTAGGGTGGAGAGGGTGCCTGGGAAGTTGGAGCCGTCCGGGGTGGGGCCAGATGTGACTGAAGGGAGGGGAAGCTGCTGGTTTCAAGGCTTGCCCAGATTTGCTAGGATCTCCTTTGTCTCTCTCCTTTGGAGTGTGCCGGCATGTGCATGTCACAAGGGTGAGTGCAAGGTGGTCTTTGGGGTGGTGCGGCATTGTTCCAGGGTCAGAAAGGGGGGTGTAGAACTGGCAGCAGAGTGGGAGAGGGTTTTGGGGTGATCTTGTGCCACATTGATGAGGTGGCCACTTCGGCAGCTTGCCATTTCGAACTAGGGCCACTAATTACAGTGGGGAAGGAATGGTAGTGCAGAGGGTGACTAGGTGATCATGCTCAGGCCTTGGTTGATCCTTAGATCACAACCAGATGTTTACAATGATCTTCCAAATTTGGAAGAAAATAAGGTGGTCATTCCCTAAATGACAACTAGTGAGGTAAAACTCACATGCAAGAGGCTTTGGCTTGTGGTTTAGACAGGGCTAAGGTGTGGTTCTGAAGTACTCATATCATGGTATCACATGGCACTCTTGCATGGTAGAAAGGATGAAGGGTTTATTCAAACCAAAGCTCCAAAGTTGGAACAACACTAGATTTCTATGACTTGGCCAATTCTTGGCTTGTGGGGAGACTAACTAATATGACCCTTGGTGGTCATTCAAGCATGTAGATTAGAAAACAACACTACCAAGGCAACACAAGTGATCAAGCAATCTAATAAAGCTAGGCTGATTAGCAAATAATTAGCAAAAGTTTTATTTCCCCCTAATTTTCTAGTTTCCAAACCCTCAACAAACATGGATGTAGGAAATGGGATGTTACACATTGCATGTGTGTTCTTTTCATAAACCACTTTGATATGTGTTCTTTTCATAAACCAGTAGATACACTCCATTAGTGTTCTTTTCATACACCACTTGGATATGTATTCTTTTCATAAACCAGTAGATACACTCCATTAGTGTTCTTTTCATAAACCACTTGGATATGTGTTCTTTTCATAAACTAGTAGATACACTCCATGAGTGTTCATTTCATAAACCACATGGATCCACTAGATGTCATTGCATGTGTGTTCATTTCATTAAACCACTTTGATCCACTAGATGTCATTGCATGTGTGTTCTTTTCATTAAACAATTGGATGTGTGTTCTTTTCATAAACAAGTAGAGTCACTCCATGAGTGTTCATTTCATAAACCACATGGATCCACTAGATGTCATTGCATGTGTGTTCTTTTCATAAACCAGTAGAGTGACACCATGAGTGTTCATTTCATAAACCACATGGATCCACTAGATGTCATTGCATGTCTGTTCATTTCATTAAACACCTTGGATCCACTAGATGTCATTGCATGTTTGTTCTTTTCATTAAACCAATTGTATGTGTGTTCTTTTCATAAACCAGTAGAGTCACTCCATGAGTCTTCATTTCATAAACCACATGGATCCACTAGATATCATTGCATGTGTTCTCTTTTCAAAAACCACTTGGATGTGTGTTATGTACATAAACCAGTAGAGTCATTCCATGAGTGTTCATTTCATAAACCACAGGGATCCACTGGATGTCATTGCATGTGTGTTATTTTCATGAAACCACTTGGATCCACTAGATGTCATTGCATGTGTGTTCTTTTCATTAAACCAATTGGATATGTGTTCTTTGCATAAACCAGTAGCTACACTCCATGAGTGTTCATTTCATTAAACTACAAGGTTCCACTAGATTTCATTGGGTGTGTGTTCATTTCATTAAACCACTTGGATCCACTAGATGTCATTGCATGTGTGTTCTTTTCATTAAACAAATTGGATGTGTGTTATTTTCATAAACCACTAGACGTCACTACAGGTGTGTTCACTTCATAAACCACTTGGATCCACTAGATGTCATTCCATGTGTGTTCTTTTCATTAAACCAATTGGACGTATGTTATTTTCATAATCCACATGGATCCCCTACATGAGTTTTCTTTTCATAAACCGCATGGATCCACTAGATGCCATTTGCATGTGTGTTCTTTTCATTAAACAACACTGATACACTAGATGTCATTGCATGGGTGTTCTTTTCATAAACCACTTGGATATCTGTTATTTTCATAAACTAGTAGATACACTCCATGAGTGTTCTTTTCATTAACCACTTGGATATGTGTTCTTTTCATAAACCAGTAGATACACTCCATGAGTGTTCATTTCATAAACCACATGGTTCCACCAGATGTCATTGCATGTATGTTCATTTCAATAAACCACTTTGATCCACTAGATGTCATTGCATGTGTGTTCTTTTCATTAAACCAATTGGATGTGTGTTTTTTCATAAACCAGTAGATACATTCCATGAGTGTTCATTCATAAACCACATGGATCCACTAGATGTCATTGCATGTGTGTTCCTTGCAAAAACCACTTGGATATGTGTTCTGTTCATAAACTAGTAGAGTCACTCCATGAGTGTTCATTTTTTATAATCCACATGGATCCACTAGATGTCATTGCATGTGTGTTCTTTTCATTAAACCACTTGGATCCACTAGATGTCGTTGCATGTGTGTTCTTTTCATAATCCACAAGGATCCACTACATGAGTGTTCTTTTCATAAACCACATGGATCCACTAGATGTCATTGCATGTGTGTTCTTTTCATTAAACAACTTGGATGTGTGTTATTTTCGTAAATCACTTGATGTCAGTCACGCTCCAAGCGCTATCTTACGGCATGCCGATCGGTCGACTCCCTTTGTAATCCCCGCAAACAAAAAACTCACCTAAGAATTTGACAAATAAACCTAGTTCCCAGCCGCTGAAATTCAGCGACCAGAAACTCGGGGACTGGAGAAGGAGGAAAAAGAAAATCAATTCCTATCCACCGAAATTCAGCGACTAGGAATTCGGGGACTAGAAAGGAGCAAGATGTCCAGTTCCCAGACGCTGACATTCAGCAACCAGGAACTCGAGGACTGGACATATCTGAATAGCAGCGCCGAGCATCTTGTGAAGTTCCCCGGCGTCAGGCGACGGGATCGTGAAGGAAGTGCGCCCGCGGCGGGACCCAATGTCCGCATCCACAATTTCTGGACTCTGCGGAGACTGCGTGTCCACCACACCCGGAAACCCACTCACCATAAAACGTGGGAACGTCGCCGACGCCCTGGCGGGGCCGCTGGTTGTCGGGACCAGCACTTCCGGGATGGACGCAGCCAAGGCTGGCTCCGATCGCGTCTCCACCGCCTCTTCGGCGAGTGGCGCAGCAGCTGACTCCACGGTGCTTCCCTTGGTCGCAGTGTCGTCGGCGCCCCCTTCTGCTTCTTCGTGACCTCGGCAGTCGCCACATCTTCGGAGGCCTTCCTCTTCTTGGGTAGGTCGCCCTCTCCCATGTCGGTGGCCAGCGGAATCTTAGCCACCGAAGGACGGCCAATCTTCTTGGCCCCCGACCTGCACGAGCCCCCTCAGTCAACACAACGACAATACAAAAGGAGCAAAGCGAATTGGGACGAGGGAGCGCTACTTACTTAGCGACTTGAAGGACGTGAAGCCCGGTGCTAATGTCGGCGGGCTTGTCCAACTCGGGACCCAACTTGCGGCTGAGCCCCCTCTCGAAGATGTCTGAAGCCCACGAAACCGAGGGCTTCCTTGACGATGAAGTTGCAGTCGCCGGGATCTCCGGCTCCGACGCGGCCTCCCTTGACGGCTGTGGCGACTTGGACGCCATCGCCTCAGCCGCTTCTTGGCTTGGAACCCCCAAGGCCGTCGGCGCAATCACCGCCAGGGGAACCTCTACCACCACCTCCGTGTCCTCGCCCTCCAACCCCTTCGTCGGGACTGCATCCCTTGGGGCCTTGTGCGAGACTTCGGGAGAACCTTCATCATTGGAATCGTCATTCGACTCAAACACCACCGCCGACTTGGCCGGCGACGTGGGCCTTTTCGCTGGCGACTTGGGCCGGCGTGCGGGCTTCGACGGTGTAGCGCTGCGCTGGGACATTTGCTCCTGTGCGACCTCATCGCCTTCGTCTTGCTTGTCCAGGCTATGGCTCGCTTCGACTTCATGTTGTCTCTGCATCCGGGTCTTGCGAGCCACAGGCGCCGGGGGAGGGACTTCTTCCTCCTCCCCGTCGCTGTCGGAAGGTTCCCCCTCAGAGTCTTCCTCCAGTTCCTAGGGAACCTCTTCAGCAAGTGGAGGGAGCCAGCCCTCCAACACCTGAAAAAGCCTAGAACCACCACGAGTCAAAAAAACCAAGCGAAGAGACTGAAATTGAGACACATACGTAGCAATTGGAAAGATAACTTACTGTGGGGGCTTCATTCTTCATAGGAGTATACGAGGCGACCCCAACCGCCACGCTGGTGAACTCCGCGTCGGTGATCTTCTTCAAGGTGGCCTTGTAGTCCTCGGTCTCCCATGACTCCTTGCTAGTTCGAGATGGGTCATGCTTTCCGCTGTATTCATACATCCAGTGCGGTCGAGATGCCAGCGGAACCAGGCGCCGTCCGAGCCAGCAGTTGTAGAGATTGATCGGAATCAACCCCTGGTCATTCAGCTTCTGGATCTGATCCATCATTTCCGCGACGGCCATCCGCTGATCTTCGGGAAGCTTCTTCGGCGCCAATCGACGGGGCTCGCTCCTCTCGGCGACGAATTCGGGAAGAGCCACCTCGCCGGAGGAAGTGACTTCCTTGACGTAGAACGAACTCTTCTTCCACTCGCTGGCGGCCTTCTTCGGCAGGAGGAGCTTGACGAAGTTGGCCTTCGGCTTCAGTTGAAAGGTGACTCCACCTGCGGCCAGCATCAAGCCATTGGATGCTTCGCGCCCGATACGGCCGTGGAAGAGCTCCAACCACAACGGGAAGTACGGCATGCAGCCGAGGTAACATTCACAGAAGGCGACGAAGATCGCCAGCTGCTCGATGCTATGCAGACCAAGATCCGATGGCTTGATCGCGTAATACGCGCAGAAGCGGCGGAAAAAGAGCGAGGTCGGGAATCCCAGACCCCTCTCAAGATGACTAGGAAAGCAGATGAACTCGCCGGGGTCGCGGCTTCGGCTCGGTCTCGGAGGAGGGGGGAACCCACCAATTCCCCTTGCGAAGCACTCCAGCGTCCGCGAAAGATCTAAGTTGGGTTGTGGTGCACATGGATTTCCCCCATGAGCCCTTGGGAGGCGCCATCGGGTAGGATGTGGAATGGCATGATGCGGGAAGAACAAGTCGGAAGGACGCATACAAGAAGATTGGAGGAAGGAAGAATGAATGATGAAGAATGAAGAATGCGAAGAAGGCCTGCGGAGCTGAGCCATCTCTCCCCTTATATGGGAAGCACCACCCGCCAAAATCGGGGTGGCCATTTCTCACGGTAATTGCACCGTAGTTACCGTTAGAAATTCCAACGGATAGTTTGACCAGGTTTGACGGTCCAACTCCTTCAGTCCACCCGCCACCCGCTAGTCTTTCCATTCGCCGAGATGATGACTAGGTGGCAGTGACATTCAGCGAAGCAACGAGTGGAAACATGGGGAAGTTCTCCTTGGTTCTAATGTAGTCCATCGCCGACTCGACTGGACGCCCAAATTGGGTTCGCCTACTCCGAACGCCAAAAGGGCACCTGCGCCTGCATCAACCATGGCCTCGGGGACTACTGATGGGGATATGCCGAAGGGGGTATGCCCAGCAGGACGTTCCATTTGGGCCAAAAGGCCGGCGAGTGTGTCCGAAAGGCGGCGACTAGACTACGAAGGAAGGAAAGGCCTAGCGACTGGTGAATAGAAGCCTAGAAGCGTAGCAGAAGCCCATTCGGATTAGGTCAAAGACTCCAGATCCTTATCTTGTTCGGGGAGAGCTTGTAAACCCTAGCGAGGTGCTTCATATATAAACCTCCCTAGGGTATCCTGGAGACTTACGTTCCATCATACACCCCCTCCAGCGACTCGCTGCCTAGCTGCCGAGCTCGCCACCCCTATAACTCGCTCTCTCATAATCTAATCTAGCAGGAGTAGGTCTTTACCCTCCGGGGGGCCGAACCTGGGTAAACCCATGTGCATCCGCCCCCATCTCGCACCACAGATGACCGCCAACTATTCCTCACGAAACACTCAATCGCTGCCAGTGGCAGCGACTGCCGTGGCCATTTCCACGACAACATGTGTGTTCGTTTCATAAACCACTTGGATTCACTAGAGGTCATTGCACATGTGTTATTTTCATTAAACCAATTGGATGTATGTTCGTTTCATAATCCACATGGATCCCCTACATGAGTGTTCTTTTCCTAAACTACATGGATCCACTAGATGCCACTTGCATGTGTGTTCTTTTCATTAAACAACACTGATGCACTAGATGTCATTGATGTGTGTTCTTTTTGTAAACCACTTGCATATGTGTTCTTTTCAAAACCAGTAGATACACTCCATGAGGGTTCTTTTCATAAACCACTGATATGTGTTCTTTTCATAAACTAGTAGATACACTCCATGAGTGTTTATTTCAGAAACCACATGGATCCAGTAGATGTCATTGCATGTGTGTTCATTTCATTAAACCACTTGGATCAACTAGATGTCATTGCATGTGTGTTCTTGCCATTAAACCACATGGATCCACTAGATGTCATTGCATGTGTGTTATTTTCATTAAACAACTTGGATGTGTGTTATTTTCATAAATCACTAGATGTCACTACATGTGTGTTCATTTCATAAACCACTTGGATCGACCAGATGTCATTGCATGTGTGTTCTTTTCATAAACCACTTTGATATGTGTTCTCTTCATAAACCAGTAGATACACTCCGTGAGTGTTCTTTTCATACACCACTTGGATATGTATTCTTTTCATAAACCAGTAGATACACTCCATTAGTGTTCTTTTCATAAACCACTTGGATATGTGTTCTTTTAATAAACTAGTAGATACACTCCATGAGTGTTCATTTCATAAACCACATGGATCCACTAGATGTCATTGCATGTATGTTCTTTTCATAAACTAGTAGAGACACACCATGAGTGTTCATTTCATAAACCACATGGATCCACTAGATGTCATTGCTTGTGTGTTCATTTCATTAAACCACTTGGATCCACTAGATGTCATTGCATGTTTGTTCTTTGCATTAAACCAATTGTATGTGTGTTCTTTTCATAAAGCAGAAGAGTCACTCCATGAGTCCTGATTTCATAAACCACATGGATCCACTAGATGTCATTGCATGTGTTCTCTTTTCATAAACCACTTGGATGTGTGTTCTGTTCATAAACTAGTAGAGGCACTCCATGAGTGTTCATTTCATAAATCACATGGATCCACTGGATATCATTGCATGTGTGTTATTTTCATTAAACCACTAGGATCCACCAGATGTCATTGCATGTGTGTTCTTTTCATTAAACCAATTGGATATGTGTTCTCTGCATAAACCAGTAGATACACTCCATGAGTGTTCATTTCATTAAACTACAAGGATCCACTAGATTTCATTGCATGTGTGTTCATTTCATTAAACCACTTGGTTCCATGATAGGTCCATTTTGCATCACTATTCTATGTCATAATTCACTGTTATTCATTGATATATTTCGTATTGAGAGGTGATACTTATGTTATTTCATCTGTTTTTGCATGGTTGATGACTTTTGGAGCATGGACCGCTGCAGTCAGGATTCTGATGGAAAAGGTGCTGTTTGGAGGCAAAATTCACGAAGATCAGACAATCCGGGAAAATATACGGAAAATCCTATTTTTCCAGAAGACGAAGGAAGCCAGAAGGGTGGCTGGAGATGGGCACAGGGGGGCCACACCACCCCCTGGCGCAGGCCAGCCTAGGCCGCGCCACCAGGTGGTGTGGCTGCCCTGGTCCACCCCTGGCTCTCCCCTCTGCTGTATATATTCCTCCCGAAATCCTAAGACTCGGGGAGTGACCACAGAAAGATTCCACCGCCTCTTCGGGGCGGAAAACACCGAGACAGAAAGATCTCTCCGGCAGACAGATTTCTGCCGGGGGAATTCCTTCCCAGAGAGGGGAGATCGTCGCCATCAACACCACCATCAAGCTGGACTTCATCGGGATCATCATCATCATCACCACCATCATCATCATCAGCACCCTCATCACCATCTCCATATTGCTGTAACAATTGAGTTGAATCCTGGTTAGTTCATAGGGGAAACTTTCCCGGTGTTGATTACTCTTTGTAGTTGATGCTATTGAGTGAACCATTGAATTATTGTTTATGTTCAGATTGTTATACATCATTATTCCATCTCTGATTATGATCCATATGATGTCTTGTGAGTAGTTCGTTTTGTTCTTGAGGACATGGGAGAAGGCATGTTGTTAGTAGTGGAGTTGTGTTGAGAAAGATTCAATAGTTTGATATTTAAGTTGTGGTGTACTTCTTCTAGTGGTGTCATGTGAATGTCGACTACATGACACTTCGCCTATATGGGCCCAGGGGAACGCATTGTGTATTTGGCTACTAATCATAGGGGTTGGCGGAGTGACAGAAACCTGAACCCTCGTTAGGAAACCATTGCACAAGGGACATAAGGGTCTTAGAGTTTAAAGCTGTGCTTAGGTTTCTACCTTAATTCATTTCCTGTACTTACAGATGTTTGCAAGGGGTATAATCACAAGTATGTATTAGTCCTAGGAAGGTCGGTACATTAGCACAGGTTCACCCAAACAATACTTAGCAAGCTAAAGAAGATTAATCAACTATATGAAGCGAAAGCACTTGACAGTCTTCCCATGTGTCCTCCAGAACGTTTGGTCATCTTAAGTAATACACCCAGCTTGTCCTTTGCTGCATAAAGGATTGGGCCACTTGCTGCATTTATTCCTACTGTCTTTTATTTACTCGTACTTTCTTTACTTTCTTTATCGAAAACACCTAAAAATACGTTTGCTAAGTATTTGTAGAGAATTCCTGATCCATTCCACTATCCAGCACCTTCTGCTCCTCATTGGGTTCGACACTCATACTTATCGAAAATACTGCGATACACCCCTATACTTGTGAGTCATCAAGACTATTTTCTGGCGCCGTTGCCGGGGAGTGAAGCGCTATTGGAGAGTGGAACTGGTAAAGGAAACTTCTACTGTGAGTATTGTTTACTTATGATAGTTGTTTTATTTTCGTTATGTATAATTCACTGAGTTTCTTATTTCGTAATGCTACTTCCAGTGCTAAGGTAGTAGATAAGCCACCACCTGCTGAGAATGATGTTTTCAAAATACCTACAAGAATTATTGATCGTGTTTTGGATAACTACTATGTTGGGGATGGAACTGTCCATCCCGGTGATCATTTACTCTTTATACACGAACTATGCGGGTTGTTCAAGTGTGCAGGTATTACTACAGATCAAGTTAAGAAGAAGTTATTCTCATTATCACTAAAAGGAAAAGCTGAGGAATGGTATAAGCTGCTGAAGAGTGGTCAAGCTTTGGAATGGGAGGAAATAGTGCCTCTCTTTTATTCAAAGTTTTATCCTTCTAGTGAGATTCATAAAGATCGGAATCAAATATACAACTTTTGGCCTCTTGATGGAGAGAGTACAGCTCAAGCTTGGGGGATATTGAAGTTACTAATGCTCAAATGTCCCATTCATGAGCTCCCCAACAATATTATTATCAACAACTTTTATGCAAGGCTCCCTCTACATTATAAGGATTTATTGGATGCTTCTTGTGCTGGATTATTCACTGCATGGAAGAACAAGCTAAATGGGATCTTCTGGACCGTATTCAAGACAATGCTGAAGCTTGGGAGAATGACAAAGGTAGAAAGTCAGGTATAAATTATGATTTTGAATGCATTGAAACTTTTATGAGAACCGATGACTTTCAAAATATTAAAAATGCTTATGGTCTAGACTCTCAAGCGGCTTCTTATTTTAAGGCTTTTGCTTTCTCCATTGAAGTGCCTAAAAAGAAGTGGAATAAGTATCATGAACCTTATAAAGATGTTTCTAAGAGTGTTCCTGCAAGAAATACTGAAGTTTATACTACTAATCATGTCTTACATGAACCTTATATTGAGAAAATGCCTTTCCCAGTTAAGATAAAGGAACATTCTTTGATAGCTAGTATGGTTAATAAAAGTGCAAATAAAGCTGTTGAACCTGATAAACAAATGGTTGATGAACCTATAATAGCAAATGTGAAAGACTTTGTTACTAAATATGAAAAAGAGGGACACACTATCCTCTATAAGGATACCTCTAATATTGTTTCACAAAGTACTGTTATGAGAGCTAGTATTCCTGTGTTTTCTGTTAGAATGAGCGATCATTGCTATGATGGTTCTTGTGATAGTTATATTGTTAAGTTTATGCATGATACTGAAATTTACTATGAGAGAGGTAAAAGTGTTCTTATGTATCTCAATAATATCAAGTTTCCTCGTTTTATGATGAAAGTTTTTGTGTTGCACTTGTTTTGCCTTCTTATGCAAGTAGCCTCTGGTTTCAACAACTTGTTTGTTTACAAAATTCCCTTGCATAGGAAGTGGGTTAGACTTAAATGTGTGTATTTTTGCTTCTTAATTCTCTCTTTCACCTCAATTCATATTCCTATGTGAGCATCTTCAAAATTATCATGCCCATCTTAATGGCTATAAAGAAAGAGCTTTCTGGGAGACAACCCAATTTGTTTTTGCTTTCAGTTTGTTTTTGATTCTTTCATGCTTGGAAGTTATTACTTCGGTAATAACCGCTCCTTATCAGTTTTGTTTGGTTCTTGTGTCAAGATCAACTTCTAATGAAAGAGAAGTAATATTTGGGGAAGTTGCTGTCCCGAAACAGATTTTTGTGCTGCACCGTAAAAATTCGTGAGAGATCTCTGTATGTCGTATTGAGCTGTAATTTTTTGTGCTTCTGCCCCAGGTTGTTATTTAATTTTAGTTAGTTTTGCACTTTTTGAGTTGAGCAACAGAAGATTTTAGAAAAAATTGATCTTTACCTGCTGGTCTGTTTTGATAGATTTTCCCACTATTGCATTTGCTTCTTTATTCGATTTCCTTTTTGAATTCTTTTTGGGTTTTCGGAAGGAGTTGCTACAGTAGCTTAATTTTTTTATGGTTTTAAGTTGAAAGTGGACTAAAAATGTTTTATCACTTCACTTATACTAATGGTGCTAATGAGAACTATGTGAAGTTTTGTGTGAAAGAAATTTCCAGGTAGTGGATAAAATGGTGTAATGAGAAAGAGAAAGGTTTCATGACTCAAGTAATAAGTTTATAAAGAAGAAGATATTGATGTTATTCAAGTGGTGACTCCGGAAGAATCTACTAAATACCAAATTCAGAAACCTGTAGAGTCTGTTTTCAAATAACTAACAGTTCTGGTAAGAAAAGTTCCGCGAAAATACTATCCAACCATATTTTTGCAGTTTTTAGAGAATAAGGAAAGCTACGAAGCGAAAGAGGGACGGAAACAGAGCCAGGGTGGCTTACACCACCCTGTGGCACGGGCCCACCCCTGGCCGCGCCACCAGGTGGCGAGTCCACCAAGGACTCCACCTCCGACTCGTTTTCTCCCAGTACCTTCCTTTTGTTCTGAAACTTTGTAATATATAATCCCCCGAATCCCCCGAGGTTGGTATATCGTGTTTTTGTTTCGATCTGCTTCTGCCAGGACATACTCTTTGAAAGTTTAGAAGCACAATGGTGTCCGCCAAGGATAAAGGGAAGGAGCCTATGGAGGAAGACCTCCAAGACCCCGAGAAGGAGAAGGAGATCAAGAGTTGAAGATTCATCCCAAGGAGTTGTTGTTTGAAGATGGGGAGGTCCGGATAAAAGAGGTTCAAGGCCCTAAAGGTGAAGGAAGTCTAGAGGACAGGATGGAAGCATTGGAGCAAGAAGTCTTTAGGTACAAGAAGATGGTGGAACGCGAAGTGGATATCATCCATAAGATTTGTTCCGAACTCATCGCCGGGCACCAAGAGGAGACTGCTGAGCTCAAGGATGAAATCCTCCCACTCCGCGAAACAACCAACAAACTACAAGCATAACTCTACGATGTTCAAAATCAAAACTGTGAGTATGAGGTTAGGTTTAAATGCATAAGTGCTGCTGCAAGTTTCAGGATGCTGGAGACCTCAGTGTACTTTGTTGATGGGAATCCCTTACCTTGGAAGTCAGAGGAAGATGAGAGGATACCACCACCACCTAAGGAGTAATTCTTCATCAGGTTTGGCATCCCCTTTGTTTGTTCCAAGCTTGGGGGAGTGCCGCGGTATCATATCACTATCTTCTATCTTTTTACCTTTTTAGTAGAGTCATATCATGAATATAGAAGTTATTATGTAGGATGGTTTGCATTATCGAAGTGTCCCCTCTATCGTTAGATATGTATCCTTTGGTGTGAGTTGCCGTTATGGAATATTAATGAGAAGTTCTATCATTCACTCTTTTGCATAGCTTATATTAGTTTTCAATTTGTGATTATATGATTGATCTTGTTGTTAGTCTTGGTTTCACTTTGGGATCATTGAGTTAATTTAGTTGGTTTTGGCAAAACTGGCTCCGTCAGTAGCAACGCTATTTTTGAGAGTTGAAAGAAAAGATAAAAGTACCCTAAAGAAAAAATTATTTCATCATCTTTCTTTCCTGATCTTCTCATAAGTCTAGTATGCTCTAGTTAAGATCTTTTGTGCTTCCAAGGAATATTGCATGTTTGTCTTTATCGCTTGTATGTTTTTTGTTTCCTTCAACTCTTGTACTTGCTACCCAGCCTTGCTAGCCAAAAACCTGTACTGAGAGGGAATTCTTCTCGTGCATCCACTCTGTAAAACCAAAACCTTTGCCATTTGTGTCCACCATACCTACCTATTAGCATTATTGCTATTCCAAGTAAATTCGTGTTTTATCAACCTCCCAAATTAAACTTGTTATGTGAAAATTAGTGATTAAAGCTCTCACGAACTTGATGGCACACTTTATTTTTCTTGCATTTAATAACTTGAACCATTGGGTCCTTCTGTTTTGCGTATATGCTTGCGCTTTATGAGTTGAAGTTAGCAGAACCATGCATCATGGGGAACGCTTTCAACATTGCACTAGTACTTTGTACCTAGTTGATATCATGTTGTTTTGCTTATGGATCCCGATGGTGTGAAATAAAAGTGGAACTTGTAAGATCATGGAGTTTATATGTGTGTTTGAGAAACGCCTGGGCCGCTAGCCTAAGCCATGCCTAATCATGGTG
This sequence comes from Avena eriantha, assembly GCA_910589775.1. Taxonomy (NCBI): domain Eukaryota; kingdom Viridiplantae; phylum Streptophyta; class Magnoliopsida; order Poales; family Poaceae; genus Avena; species Avena eriantha. Next base: position 132,604,473 of record OU342740.1, on the reverse strand, counting down.
GAAACTTGCAGCATAACTATAGTGAGCATTCTATGAAGCATCCTCAATAAAAACCTATGCTCATTGTCTGCTTGCCTTGTCATTTTGATTATGGGATAGCTCCTGTATCATGTGCAAGGGGTACCCCGTTGGTGGTTCTCAATGATACACATGTATTTACAATGACAAGAGCTTACTCGTGACTGGTGTTGAGTAGCATGAGGTTCGGTACGCATAAGTAAGGCGCGTGGGACTTCAATTTATAACTTGTCAAGCATATCCTCTTAGTTATGTCACTTTAACCTTAATCACCTAAAGATGCCTATGATAGGGGCAATGAGAGATGAAAGCTAGTAAGTATCATAATTTTTGGGAGCTCTTTATGAGACTTGAAATCCCTCCTTCCCTCTGCGAAGGGCCTTTCTTTTACTTTGTAGTTGAGTTAGTAAACCTACTTCCTCTCTATCTCATCAAGTATTTTGAGTTGTTGTGTTTCATTCATTCATATGATGATTTATGCACTCATGTTGCTTATGTTCATTGTTTTGCACATTGCTCTTATATTGATGTTTACTACTTTGAAAGCTATCATTGAAAACCAGTTATTTGTGAACTCCAGCAAATTATCAACTATTCTTCGACCAAGAGCTAAGTTTGTCATTACCAATTATGATTCACTTTATGTATCTTTATTGTGTTTCCTTTACTCATTGCAAGTTGAGTTATATAATAGTGAGTTGTCTTCTATTATAATCTATGTATTTGATGAATGTGATGCTTCTTGCCCGTATTCTTTTATCGACTCTTCACTCCATAAACCTGAGGCCATGTTTATTGAGCTTAGTTTCGCTTGGGAACAAGCGAAGTCTAAGCTTGGCGGGAGTCGATACGTCCATTTTGCATCACTATTCTATGTCATAATTCACTGTTATTCATTGATATATTTCGTATTGAGAGGTGATACTTATGTTATTTCATCTGTTTTTGCATGGTTGATGACTTTTGGAGCATGAACCGCTGCAGTGAGGATTCTGATGGAAAAGGTGCTGTTTGGAGGAAAAATTCACGAAGATCAAAAAATCCAGGAAAATATACGGAAAATCCTATTTTCTAGAAGACGAAGGAAGCCAGAAGGGGGGCTGGAGATGGGCCACAGGGGGCCCACACAACCCCCTGGCGTGGGCCAGCCTAGGCCGCGCCACCAGGTGGTGTGGCCACCCTGGTCCACCCTGGCTCTCCCCTCTGGCGTATATATTCCTCCCGAAACCCTAAGACTCAGGGAGCGACCACAGAAAGATTCCGCCGCCTCTGCGGGGCGGAAAACACCAAGAGAGAAAGATCTCTCCGGCAGACAGATTTCTGCCGCGGGAATTCCTTCCCGGAGAGGGGAGATCGTCGCCAACAACACCACCATCAAGCTGGACTTCAGTGGTATCATCATCATCATCACCACCACCATCATCATCAGCACCCTCATCACCATCTCCATATTGCTGTAACAATTGAGTTGAATCTTGCTTAGTTCATAGGGGAAACTTTACTGGTGTTGATTACTCTTTGTAGTTGATGCTATTGAGTGAACCATTGAATTATTGTTTATGTTCAGATTGTTATACATCATTATTCCATCTCTGATCATGATCCACAGGATGTCTTATGAGTAGTTCGTTTTGTTCTTGAGGACATGAGATAAGTCATGTTGTTAGTCGTGGAGTTGTGTTGAGAAAGATTCAATAGTTTGATATTTAAGTTGTGGTGTACTTCTTCTAGTGGTGTCATGTGAACGTCGACTTCATGACACTTCACCTATATAGGCCTCAGGGAATGCATTTTGTATTTGGCTACTAATCGTAGGAGTCGCCGGAGTGACAGAAACCTGAACCCCCGTTAGGAAACCATTGCACAAGGGACGTAAGTGTCTTAGAGTTTAAAGTTGTGGTTAGGTTTCCACCTTAATTGCTTTCTTGTACTTACGGATGTTTGCAAGGGGTATAATCACAAGTATGTATTAGTCCTAGGAAGGTCGGTACATTAGCACATGTTCACCCACACAACACTTATCAAGCTAAAGAAGATTAATCAACTATATGAAGCGAAAGCACTTGACAGTCTTCCCACCTGTCCTCGACAACGTTTGGTCATCTTAAGTAATACACCCGGCTTGTCCTTTGCTGCATAAAGGATTGGGCCACTTGCTGCATTTAATCCTACTGTCTTTTATTTACTCGTACTTTGTTTAATTGCTTTATCGAAAACCCCTAAAATCCGTTTGCTAAGTATTTGCAGAGAATTCCTGATCCATACCACTAGCCAGAACCTTCTGCTCCTCGTTGGGTTCGACACTCTTACTTATCGGAAATACTGCGATACACCCCCTATACTTGTGGGTCATCAATCCACTAGATGTCATTGCTTGTGTGTTCTTTTCATTAAACAAATTGCATGTGTGTTATTTTCATAAACCAATAGACGTCACTTCATGTGTGTTCACTTCATAAACCACTTGGATCCACTAGATGTCATTGCATGCGTGTTATTTTCATTAAACCAATTGGATGTATGTTCTTTTCATAATCCACATGGATCCCCTACATGAGTCTTCTTTTCATAAACCACATGGATCCACTAGATGCCACTTGCATGTGTGTTCTTTTCATAAACAACACGGATACACTAGATGTCCGTGCATGTGTGTTCTTTTCATAAACCACTTGGATATGTGTTCTTTTCATAAACCAGTAGATACACTCCATGCGTGTTCTTTTCATTAACAACTTGGATATGTGTTCTTTTCATAAACCAGTAGATACACTCCATGAGTGTTCATTTCATAAACAACATGGATCAACTAGATGTCATTGCATGTGTGTTCATTTCAATAAACCACTTTGATCCACTAGATGTCATTGCATGTTTGTTATTTTCATTAAACCAATTGGATGTGTCTTTTTTCATAAACCAGTAGATACACTCCATGAGTGTTCATTTCATAAACCACATGGATCCACTAGATGTCATTGCATGTGTGTTCCTTTCATAAACCACTTGGATGCGTGTTCTGTTCACAAACTAGTAGAGTCACTCCATGAGTGTTCATTTCATAAACCACATGGATCCACTAGATGTCATTGCATGTGTGTTCTTTTCATTAAACCACTTGGATCCAATAGATGTCATTGCATGTGTGTTCTTTTCATTAAACCAATTGGATGTGTATTCTTTTAATACTCCACAAGGATCCACTACATGAGTGTTCATTTCATAAACCACATGGATCCACTAGATGTCATTGCATGTGTGTTCTTTTCATTAAAGAACTTGGATGTGTGTTATTTTCATAAACCGCTAGATGTCAGTACATGTGTGTTTGTTTCATAAACCACTTGGATCCACTAGAGGTCATTACATGTGTGTTCTTTTCATTAAACCAATTGGATGTATGTTCTTTTCATAATCCACATGGATCCCCTACATGAGTGTTCTTTTCATAAACCACATGGATCCACTAGATGCCACTTGCATGTGTGTTCTTTTCATTAAACAACACTGATACACTAGATGTCATTGCATGTGTGTTCTTTTCATAAACCACTTGGATATGTGTTCTTTTCATAAACCAGTAGATACACTCCGTGAGGGTTCTTTTCATAAACCACTGATATGTGTTCTTTTCATAAACTAGTAGATACACTCCATGAGTGTTCATTTCAGAAACCACATGGATCCACTAGATGTCATTGCATGTGTGTTCATTTCATTAAACCACTTGGATCCACTAGATGTCATTGCATGTGTGTTCTTATGATTAAACCACATGGATCCACAAGATGTCATTGCATGTGTGTTCTTTTCATTAAACAACTTGGATGTGTGTTATTTTCATAAACCACTAGACGTAACTACATGTGTTTTCATTTCATAAACCACTTGGATCCACTAGATGTCATTGCATGTGTGTTCTTTTCGTAAACCACTTGGATATGTGTTCTTTTCATAAACCAGTAGATACACTCATTGAGTGTTCTTTTCATAAACCACGTGGATATGTGTTCTTTTCATAAACCAGTAGATACACTCGATGAGTGTTCTTTTCATAAACCACTAGGATATGTGTTCTTTCCATAAACCAGTCGATACACTCCATGAGTGTTCATTTCATAAACCACATGGATCCACTAGATGTCATTGCATGTGTGTTCATTTCATTAAACCACTTTGATCCACGAGATGTCATTGCATGTGTGTTGTTTTCATTAAACCAATTGGATGTGTGTTCTTTTATTAAACCAGTAGAGTCAGTCCATGAGTTTTCGGTTCATAAACCACATGGATCCACTAGCTGTCATTGCATGTGTGTTATTTTCATTAAACAACTTGGATGTGTGTTATTTTCATAAACCACTAGACGTCACTACATGTGTGTTCATTTCATAAACCACTTGGATCCACTAGATGTCATTGCATGTGTGTTCTTTTCATAAACCACTTGGATATGTGGTCTTTTCATAAACCAGTAGATACACTCCATGAGTGTTCTTTTCATAAACCACTTGGATATGTGTTGTTTTCATAAACCAGTAGATACACTCCATGAGTGTTCTTTTCATAAACAACTTCGATATGTGTTCTTTCCATAAACCAGTAGATACACTCCATGAGTGTTCATTTCATAAACCACATGGATCCACTAGATGTCATCGCATGTGTGTCCATTTCATTAAACCACTTTGATCCACTAGATGTCATTGCATGTGTGTTCTTTTCATTAAACCAATTGGATGTGTGTTCTTTTCTTAAACCAGTAGAGTCACTCCATGAGTGTTCATTTCATAAACAACATGGATCCACTAGATGTCATTGCATGTATGTTCTTTTCATAAACCAGTAGAGTCACACGATGAGTTTTCATTTCATAAACCACATGGATCCACTAGATATCATTGCATGTGTGTTCATTTCATTAAACCACTTGGATCCACTAGATGTCATTGTATGTTTGTTCTTATCATTAAACCAATTGTATGTGTGTTCTTTTCATAAACCAGTAGAGTCACTCCATGAGTCTTCATTTCATAAACCACATGGATCCACTAGATTTCATTGCATGTGTTTTCTTTTCATAAACCACTTGGTTGTGTGTTCTGTTTATAAACTAGTAGAGTCACTCCATGAGTGTTTATTTCATAAACCACATGGATCCACTAGATGTCATTGCATGGGTGTTATTTACATTAAACCAATTGGATCCACTACATGTCATTGCATGTGTGTTCTTTTCATTAAACCAATTGGATATGTGTTCTTTGCATAAACCAGTAGATACACTCCATGAGTGTTCATTTCATCAAACTACAAGGATCCACTAGATTTCATTGCATCTGTGTTCATTTCATTAAACCACTTGGATCCACTAGATGTTATTGCATGTGTGTTATTTTCATTAAACAAATTGGATGTGTTTTATTTTCATAAACCACTAGACGTCACTGCATGTTTGTTCACTTCATTAACCACTTGGATCCACTAGATGTCATGCATGTGTGTTCTTTTCATTAAACCAATTAGATGTATGTTCTTTTCATAATCCACATGGATCCCCTACATGAGTGTTCTTTTCATAAACAACACGGATACACTAGATGTCCGTGCATCTGTGTTCTTTTCATAAACCACTTGGATATGTGTTCTTTTCATAAACTAGTAGATACACTCCATGAGTGTTCATTTCAGAAACCACATGGATCCACTAGATGTCATTGCATGTGTGTTCATTTCATTAAACCACTTGGATCCACTAGATGTCACTGCATGTGTGTTCTTATCATTAAACCACATGGATCCACAAGATGTCATTGCATGTGTGTTCTTTTCATTAAACAACTTGGATGTGTGTTATTTTCATAAACCACTAGACGTCAATACATGTGTGTTCATTTCATAAACCACTTGGATCCACTAGATGTCATTGCATGTGTGTTCTTTTCGTAAACCACTTGGATATGTGTTCTTTTCATAAACCAGTAGATACACTCATTGAGTGTTCTTTTCATAAACCACGTAGATATGTGTTCTTTTCATAAACCAGTAGATACACTCGATGAGTGTTCTTTTCATAAACCACTAGGATATGTGTTCTTTCCATAAACCAGTAGATACACACCATGAGTGTTCATTTCATAAACCACATGGATCCACTAGATGTCATTGCATGTGTGTTCATTTCATTAAACCACTTTGATCCACTAGATGTCATTGCATGTGTGTTGTTTTCATTAAACCAATTGGATGTGTGTTCTTTTATTAAACCAGTAGAGTCAGTCCATGAGTTTTCGGTTCATAAACCACATGGATCCACTAGCTGTCATTGCATGTGTGTTATTTTCATTAAACAACTTGGATGTGTGTTATATTCATAAACCACTAGACGTCACTATATGTGTGTTCATTTCATAAACCACTTGGATCCACTAGATGTCATTGCATGTGTGTTCTTTTCATAAACCACTTGGATATGTGGTCTTTTCATAAACCAGTAGATACACTCCATGAGTGTTCTTTTCATAAACCACTTGGATATGTGTTGTTTTCATAAACCAGTAGATACACTCCATGAGTGTTCTTTTCATAAACAACTTCGATATGTGTTCTTTCCATAAACTAGTAGATACACTCCATGAGTGTTCATTTCATAAACCACATGGATCCACTAGATGTCATTGCATGTGTGTCCATTTCATTAAACCACTTTGATCCACTAGATGTCATTGCATGTGTGTTCTTTTCATTAAACCAATTGGATGTGTGTTCTTTTCTTAAACCAGTAGAGTCACTCCATGAGTGTTCATTTCATAAACCACATGGATCCACTAGATGTCATTGCATGTATGTTCTTTTCATAAACCAGTAGAGTCACACAATGAGTTTTCATTTCATAAACCACATGGATCCACTAGATATCATTGCATGTGTGTTCATTTCATTAAACCACTTGGATCCACTAGATGTCATTGTATGTTTGTTCTTATCATTAAACCAATTGTATGTGTGTTCTTTTCATAAACCAGTAGAGTCACTCCATGAGTCTTCATTTCATAAACCACATGGATCCACTAGATTTCATTGCATGTGTTTTCTTTTCATAAACCACTTGGTTGTGTGTTCTGTTTATAAACTAGTAGAGTCACTCCATGAGTGTTTATTTCATAAACCACATGGATCCACTAGATGTCATTGCATGGGTGTTATTTATATTAAACCAATTGGATCCACTACATGTCATTGCATGTGTGTTCTTTTCATTAAACCAATTGGATATGTGTTCTTTGCATAAACCAGTAGATACACTCCATGAGTGTTCATTTCATTAAACTACAAGGATCCACTAGATTTCAGTGCATCTGTGTTCATTTCATTAAACCACTTGGATCCACTAGATGTTATTGCATGTGTGTTATTTTCATTAAACAAATTGGATGTGTGTTATTTTCATAAACCACTAGACGTCACTGCATGTTTGTTCACTTCATTAACCACTTGGATCCACTAGATGTCATGCATGTGTGTTCTTTTCATTAAACCAATTAGATGTATGTTCTTTTCATAATCCACATGGATCCCCTACATGAGTGTTCTTTTCATAAACAACACGGATACACTAGATGTCCGTGCATGTGTGTTCTTTTCATAAACCACTTGGATATGTGTTCTTTTCATAAACCAGTAGATACACTCCATGCGTGTTCTTTTCATTAACCACTTGGATATGTGTTCTTTTCATAAACCAGTAGATACACTCCATGAGTGTTCATTTCATAAACAACATGGATCCACTAGATGTCATTGCATGTGTGTTCATTTCAATAAACCACTTTGATCCAATAGATGTCATTGCATGTTTGTTATTTTCATTAAACCAATTGGATGTGTCTTTTTTCATAAACCAGTAGATACACTCCATGAGTGTTCATTTCATAAACCACATGGATCCACTAGATGTCATTGCATGTGTGTTCCTTTCATAAACCACTTGGATGCGTGTTCTGTTCATAAACTAGTAGAGTCACTCCATGAGTGTTCATTTCATAAACCACATGGATCCACTAGATGTCATTGCATGTGTGTTCTTTTCATTAAACCACTTGGATCCAATAGATGTCATTGCATGTGTGTTCTTTTCATTAAACCAATTGGATGTCTATTCTTTTAATACTCCACAAGGATCCACTACATGAGTGTTCATTTCATAAACCACATGGATCCACTAGATGTCATTGCATGTGTGTTCTTTTCATTAAAGAACTTGGATGTGTGTTATTTTCATAAACCGCTAGATGTCAGTACATGTGTGTTTGTTTCATAAACCACTTGGATCCACTAGAGGTCATTACATGTGTGTTCTTTTCATTAAACCAATTGGATGTATGTTCTTTTCATAATCCACATGGATCCCCTACATGAGTGTTCTTTTCATAAACCACATGGATCCACTAGATGCCACTTGCATGTGTGTTCTTTTCATTAAACAATACTGATACACTAGATGTCATTGCATGTGTGTTCTTTTCATAAACCACTTGGATATGTGTTCTTTTCATAAACCAGTAGATACACTCCATGAGGGTTCTTTTCATAAACCACTGATATGTGTTCTTTTTATAAACTAGTAGATACACTCCATGAGTGTTCATTTCAGAAACCACATGGATCCACTAGATGTCATTGCATGTGTGTTCATTTCATTAAACCACTTGGATCCACTAGATGTCATTGCATGTGTGTTCTTGTCATTAAACCACATGGATCCACAAGATGTCATTGCATGTGTGTTCTTTTCATTAAACAACTTGGATGTGTGTTATTTTCATAAACCACTAGACGTAACTACATGTGTTTTCATTTCATAAACCACTTGGATCCACTAGATGTCATTGCATGTGTGTTCTTTTCGTAAACCACTTGGATATGTGTTCTTTTCATAAACCAGTAGATACACTCATTGAGTGTTCTTTTCATAAACCACGTGGATATGTGTTCTTTTCATAAACCAGTAGATACACTCGATGAGTGTTCTTTTCATAAACCACTAGGATTTGTGTTCTTTCCATAAACCAGTCGATACACTCCATGAGTGTTCATTTCATAAACCACATGGATCCACTAGATGTCATTGCATGTGTGTTCATTTCATTAAACCACTTTGATCCACTAGATGTCATTGCATGTGTGTTGTTTTCATTAAACCAATTGGATGTGTGTTCTTTTATTAAACCAGTAGAGTCAGTCCATGAGATTTCGGTTCATAAACCACATGGATCCACTAGCTGTCATTGCATGTGTGTTATTTTCATTAAACAACTTGGATGTGTGTTATTTTTATAAACCACTAGACGTCACTACATGTGTGTTCATTTCATAAACCACTTGGATCCACTAGATGTCATTGCATGTGTGTTCTTTTCATAAACCACTTGGATATGTGGTCTTTTCATAAACCAGTAGATATTCTCCATGAGTGTTCTTTTCATAAACCACTTGGATATGTGTTGTTTTCATAAACCAGTAGATACACTCCATGAGTGTTCTTTTCATAAACAACTTCGATATGTGTTCTTTCCATAAACCAGTAGATACACTCCATGAGTGTTCATTTCATAAACCACATGGATCCACTAGATGTCATTGCTGAAGGAAATATGCCCTAGAGGCAATCATAGAGATGATTGTATTTCATGTGTATCCATGAGTTATTATAATGTTCCTTGAATATCCATATACCAGGCAACTTGTATTGATTGGCAATTATGTGAATTGTTTGTGAAACTCTTTACTTGTATGGTTATCTAATAATTGTCCCTAGTCGGAGTTCATGCGAGGACACACGTGAATATTAGACTAGCACATCGATTGGTTAATGACTATGTTTCGCAAGTCATTGACATGGAGATGTCAAACCAATGATGTGGACACATGTTATGAACATGGGGTTGGACTGACCCAACATGAGACTAGCAATAATACTTGCAGCTCTCTCTACACATCGTGTACGTTTTGTCCTTAGACCTGAGATTGTCGCATGTACTTGAGATGTGGATCGACCTACTTTGGGGCTATCAAACACTACTCCGTAACTGGGTAGTTATAAAGGTAGCTTTCGGGTTTGTCCTGATACATGCTGCAAGGCATCGGTCAATCAAGATGGGATTTGCCCCTCTCTACTTGAGAGAGATATCTCTGGGCCCCTCGAGTGATCGGATCCAGAAATGCATGGCCGTGCTACATATGGTTAAGAGTTAACCTAGTAAAGGGATTCTGAATCACAGTATCGAGAAAGAGAGGTCAGCTTAGAGCTAGACCAAATATCGTGAGGCAAAGGGAAAGACATGTACTCAACCTTGTGATGGTTCGTCCGAATGATCTTTATATGCGTTTAGGAGTTGGCACGTCTTGCTAGAGGCCGCTACCAACTATCGACGGAGTAAGTGTATTCGCGTCATGTCTATACGTGTATGAACCTATAGGGTCACACACTTTAGGGGCTGGAAGCCTAATGAGGATTGGATCCGAATTAGACCAGGCTTAGGCTGCTAATGGGCTGCTAATGTAGAAGCCCACCAGGGATGCCTATATAAGAGGGAGTGAGGCGAGCTGAAAAAGAGAGAGCATTCCACCCAGCCGCCACTCCTCTTCCGCCTGTGTTGCACGCGCAGACCTAGCAGTCTGGCGTGTGACGACTTCCACTCCGGACGTGTGGATACCTCGGAGGTGCTGCATCTGTAGCACTTGGACGAGCCGCGCAAAGGGGAGCTGTTCGTGGGACGAGGACGAGGAGGAGACGTAGAACATCTACACTGCCGCAACGTGCTTCATCGAGTTCCGCACCTGCGCGTCTAGCGGTAATCCCGTGATCTATGACAATAGTATTCCTGGTTGACGCGGTAGAAATTTTTGATTTTACGCTAGTGTAGCCTACCCGTGACCCTTCAGTGGTATCAGAGCCGATGCTATTCAGTCATAGGTTCGGGAAGTTTGCATATGGTGATATGTAGATTGATATGAATGATATGATCGTTTGTATGGCGGTGTTTCTGGATTGATCTATGATCTTAATTTCCGTGATCATGATTCTAAGGTCGTCGAACGACTTACCCCTACCGGTCGGTTTCCGCCATCGGGGTAGACAGTGACACATAAATCCTTCTGAATCACGCGAAGATCAATATGATTGATCGAATCGGGAATTAGATCTGAATCGACGTACCGTGATCAAAGGAGTTTGGTCAAATCGGAACTATGGTCGGTTTATGGTAAATTGGATTTGCCGATCAAAATCCTTAAAGAAAATTGTATCAAATACCGCGAGGGGCGCTGCCCCTTCGAACCCCGCAGGGGGAGACCCCCTAGACCCCCCTTAGTCGTAGCCCCCTTTTTGTATCTCGTTAAGGTTCATAGGTGGTACGATTTCACATGATCCGGTAGAATGCGATTCTATGCACAACTTGTTTTTGCAGGATTTATGTGATCAGTATGGCCCAAAAAAAAATGTATGTGATGCATGTATGTATTTTTTCATGACCTGCGTGTCGTGAGTTGGGCAACACGGCTGGAGCCATATGTGTTGTCAATTATTGTAATGGCCCGCGTGCCAACTTGTGATGATCCCAATACCATGTAATTTTGATTACTAGATGTTAGGAGTAATAGCTTGTATTAGTTCTTGGAGAACTCATCACTTGGAGGATGGCTCGCATAGAGCATGAAGATGGAGATCATCATGGTGGACAGGTTCTATGGCGATGGAGATCACCATGAGAAAATGGGCCATACTGTATCACATCTATGTGAATGCTATTCTTATACGTTTTACTACTATGCATGCTTAGATGATAGAAGTAGAACGATCCCTCACAAAGTTTAAGTTAAACCATGCCCTCCCAACCAAACCTTGCACCATCCTATGCCCTGTACAATCGTTGGTGGGTCTATGAAATTAGGGTGCCACGGTTTTCCTTGGCTGGATGGGTTTGTATCGGATACCTACACGCATAAGGGTTGGTGAGCTTAACAAGGTCATCTTAACAGTTAAGGACCTTGGGGCATAAAGGTTGGGCGCCTAGGTTTGACATAGAGATGTCACCCAACAACAAGAGTCATATGTGATATGATTAGCAAAGGTTGCTTACCGATTTACCTTGTCTTCTAGTAGTGATGCTAAAGCTCACTAGTCGACTTGTTAATTGTGGATCTTGAATCACTTAGTATCAATAGAGGGATGTTGATTTAAGTGGGAGTATATGCTATTAAATTGTTTAATATGTTTTACTCTTTCATGGTTACATGGCTTAGTATTTTGCATATTTTTTTTGTTGTAGATCAATGGCACCGAACAATTCATCACCTTTTGCTTTGCGTTCGATTCTTGAAAAGGATAAACTAAATGGAACAAACTATTCGGACTGGGTCCGTAACCTGAGAATTGTTCTCAAGGCTGAGAAAAAGGAAACTGTTCTGGATACCCCAATCCCGGATGAACCTGCTGATAATGCAACTGCTACCCTTAAGAATGCCTACAAGAAACCATGTGATGAATCTCTTGAGGTCAGTTGTCTTATGCTTGCATGCATGGAACCTGATCTTCAAAAACAATTTGAGGATCAGGAAGCGTACGATATGATCGTTGCGCTTAAGGACATGTTCCAGACTCAGGCTAGGACTGAGAGGTACAATGTCGCTAAGTCCTTTGTGGAATGCAAGCTGGCAGAGGGAGCAGCTGTAGGCCCCCATGTGATCAAAATGGTTGGTTACAGTCAGACTTTGGAAAAGCTTGGTTTTCCATTAGGCCAAGAGTTGGCCACTGACTTCATTTTGGCATCTCTTCCATCTAGCTATGGGCATTTCATTTCGAACTACCATATGCATGGGGTGGAGAGGGGCCTTAATGAATTATGTGGGATGCTGAAAACAGCAGAATGTGACATTAAGAAGTGTGCAGGGCATAGCCATGTGATGGCTGTGCAGAACAAGCCTAGCTTCAAGAAAAAGGGCACTTCTTGGCAGAAGAAGAAGGGCAAGGCTAAGGATACGATCCCTAAGCCAAACCCTGCACCCAAGCAAAAGGCTGGTCCTGCAGGAGACACTGAGTGTTTCTTTTGTCACGAATATGGCCACTGGAAGAGAAACTGCAGCAAGTACCAGGCTTCTTTGAAGAAAAGTGGAAGTAAGAGTACTTCCCACTCAGGTACACTTGTTGTAAATGTTGTGGACATTTTTCTCGCAGATTCTTATGTTAACTCTTGGGTATTTGATACCGGATCGGTTGCTCATATTTGCAATTCGATGCAGGGGCTAATAAGGACTAGAGAAGTGCAAAAAGGCGAAGTGGATTTTCGCGTCGGAAATAAAGCAAGGGTTGCTGCATTGTTCGTCGGCGTCATGCAACTTCACCTTCCGTCAGGATTTATCATGGAGTTGAATAATTGTTATTACATTCCTAGTATGGGTCGAAACATTTTATCACCTTCATGTTTGATGAGGGATGGTTATTCATTCGCGAGTACAAACAATGGTTGTGTAATCTCTAAGAATGCTATGTTTGTGGCTGATGCTCCCATTGTGAATGGGTTATTTATTTTAAATCTTGATAATGCATGTGTTTACAATGTTAGTGCTAAAAGGCTTCGGCCAAATGATTTGAGTCCTACCTATCTATGGCATTGTCGTTTGGGGCATATAAGTGAAAAGCGCATGAAGAAGCTCCATGGTGATGGTCTTCTAACTTCGTTTGATTTTGAATCATACGAGACATGTCAAGCTTGTTTACTTGGAAAGATGACCAAGACGCCTTTTACGGGGTTTCCCGAGAGAGCGACAGACTTGTTGGAACTCATACATACTGATGTATGTGGACCAATGAGCACGACAGCCAGAGGAGGATATCACTACTTCATTACTTTCACTGATGATTTCAGTAGATATGGCTATGTCTACTTGATGAAGCATAAGTCTGAAACTTTTGAAAAGTTCAAAGAGTTTCAAAATGAGGTAGAGAATCAACGTGGCAAGAAAATAAAGGCCTTGCGATCTGATCGCGGAGGTGAATATTTGAGTCACGAGTTTAGCAATCATCTTAAGAGTTGCGGGATTGTTCCACAGCTCACGCCGCCCGGAACGCCTCAAAGAAACGGGGTCTCTGAACGGCGTAATCGAACTTTGTTGGACATGGTTCGATCGATGATGAGCCAGTCGGATTTACCATTATCATTTTGGGGTTACGCGCTAGAAACAGCAACTTTCACACTAAATAGGGTACCATCTAAATCCGTAGTTAAGACACCATATGAGATGTGGACTGGAAAGAATCCCAGTTTGTCTTTTCTAAAGATTTGGGGTTGTGATGCATTTGTCAAGCGACTTCAGTCAGACAAGCTAACACCCAAATCGGATAAGTGCATTTTTGTGGGATACCCAAGGGAAACCTTAGGGTATTACTTCTACAACCGAGAAGAGGGCAAAGTGTTTGTCGCTCGTAGCGGTGTTTTCCTAGAGAAAGAGTTTCTCACAAAGGGAACGAGTGGAAGGTCGGTGCGACTTGAAGAAGTTCAAGATGAGCCAGTCGGGGATGCTTCTACGAGTGATGCTATTGTAGCAGAACAAGTTGAGGAACCCGTGGCAATAGAAGCACCACAACCACGAAGGTCGGCGAGGCTCCACGAAGCGCGAGAGTTATTATTGTTAGACAATGATGAGCCTGCGACCTATGCAGAAGCGATGGTGGACCCAGACTCTGAGAAATGGCTGATTGCCATGAGATCCGAGATAGAGTCCATGGGAGACAATCAAGTTTGGAACTTGGTTGACCTGCCTGATGGTTTTAAAGCCATCGAGTGCAAGTGGATCTATAAGAAGAAGATTGATATGGATGGAAATGTTCACATCCATAAAGCTCGACTTGTTGCAAAAGGTTTTCGACAAGTTCAAGGAGTTGACTACGACGAGACTTTCTCGCCCGTAGCGATGCTTAAATCTATACGGATCATTCTAGCCATTGCTGCACATTTCGATTATGAGATATGGCAGATGGACGTCAAGACGGCTTTCTTAAATGGAATCCTTTCTGAGGACGTGTATATGATGCAGCCCGAAGGTTTTGTCGATCCAAACAATGCTGGAAAGGTATGCAAACTTCAAAAGTCTATTTATGGGCTGAAGCAAGCATCTCGGAGTTGGAACATTCGATTTGATGAAGTTGTAAAGGAGTTTGGCTTCACCAAAAATGAACAAGAACCTTGTGTGTATAAGAAAGAAAATGGGAAATCACTTGTGTTTCTAATCTTATATGTGGATGACATATTATTGATTGGAAATGACATTCCTATGCTCGAGTCTATTAAGACCTCATTGAAAAATAGTTTTTCTATGAAGGACTTGGGAGAAGCGGCATATACTCTGGGTATCAAGATCTATAGAGATAGATCAAGGAGGCTAATTGGATTAAGCCAGAGTACGTACATTGACAAAGTGTTGAAACGGTTCAGCATGGAAGAGGCTAAGAAGGGGTTCTTGCCCATGTCTCACGGCATTAAACTCAGCAAGACTCAGTGTCCTTCGACCACTGATGAGCGAGAACGCATGAGTAGGGTTCCATATGCTTCGGCTATTGGATCCATCATGTATGCAATGACATGTACTCGCCCAGATGTTTCCTATGCTCTAAGTGTTACGAGCAGATACCAGGCTGATCCAGGTGAGATTCACTGGACAGCGGTAAAGAATATCCTTAAGTACTTGAGAAGGACTAAGGATATGTTCCTAGTTTATGGAGGTGAGGTTGAACTCAGTGTAAAGGGTTACACAGATGCGAGTTACCTTAATGACTCAGACGACTCGAAATCGCAATCAGGTTATGTGTTTGTCATGAATGGTGGTGCTGTGAGCTGGAAAAGTTCCAAGCAAGATACAGTGGCCTCCTCTTCAACAGAAGCTGAATATATTGCTGCCTCGGAGGCTGCAAAGGAAGCTGTTTGGATTAGGAATTTCCTGATCGCTCTTGGTGTGGTTCAGGGCTCGTCCAATCCCTTGGACGTTTATTGTGACAACAATGGTGCTATTGCACAAGCCAAAGAACCTAGACAGCACCAGAAGAACAAACATATTCGCATGCGCTACCATCTGATTCGTGAGTTCATTGATGAAGGTAGTGTCATGTTATGCAAAATACATACGGACTCAAATGTTGCTGATCCCTTGACTAAGCCACTCCCGCAGCCTGCGCATGAAGCGCACACAAGAGCAATAGGTATTAGATACTGTCTAGATTGACTCTAGTGCAAGTGGGAGACTGAAGGAAATATGCCCTAGAGGCAATCATAGAGATGATTGTATTTCATGTGTATCCATGAGTTATTATAATGTTCCTTGAATATCCATATACCAGGCAACTTGTATTGATTGGCAATTATGTGAATTGTTTGTGAAACTCTTTACTTGTATGGTTATCTAATAATTGTCCCTAGTCGGAGTTCATGCGAGGACACACGTGAATATTAGACTAGCACATCGATTGGTTAATGACTATGTTTCGCAAGTCATTGACATGGAGATGTCAAACCAATGATGTGGACACATGTTATGAACATGGGGTTGGACTGACCCAACATGAGACTAGCAATAATACTTGCAGCTCTCTCTACACATCGTGTACGTTTTGTCCTTAGACCTGAGATTGTCGCATGTACTTGAGATGTGGATCGACCTACTTTGGGGCTATCAAACACTACTCCGTAACTGGGTAGTTATAAAGGTAGCTTTCGGGTTTGTCCTGATACATGCTGCAAGGCATCGGTCAATCAAGATGGGATTTGCCCCTCTCTACTTGAGAGAGATATCTCTGGGCCCCTCGAGTGATCGGATCCAGAAATGCATGGCCGTGCTACATATGGTTAAGAGTTAACCTAGTAAAGGGATTCTGAATCACAGTATCGAGAAAGAGAGGTCAGCTTAGAGCTAGACCAAATATCGTGAGGCAAAGGGAAAGACATGTACTCAACCTTGTGATGGTTCGTCTGAATGATCTTTATATGCGTTTAGGAGTTGGCACGTCTTGCTAGAGGCCGCTACCAACTATCGACGGAGTAAGTGTACTCGCGTCATGTCTATACGTGTATGAACCTATAGGGTCACACACTTTAGGGGCTGGAAGCCTAATGAGGATTGGATCCGAATTAGACCAGGCTTAGGCTGCTAATGGGCTGCTAATGTAGAAGCCCACCAGGGATGCCTATATAAGAGGGAGTGAGGCGAGCTGAAAAAGAGAGAGCATTCCACCCAGCCGCCACTCCTCTTCCGCCTGTGTTGCACGCGCAGACCTAGCAGTCTGGCGTGTGACGACTTCCACTCCGGACGTGTGGATACCTCGGAGGTGCTGCATCTGTAGCACTTGGACGAGCCGCGCAAAGGGGAGCTGTTCGTGGGACGAGGACGAGGAGGAGACGTAGAACATCTACACTGCCGCAACGTGCTTCATCGAGTTCCGCACCTGCGCGTCTAGAGGTAATCCCGTGATCTATGACAATAGTATTCCTGGTTGACGCGGTAGAAATTTTTGATTTTACGCTAGTGTAGCCTACCCGTGACCCTTCAATTGCATGTGTGTCCATTTCATTAAACCACTTTGATCCACTAGATGTCATTGCATGTGTGTTCTTTTCATTAAACCAATTGGATGTGTGTTCTTTTCTTAAACTAGTAGAGTCACTCCATGAGTGTTCATTTCATAAACCACATGGATCCACTAGATGTCATTGCATGTATGTTCTTTTCATAAACCAGTAGAGTCACACGATGAGTTTTCATTTCATAAACCACATGGATCCACTAGATATCATTGCATGTGTGTTCATTTCATTAAACCACTTGGATCCACTAGATGTCATTGTATGTTTGTTCTTATCATTAAACCAATTGTATGTGTGTTCTTTTCATAAACCAGTAGAGTCACTCCATGAGTCTTCATTTCATAAACCACATGGATCCACTAGATTTCATTGCATGTGTTTTCTTTTCATAAACCACTTGGTTGTGTGTTCTGTTTATAAACTAGTAGAGTCACTCCATGAGTGTTTATTTCATAAACCACATGGATCCACTAGATGTCATTGCATGGGTGTTATTTACATTAAACCAATTGGATCCACTACATGTCATTGCATGTGTGTTCTTTTCATTAAACCAATTGGATATGTGTTCTTTGCATAAACCAGTAGATACACTCCATGAGTGTTCATTTCATCAAACTACAAGGATCCACTAGATTTCATTGCATCTGTGTTCATTTCATTAAACCACTTGGATCCACTAGATGTTATTGCATGTGTGTTATTTTCATTAAACAAATTGGATGTGTGTTATTTTATAAAACCACTAGACGTCACTGCATGTTTGTTCACTTCATTAACCACTTGGATCCATTAGATGTCATGCATGTGTGTTCTTTTCATTAAACCAATTAGATGTATGTTCTTTTCATAATCCACATGGATCCCCTACATGAGTGTTCTTTTTATAAACAACACGGATACACTAGATGTCATTGCATGTGTGTTCTTTTCATTAAACCAATTGGATGTGTGTTCTTTTCTTAAACTAGTAGAGTCACTCCATGAGTGTTCATTTCATAAACCACATGGATCCACTAGATGTCATTGCATGTATGTTCTTTTCATAAACCAGTAGAGTCACACGATGAGTTTTCATTTCATAAACCACATGGATCCACTAGATATCATTGCATGTGTGTTCATTTCATTAAACCACTTGGATCCACTTGATGTCATTGTATGTTTGTTCTTATCATTAAACCAATTGTATGTGTGTTCTTTTCATAAACCAGTAGAGTCACTCCATGAGTCTTCATTTCATAAACCACATGGATCCACTAGATTTCATTGCATGTGTTTTCTTTTCATAAACCACTTGGTTGTGTGTTCTGTTTATAAACTAGTAGAGTCACTCCATGAGTGTTTATTTCATAAACCACATGGATCCACTAGATGTCATTGCATGGGTGTTATTTACATTAAACCAATTGGATCCACTACATGTCATTGCATGTGTGTTCTTTTCATTAAACCAATTGGATATGTGTTCTTTGCATAAACCAGTAGATACACTCCATGAGTGTTCATTTCATCAAACTACAAGGATCCACTAGATTTCATTGCATCTGTGTTCATTTCATTAAACCACTTGGATCCACTAGATGTTATTGCATGTGTGTTATTTTCATTAAACAAATTGGATGTGTGTTATTTTCATAAACCACTAGACGTCACTGCATGTTTGTTCACTTCATTAACCACTTGGATCCACTAGATGTCAAGCATGTGTGTTCTTTTCATTAAACCAATTAGATGTATGTTCTTTTCATAGTCCACATGGATCCCCTACATGAGTGTTCTTTTCATCAACAACACGGATACACTAGATGTCCGTGCATGTGTGTTATTTTCAGAAACCACTTGGATATGTGTTCTTTTCATAAACTAGTAGATACACTCCATGAGTGTTCATTTCAGAAACCACATGGATCCACTAGATGTCATTGCATGTGTGTTCATTTCATTAAACCACTTGGATCCACTAGATGTCATTGCATGTGTGTTCTTATCATTAAACCACATGGATCCACAAGATGTCATTGCATGTGTGTTCTTTTCATTAAACAACTTGGATGTGTGTTATTTTCATAAACCACTAGACGTCAATACATGTGTGTTCATTTCATAAACCACTTGGATCCACTAGATGTCATTGCATGTGTGTTCTTTTCGTAAACCACTTGGATATGTGTTCTTTTCATAAACCAGTAGATACACTCATTGAGTGTTCTTTTCATAAACCACCTGGATATGTGTTCTTTTCATAAACCAGTAGATACACTCGATGAGTGTTCTTTTCATAAACCACGAGGATATGTGTTCTTTCCATAAACCAGTAGATACAAACCATGAGTGTTCATTTCATAAACCACATGGATCCACTAGATGTCATTGCATGTGTGTTCATTTCATTAAACCACTTTGATCCACTAGATGTCAATGCATGTGTGTTGTTTTCATTAAACCAATTGGACGTGTGTTCTTTTATTAAACCAGTAGAGTCAGTCCATGAGTTTTCGTTTCATAAACCACATGGATCCACTAGCTGTCATTGCATGTGTGTTATTTTCATTAAACAACTTGGATGTGTGTTATTTTCATAAACCACTAGACGTCACTACATGTGTGTTCATTTCATAAACCACTTGGATCCACTAGATGTCATTGCATGTGTGTTCTTTTCATAAACCACTTGGATATGTGGTCTTTTCATAAACCAGTAGATACACTCCATGAGTGTTCTTTTCATAAACCACTTGGATATGTGTTCTTTTCATAAAACAGTAGATACACTCCATGAGTGTTCTTTTCATAAACCACTTGGATATGTGTTCTATCCATAAACCAGTAGATACACTCCATGAGTGTTCATTTCATAAACCACATGTATCCACTAGATGTCATTGCATGTGTGTCCATTTCATTAAACCACTTTGATCCACTAGATGTCATTGCATGTGTGTTCTTTTCATTAAACCAATTGGATGTGTGTTCTTTTCTTAAACCAGTAGAGTCACTCCATGAGTGTTCATTTCATAAACCACACGGATCCACTAGATGTCATTACATGTATGTTCTTTTCATAAACCAGTAGAGTCACACGATGAGTTTTCATTTCATAAACCACATGGATCCACTAGATATCATTGCATGTGTGTTCATTTCATTAAACCACTTGGATCCACTAGATGTCATTGTATGTTTGTTCTTATCATTAAACCAATTGTATGTGTGTTCTTTTTATAAACCAGTAGAGTCACTCCATGAGTCTTCATTTCATAAACCACATGGATCCACTAGATTTCATTGCATGTGTTTTCTTTTCATAAACCACTTGGTTGTGTGTTCTGTTTATAAACTAGTAGAGTCACTCCATGAGTGTTTATTTCATAAACCACATGGATCCACTAGATGTCATTGCATGGGTGTTATTTATATTAAACCAATTGGATCCACTACATGTCATTGCATGTGTGTTCTTTTCATTAAACCAATTGGATATGTGTTCTTTGCATAAACCAGTAGATACACTCCATGAGTGTTCATTTCATTAAACTACAAGGATCCACTAGATTTCATTGCATCTGTGTTCATTTCATTAAACCACTTGGATCCACTAGATGTTATTGCATGTGTGTTATTTTCATTAAACAAATTGGATGTGTGTTATTTTCATAAACCACTAGACATCACTGCATGTTTGTTCACTTCATTAACCACTTGGATCCACTAGATGTCATGCATGTGTGTTCTTTTCATTAAACCAATTAGATGTATGTTCTTTTCATAATCCACATGGATCCCCTACATGAGTGTTTTTTCATAAACAACACGGATACACTAGATGTCCGTGCATGTGTGTTCTTTTCATAAACCACTTGGATATGTGTTCTTTTCATAAACCAGTAGATACACTCCATGCGTGTTCTTTTCATTAACCACTTGGATATGTGTTCTTTTCATAAACCAGTAGATACACTCCATGAGTGTTCATTTCATAAACAACATGGATCCACTAGATGTCATTGCATGTGTGTTCATTTCAATAAACCACTTTGATCCACTAGATGTCATTGCATGTTTGTTCTTTTCATTAAACCAATTGGATGTGTGTTTTTTCATAAACCAGTAGATACACTCCATGAGTGTTCATTTCATAAACCACATGGATCCACTAGATGTCATTGCATGTGTGTTCCTTTCATAAACCACTTGGATGCGTGTTCTGTTCATAAACTAGTAGAGTCACTCCATGAGTGTTCATTTCATAAACAACATGGATCCACTAGATGTCATTGCATGTGTGTTCTTTTCATTAAACCACTTGGTTCCAATAGATGTCATTGCATGTGTGTTCTTTTCATTAAACCAATTGGATGTGTATTCTTTTAATACTCCACAAGGATCCACTACATGAGTGTTCATTTCATAAACCACATGGATCCACTAGATGTCATTGCATGTGTGTTCTTTTCATTAAAGAACTTGGATGTGTGTTATTTTCATAAACCGCTAGATGTCAGTACATGTGTGTTTGTTTCATAAACCACTTGGATCCACTAGAGGACATTGCATGTGTGTTCTTTTCATTAAACCAATTGGAGGTATGTTCTTTTCATAATCCACATTGATCCCCTACATGAGTGTTCTTTTCATAAACCACATGGATCCACTAGATGCCACTTGCATATGTGTTCTTTTCATTAAACAACATGATACACTAGATGTCATTGCATGTGTGTTCTTTTCATAAACCACTTGGATATGTGTTCTTTTCATAAATCAGTAGATACACTCCATGAGGGTTCTTTTCATAAACCACTGATATGTGTTCTTTTCATAAACCACTGATATGTGTTATTTTCATAAACTAGTAGATACACTGCATGAGTGTGCACTTCATAAACCACATGGATCCACTAGATGTCATTGCATATGTGTTCATTTCATTAAACCACTTGGATCCACTAGATGTCATTGCATGTGTGTTCTTGTCATTAAACCACATGGATCCACTAGATGTCATTGCAAGTGTGTTATTTTCATTAAACAACTTGGATGTGTGTTGTTTTCATAAACCACTAGATGTCACTACATGTGTGTTCATTTCATAAACCACTTGGATCCACTAGATGTCATTGCATGTGTGTTCTTTTCATAAACCACTTGGATATGTGTTATTTTCATAAACTAGTAGATACACTCCATGAGTGTTCTTTTCATAAACCACTTGGATATGTGTTCTTTTCATAAACCAGTAGATACACTCCATGAGTGTTCATTTCATAAACCACATGGATCCACTAGATTTTATTGCATGTGTGTTCATTTCAATAAACCAGTTTGATCCACTAGATGTCATTGCATGTGTGTTGTTTTCATTAAACCAATTGGATGTGTGTTTTTCATAAACCAGTATATACACTCCATGAGTGTTCATTTCATAAACCACATGGATCCACTTGATGTCATTACATGTGTGTTCCTTTCATTAACCACTTGGATGTGTGTTCTATTCATAAACTAGCATGTGTGTTCTTTTCATTAAACCACTTGGATCCACTAGATGTCGTTGCATGTGTGTTCTTTTCATTAAACCAATTGGATGTGTGTTTTTTCATAATCCGCATGGATCCACTAAATGAGTGTTCTTTTCATAAACCACATGGATCCCCTATATGCCATTGCATGTGTGTTCTTTTCATTAAACCAATTGGATGTGTGTTTTTTATAAACCAGTAGATACACTCCATGAGTGTTCATTTCATAAACCACATGGATCCACTAGATGGCATTGCATGTGTGTTCCTTGCATAAACCACTTGGATGTGTGTTTTGTTCATAAACTATTAGAGTCACTCCATGAGTGTTCATTTCATAAACCACATGGATCCACTAGATGTCATTGCATGTTATTTCTTTTCATTAAACCACTTGGATCCACTAGATGTCGTTGCATGTGTTTTCTTTTCATTAAACCAATTGGACGCGTGTTCTTTTCACAATCCACAAGGATCCACTACATGCGTGTTCTTTTCATAAACCACTTGGATCGACTAGATGTCATTTCATGTGTGTTCTTCTCATTAAACAACTTGGATGTGTGTTATTTTCATGAACCACTAGATGTCACTACTTGTGTGCTCGTTTCATAAACCACTTGGATCCACTAGATGTCATTGCATGTGTGTTCTTTTCATTAAACCAATTGGATGTATGTTCTTTTCATAAACCAGTAGATACACTCCATGAGTATTCTTTTCATTAACCACTTGGATATGTGTTCCTTTCATAAACCAGTAGATACAGTCCATGAGTGTTCATTTCATAAACCACATGGATCCACTAGATGTCATTGCATGTGTGGTCATTTCAATAAACCACTTTTATCCACTAGATGTCATTGCATGTGTGTTCTTTTCATTAAACCAATTGGATGTGTGTTTTTTCATAAACCAGTAGATACACTCCATGAGTGTTCATTTCATAAACCACATGGATCCACTAGATGTCATTGCATGTGTGTTCCTTGCATAAACCACTTGGATGTGTGTTCTGTTCATATACTAGTAGAGTCACTCCATGAGTGTTCATTTCATAAACCACATGGATCCACTAGATGTCATTGCATGTGTGTTATTTTCATTAAACAACTTGGATGTGTCTTATTTTCATAAACCACTATACGTCACTACATGTGTGTTCATTTCATAAACCACTTGGATCCACTAGATGTCATTGCATGTGTGTTCTTTTCATAAACCACTTGGATATGTGTTCTTTTCATAAACCAGTAGATACACTCCATGAGTGTTCTTTTCATAAACCACTTGGATATGTGTTCTTTTCATAAACCAGTAGATACACTCCATGAGTGTTCTTTTCATAAACCACTTCGATATGTGTTCTTTCCATAAACTAGTAGATACACTCCATGCGTGTTCATTTCATAAACCACATGGATCCACTAGATGTCATTGCATGTGTGTCCATTTCATTAAACCATTTTGATCCACTAGATGTCATTGAATGTGTGTTCTTTTCATTAAACCAATTGGACGTGTGTTCTTTTCTTAAACCAGTAGAGTCACTCCATGAGTGTTCATTTCATAAACCACATGGATCCACTAAATGTCATTGCATGTGTGTTCTTTTCATTAAACAACTTGGATGTGTGTTATTTTCATAAACCACTAGACGTCACTACATGTGTGTTCATTTCATAAACCACCTGGATCCCCTAGATGTCATTGCCTGTGTCTTCTTTTCATAAACCACTTGGATATGTGTTCTTTTCATAAACCAGTAGATAAACTCCATGAGAGTTCTTTTCATAAACCACTTGGATATGTGTTCTTTTCATAAACAAGTAGATACACTCCATGATTGTTCTTTTCATAAACCACTTGGATATGTGTTCTATCCATAAACCAGTAGATACACTCCATGAGTGTTCATTTCATAAATCACATGGATCCACTAGATGTTATTGTATGTGTGTTCATTTCATTAAACCACTTTGATCCACTAGATGTCATTGCATCTGTGTTCTTTTCATTTAACCAATTGGATGTGTGTTCTTTTCTTGAACCAGTAGTGTTGGGGGGTATACCTCCGGGTAGGGTCATGCCGGGGTATAAAGGCCGAGTTAGCCGAGGGTCGGCAAGGCCAAAGCAGAGGCTAGCCGTGTCACCTCAAGGCCGGCCGAATCACGGAGTGACCTGGACCAGGGGTGTTTGCCTAACTAAGTCTCAACCGACTAAAGCAGTAAGTCGGAAGTATATGTTTACTTGTATGCAGGAACAGGGGTGCCCGGATCAGCTTTGATCTGGGTCATGTTTGGCTTCTAGGAGAAGGAAGGAAACTTGCTGGTCAAAAAGAGGGCCTGGTACGCACTGCATGAGCAAAGCAGACAAGAGCAGGACCACTGGGTCATGGCCGACAGGGGTGATGACGCCCATGTCCGCTGACGCGGGCGCCGCAGAGGCTCACATAGCTAAAGCAGGTGTGATGCGGGGGGGGGGGGAGCACCCCGGTCGGCTTACCACTTTGGGAGGAGTAATATTCTTAGGAATATGCCTCCACGTATGCCCTAGGCAGAAACCGAGCCTCCTCTATAAAAGGGGGGCTGGGGCTTCTGTAGAAGGGGTTGGTCTTTCTACTATTCTGTTTTGGCTAGGGTTTCAGGTGTGATCTGTGGGTGAGAGTAAGAGAGCTCCTTCTTCCTCCTCTCGCCAATACAGCTCTAGGAGCACTTGTAATCTTGGAAGGAAATCAATACAAACTTCTGTGTGGAGAATCACTCCACTATCCCTCCCTGGATTCCCCTAGCATGTATTAGTCCCCACCTTTAGCCTATCCATGGCATCTGCCGTGACACCACCACGATAGTTGGCGCCCACCGTGGGGCTAGCGGCCCTAGCAGGAGTCAAGATCCGGACGGGAAACATCATCGGCACCGGCGAACGCGTCGTCTCCGGGCTCGTTCAGCGCTTTGGAGCGTGGGACTTCGTCAGCGACAACGCTGGCTGCTTTGGCACGCGCCCTCTTCCGCGCAATGGCCTTTTCGTCAGGCTCGGCGCGCACAATGTCTATGTTGCTGTGGATGTGTGAGGTGTTCATCCGCGTCATGTCGTCGACGCGGGGGAGCCTCCCCTCACCATGGTCCCCGGGACGTGTATCGCTCGCTCCCCGGACCATGCAGAGGTGATGATGACTGCGCCAGGTGCGGGCGCGAGCAAGGATCCGACGCCAGATCCGGAGGTAACGCCTAAGATACCGAGGAAAGGTAGAGGTCCTCCACTAGAGAGGCCAGAGAACGTGTTGAGGGAAGCAATGGATAGCTTGGCAAACCCTGTAGTAGCAGCAGTAGATCCGGCTCGACCGCAGGCCGAGCTGGAAGAAACTAGGTAGAAAATCCTAGAGGGTGCAAAAAAGATAGCCGCGGCGCAGCAGTCGTTGAATATGACGCTGCGCGAGTACGCGAAGGCGAACAAGGTTGACGCTGTAAAAGTGAAGGGGAGAAATCTCATGAGCGAGATGAACAGAGAGGGTGATACTGGAATTGAGGTATCAGAAAACTGTTTGTCTGTGGGGCTGCCGAGGTACAGTACCCCGGCAAAGAACCTCAGAGCAGCGGATGCAGCTGCATCCGAGTTGGAGGGTCTAACAGGTGAAGCCCGGCAAAGACAACAAGATAGTGTTAACGAGCTGGTTCGGATTGCGAACAGGCAAAACGAGGAACTGCTCAGGGCTAACCCGGAGAGAGATAGAGCCTCCAAGATCGTCCATTCGGCGGTGGGTAACCCAGAGAAATCCGCTGGAGCCGCATCGTCTCCTCATGGTGGTCCAAGGAGAGAAGAGGTGGTAACCTCAGCCAGACGGAACAAACAGATCGTCCCGTATGACCCGACGCGGGCAAGGAAAGGAAAATAAGCGCAGAAAAATGATGATCGACGGAGTGTGAGCCGAGGTGAAGCTGGCCGAGGTAACCGTGACCAAGGCAATGCCGGTCAAGGGAACATTGTCAACGGCAATGCCGGACAGCAAAACTTGGCTAGAGTAGGACAACCGCAGCAGCGGAATATACCAAGGCAAGAGCAAAGTGTCGGTCGAGGTATGCAACAGAAAGGCGCTCCAAGAGAGCAAGACAGGTATAATGATGGAGACTCGGAAATGGCTAATACGGGATACCCAAGGATGGACTATCGTGTGATAGGGTCGAGATTGGGGAGCAGGGATTTGATGCCGGATGATGCCAGGTTGAAACTGGATCGACTTTATAGGTCGGAACAAATTGAATGTCAAGGTCCACCGGGCCCAGCATGTTTTGGACCCCGGATCATGAAGGAGCCACCGGTACCGAATTTTCAGCTACCCAGGGGCACGAAGACCTATGACGGCAGTAGAAAGCCGGAGGATTGGCTGATAAATTATGCTACGGCTGTGAAAATTGCCACTGGCAACCTGAGATGGGTTGTACGATATGTACCCCAGATGTTGGAAGGCCCGGCAAGGGTATGGCTGAACAATTTGCCACCAGGAAGCATCAACTGCTGGATAGATTTCGAGGAGATGTTCATCAGCAATTTTTCGAGTACGTATCAGATACCAAATAGGCCACAGACCCTAGCTATGTGCAAGCAAAGGCCAAATGAGACGGATCGGGAGTTTTTAACCCGGTGGTGCACTGTGAGAAATTCGTGTGAGGGCGTGATGGAATCACAGGCCATAGCATGTTTTGCACAAGGGTGCAGGTATGGAAGTGAGTTGTAGATGAAGTTGCAAAGGAAAATGCCAACTACGTTATCAGAGATGATCCGGATTGCAGATTCGTATGCTCTGGGTGATCCGACTCAACCTAAGCTCGTATCAAACGAGTCAAACGATGAGTACTATCAGAGAGATGGGGTCGGATCATCCCGAAGGAATGACTACAGAGGAAAAAAGGAGAGATGATAGACCGGATCATAGATACGGTTCGCACCAAGTTGCAGCTGTGAGTCAAGATCAGGCCGGAGCAGGGGGCAGTCAACGCCAAAAAACTAGAGGGCAGTGGACTCTGAGAAACGATGGCAAGAAGACTTGGACACCAGAGCAAAAGAAGCAATGGCAAGAAAGGAAAGACCGTCCGAGGTATACTTATAAGTCGATGTTGGACCAGCCGTGTAAGTTCATACACCAAATCCGAACAACCCAGCGGGTCATACGACGAGGCAATGTGAGTGGATGCGCAAGATCGAACAAGGTGGTTCGGGGAATGCTCAGGCACCCCGGAATGATGAGCCTCGGCGGGAGTTACCCCGGCAAAAACTGCTCTCCGGAGCGAACACGCAACAGCTAATGTTGCCTCCCCCTCCGCCGAGGTATGATAACAATGAGAGAAGGGATGCAGTACATCAGGTAGAAAATCAGCATCAGCCGGATCAGAGGTACGCCGGAAATGAGGGGAGAAACGAGTACAGGGAACACCATCAGAGCTATTGTGTGTTTACCACTGAGGAAACCGATAGAAAAAGCTTGCAGCGTAGGCATATGGAGGTGAATGCAGTAATGCCTGCAGTGACGAGGTACATGCCTTGGTCCGATCAGGAAATCACATGGAGCATCAGGGATCATCCCAAGCTCATGCCAAGCCCTGGTTCGTATGCGTTGGTGTTGGATCCGACATTCATTGGACCTAGCATTAACGTAAGATTCTCAAAGGTGTTGATCGACAATGGCAGTAGCATTAATATCATGTATGTGGACACAATGCGCAAGTTGGGTATCTCAGAGAACATGCTCTAGGCCACGAGGACAACTTTCCATGGCACTGTACCCACATTTCTTGTGAGCCCATAGGCAAGGTCCGGGTTGACGTCTTGTTCGGCACGAGGGATAACTGCCGAACTAAAAATCTGGAGTTCGAGGTGGTGAACTTGGAAAGTGCTTACCACGCATTACTCGAAAGGCCAGCCCTGGGCAAGTTCATGGCAAGCTGTCACGTTATGTAACTACCTCGGTGAATTATGCTCTTAGTAACATGCCTGGATGAGCGAAAATGTTTAAAATAGTACGGTGGGGCCCGGGGCCACTCACGGTAGACCTTTCGACCGTCCTAACAACTTTTAGAGCATCATGACAAGAACGAGCGGCGTAATCGGCAGGCGAAGGGATCAACTACATACACAAGTAAGCATGTATGCAAGCCACATACAACAGTCCTTAGAGCCATTCCATCTAAAAGAAATAGAAAATATTGCAACGCCATACGGCAAAATTCAAATATCCTGGATAGAGATAATACTTTAGGATAGCTCCTCATACATCAAACATCAGAGTATCAGGTGGAAGCGGAAAATAAGATCCGAGTACGGATAAGAAGCAAATCGGCATAAGATGCCACATAAATAAACACATCTCGCCCACAGATCTCACAGATCCCCGTTCCCGGAATCTCTACACCGAGTGATCGTTGCCAACATCATCCGTCTCCTCCACCCAGTATCCCTCTTTCGAGTACACCTGTTCATCTGAATCAAAAATTTTATCGTGTGAGACCCTAGGGGTACTCAGCAAGTCTTTATGCCTCTAAAGGGGACACAACCTGGGGTGACGCAATTGCAGCAAAAGATAATAACTAGCAAATCTATAGATACTCGCTAACCATTCGCTTAACCAATGATAGACGGATGTCCGTGAATCAAGAACAACAGTTATAACAGTATAATTAACATATCCATCCTCCTCCTCGCTTACCAACGAGGAAGCGGACGAACAACCCCCATCCGTTGGTAGTTTTATTAACCATTCCATGAGTATTGCACTATTTACTAGTCAGGTACTTAGTCAATTTAAAAGCGGTACTTTAGTTAGACTTGTCTATGATCGAGAAACTGTGCTCCAAGTCGTCCATAACCGCGGACACGGCTTTCAGAAAGATTTACCCTGCAGGGGTGCACAAATAGCAACACACACTCGATCAACCTCGGAAAAACCAACTCAAAACCCAACGAGGCATTCACGACAAAGCAATCACAGGATTCAGTAATATTTCAGGGGGCCACCCCATTAAGCTACCCGCAACAAAGTTGGCCGGCTCTGAGACGAACCCAAGGTTTGTGTCAATGGCTGTAAACGACTGGGAACCCGAAAATGGGACTGGGCTTGTCGATACCGCGAAAACATTCCACGATCAAAAATAGTACAGGTGCTCCACGCACAATCTTAATAAAGCAGTAACATGGCATAAGTACAGGATAGTAATAAAGCCCCAAACTACTTTGTGGCCCCAAGAAATAAGAATGAATCAAGCTCTGGCTCAGGGGGGTCCATAAGGCCTCCCGGATGTGGATAGTGCGAATAGTCAAGGAACAGGAATCAAGTACTCGGGGTCCTACAGGACACAAGAGAGCATGAAAAACCAAATAGCAGATATTGCTCACCGGTGCCTCTTTCATTAGTTATCCCATTACTTCTCAGGTTATGTTATTTAGGTACCTCATTATTCATCAGACACTCACATACCCTACACATGATTTTCTACGACTCGCATGGCTCAAATAACTCCTGTAGTCATGGCTCATGGGATGGAGGAACAAGCTTCGGTGGGGTTTAAAAGTAAAGGCTATGAAGTACTTGGGATTCCATTTAATGCAATTGCGACTCAATGATGCAAGAGTAAGATACAGGCAATAGGTACTATATGTATGCAAGCATGTGGTAGTGCTTGCCTGGAAGCTCGGTTGAAGCAAGAGATGGATCTGGGTAGAACTCCTGTGATTCCTGGTAATTCTCCTGCTGGGCGTCTATTCGAAGAAGAACCAAACAGACAAGGGCCAACATAAATAAAGTGCACAAGCATATGAATTAAAATGCGACAAGCCAACAAGCATGCCATGATGAATGATGCACAATTTACATGGTATTAAAGTAGCATGGCATGGTGAGGTGTGGGGTACAAGAATAAAGCATTTTATTATCTCTTCGATCAAGTTTTATTGCCATAAACAGTTCTGATTTTTAATAATAACATGATGCATGCTTCAATGCAGAACAAGGAATGTATAGATAGAACGGGCTCGTCGCGCTAATTGATTTAGACATATCATTTGTTAAATTTGGAGTTATAGAATTAAAGTTATTAATTTATTAAGTAAAGGGAATTTTATTGTATTTTTAATCATCTCGAAAATTTAAAGTGTTCAAACATTATTTTGAATAGCATATTTGAATTCCTCACATTTTTCTGATTCAAAAACATATATCATTTGTATTATTTGGATTTATAATATAAAAGTTATTTAAAAACAGATTTGAATTTGAATTTAAACATTTTGAATTTGTTTTGTTAAAACAGTTAATAGGGAAATTTTTTACACCCAGACGAATTCAACCCAAGTCGCTTACGGGTGGGCCGCTGCTGACTGGGCGAGATCCGCACGCAAAGCTTTTTACACCGCGGGTTTTCTAGCCGCTGAGACTGCCAGGTGGGACCAGCGGCTAGGGGACCACGTGCCAGTGGCTGAACCCGCAGAGGATGACAGGTGGGGACGTGCTGGAGCGCGGGTTGAGTTTTACGAAAACCGGGGTGCCTTTCTGTAAAATGTACACAGCGGCTGGCAGGTGGGCTCGCGCGTACCGCGGGTTGAGTGAGAGATAAAAAGAGGGGCTATTTGTAAAGTGACCACAGAGCCCACTGTTGCTCTTCTTTCTCCGAACCGAGCGACAGATCCGTGTTCGACCGCATGGCGCGGCGCGCGGGGGACTCGAACCCGCGACCTGGGCGTGCGCGCGGAGGGCGAAGCCGCTGCGGTAGGGTATGGGATGGTGACAGAAGGGCGGCTGGCGACTAGATAGGTCGCGACACGACGCGCCGACGTGCAGACGCTCGAGGCCACGGCGCACTGAGAGTGCTCGGCGAAACGCCTGTCACGGCTAGGGTTTTACGGCGAGGCAGAGGGTGTCTAGGCGGGAGAGGGACTCACCGCGGGGAGATTGACGGCGGCGGATCGGTGCAGGAGACGACGGAGCAGCGAGGAAGCAGAGGCCGGGGAATTAGGGTTTTGCTGTGGCCGGCGGTAGTTCTGGTGGCTGCAGAGCGGCGTCTCCTCGCTGGCGTGTACTGGGCGAAGCAGGGGACCCTTCTCGGCCTCCTCGACCACCTCCACGTCACCCACGCCTGCTGGAACGAGGACTCGGCGGTGGTACTGACGGTGACCGGCGAGAGAGGAGATGGCGTCGGTGGAGAAGAAGAGGGAAGAGGGCAAGGCCCTGGGGTGGATCTGGGCTGCTACCAGACGGGGAAGAGGGAGTAGATAGGGACGGGGAGGGAGAGGGTGCCGTGTGGGAGCGGGGTAGAGGAAAGTGGCCTCGGCACCTTTTCCTCCTCCTTCTCTCACGTGCGCGACGTGAGCGGCCAGGGCAGGTAGGGTGGAGGCTGCCAGGTGGGGACGGCGAGGCTAAGGGCTAGCTCGGTGTGGGACCTGCTGGCAGGGAGAGAGAAAGGGAGAGGAAGAAGGAGAGGGGAGGCTCGGGTGTAGCTAGCCTCGGCTAGGGTTAGGTTAGAGGGGGTGGGGTAGCTTGTGTGGTAGAGAGGGACTAGGGCCAGGTTGGCAGAGAGAGAGAGAGGAAGAATGAGAGAGGGAGGGAGCTAGATGCTCGGCGTGGAGAGATGGTAGTTAGGGTTGGAGTTTAGAAAGAGAGGATAAGAGAGCAAAACTAGGGTTAGGGTTTGATTAGGGTGTTTAGGTTTTAAACACATGCTTATAAGATCAAGCCAAGATGAAGGGTGAGGGTTTTGGTTTAGCACAAGGTGAGGTGAAGGTAAACTCAAGAAAAAGAGAGAGGGATGGGGTTTATGGAAAAAGGCCTCACTTGATCATGCCTGATGGGAAAAATGGTTTTGTTGGGAACATGGGGATGGTGGAGAGAGATAGAAATAATCCCACAAAGCAAGATCCACTAAAACAAAGAGAAAGACAAAGGAGCTAAAGGTGGTGGTACTCTTGCATGGCCCATGCATAATAATTAATTGCCACGTTTTATTCTTGTGAAAACAATAATTAATAACATGGCATTATTCTTATGCATTCCAAAATATGGAGCAAAGGCCAAGCAAAATAAAAAATAGAATTGGATCCAACCCAACCCACATGAGCTAGATTAAATGACCAAAAGAAAAGAATAGCTCATGATTAACTAGGATGGTGGAAATATGAGGTGGTGGCAAGAAAAGTGGTGAATTGGAATAAAAGATATTCCCCCAACTCAACTTGGGCATCAAGCATTTATCAAGAAACAAATACAATATATCAAGAGGCAAATACAATTAATAATGCATATGAGATAAGAACCAAATGGAAAAGGTTTTATATGATGCTCAAATGCAAGGTATCATGATGACATGAGCATGGCATAATTATGATGCAACAATTGTATGTAGGAAGTAGCCATTATATTACTAAACCATGTAGCATTACAATTGTTAGACAATTGGGATCCCCCACTAAACAGGAATCTCGCCCCGAGATTCTAGGAAGAAGAAGAAGACTCGAAGAGGGTACGATACTTGGCACGGAGGTCATCTTCATGTTCCCAAGTGGCTTCATCAACGGAATGGGCGACCACTGCACCTTGCAGAACGTGATGCACTTGTTGCGAGTCCTTCTTTCCGCGACTTCTAGAATTTTTATGGGGTGTTCTTTATAAGACAGATCTTCTTGGAGATTGATGAGTTCATGGTCCACGGTCCTGCCGGGATCCTTGAAGCACTTCTTGAGTTGAGATATATGGAAAACATCATGGACCTTGAGTTTTTCAGGGAGCTCAAGAGCATAAGCAACTTCTCCTCTTCTTCCACGAATTTTGAAAGGACTGATGTATCTAGGAGGCAGCTTTCCTTTGATACCAAAACGGTGCGTGCCTCTCATGGGAGTGACATGAAGGTAAACGAGATCACCAGGGACATACTCCATGTCCGTGTGCTTCCTGTCATAATTGCTCTTCTGGCGACTTTGAGCAATCTTCAGGTTTTCAAGAATGATGTGAACCTTCTCCTCC
Organism: Avena eriantha; assembly: GCA_910589775.1. Lineage (NCBI taxonomy): Eukaryota > Viridiplantae > Streptophyta > Magnoliopsida > Poales > Poaceae > Avena > Avena eriantha. The sequence continues at coordinate 132,570,301 of OU342740.1, read as the reverse complement.
GCTTGAGTTACAATGTCGGGGCCAAACAATATTCTTTCACCTGCGCCCGACCAACCAATCGGAGTTCTGCATTTGCGACCATAGAGAGCCTCAAATGGTGCCATCTTTAGACTTTTTTGGAAGCTATTGTTGTAAGAGAATTCAGCATAAGGAAGACATTCTTCCCACTTCATGCCGAAAGAGATAACGCAAGCACGGAGCATATCTTCTAGAATCTGATTGATCCTTTCAACTTATCCTTGCGACTGAGGGTGCTAAGCTGTGCTGAAATTCAATTTTGTTCCCAAAGCATTTTGGAAACTTCCCCAGAACATGGAAGTGAAGACGCTTCCATGGTCTGAACTGATCTCAAGAGGAACTCCATACAGAGAGACAATTCTGTTGATATAGAGCTCAGCCAACTGAATTGCAGAATTTGTTTCCTTGACGGGAAAGAAGTGAGCTACTTTAGAAAGCCTGTCTATGAGAACAAAGATTGCATTGTTGCCCTTTTGCGACCTTGGAAAACCAGTGATGAAGTCCATCTCTACTTTCTCCCATTTCCATTCCGGAGGCTTCAATGGCTGTAGAAGACCGGAAGGTTTCTGATGGACAACTTTAACTCTACGGCAGACATCACACTCCGAGACATACTTGGCACAATATCGTTTCAACCCAGGCCACCAATATTGTGTTTTCAAGTCCATGTACATCTTAGTGCTGCCAGGGTGGATAGAAAAAACAGAATCATGCGTCTCCTTGAGAACTGGCTCTCTTAAACCCGGGTAGTTCGGAACAAACATCCGGTGTTCAAAGAAAAGAGTGCCTTGGTCGTCCATGTGGAAAGACTCATACTTCGGAAGCTGAATGTTGGAGATGATCTTTTTAGTATAAGGATCACCAAGTTGAATAGAGCGAACTTTTTCTTCCAAAAGAGGGGTTGCCAGAAGGTCCATAAGATAACCTTGATCCACAATTTCAAGGTTGAGCTTGCGGAATTCCTCGCACAAGAGAGGCTGTTGTTCTTCCACCATGAGGTTGTTGACATAAGCTTTTCGGCTAAGAGCATCGGCCATGACATTAGCTTTGCCCGGAGTGTAGTTGATGGTCAAATCGAAATCATTGATTGTTTCAATCCACCTCCTCTGACGAAGGTTGAGACCAGGCTGTGTGAAGATATACTTCAAACTCTTGTGATCGGAAAAGATCTCACAACGGTTGCCAAGCAAGTAATGCCTCCATACTTTTAAAGCAAAGACAACTGCTGCGAGTTCGAGGTCATGTGTAGGATAGTTGATCTCATGCGTCTTCAACTGCCGAGAGGCATAAGCAACAACTTGTTTTTCTTGCATAAGGACCGCACCCAATCCTTGCAATGAGGCGTCACCGAATATCTGGAAAGGCTTTGATGTATCTGGAGGAACCAAGACTGGTGTGGAAGTGAGCTTCTCTTTGAGTGTTTCAAAGCTTGCTTGACATGCAGGAGTCCAAAGGTATTTCTTGCCTTTCTTGAGGAGATCGGTAAGAGGCTTCTCAATCTTCGAGAAGTTTTGAACGAAGCGACGACAGTAACTGGCCAAACCAAGGAAACTCCGGAGTTCTTTGACATTTATGGGTGGAAGCCAGTCCATAATTGTCTTAATAGTTTCTGGGTTGACGGCAATGCCCTTGGCAGAGATGACGTTACCAAGGTAGGTGACTTGAGGCAGCCAGAATTCACACTTGGAGAACTTAGCATACAGGCGGTTCTCACGAAGCTTGTTTAGGACACACCGAAGGTTTTCTTCATGTTCTTCCTTCGACTTAGAATAGACTAGAACGTCATCCAGATAGACCACAACGAACTTATCAAGATACTCCATGAAAACCGAGTTCATAAGCCTCGAGAAGGTGGGAGGTGCGTTGGTGAGACCGAATGACATGACCGTGTACTCATATAGGCCATAGCGGGTGGTGAAAGCTGTTTTAGGAACATCTTCCTTGCGAATCTTGATTTGATGGTATCCACTTCTCAAGTCAAGCATAGAGAATACCACAGCTCCGGCTAGCTGATCGAAGAGATCATTAATCCACATAAGGGGATATTTATTCTTGATGGTTTTAGCATTGAGAGCCCGATAGTCAACACAAAGTCTATCAGTCTTGTCTCGCTTCTTCACAAAGATGGTTGGACTACCCCAAGAAGAAGTATTGTGCTGAATGAAACCCAACTTCTCTTGTTCATCTAGCTGGCATTTGAGTTCAGCCAACTCAGCAGGACCCATTTTATAAGGCCTCTTGGAGATAGGAGCGGTACCAGGTTCAAGCTCAATGACAAACTCGACCTCACAATCAGGAGGCATCCCCGGTAACTCTTCAGGAAAAACATCTGGAAACTCACAGACTATCGGAACACTCTGAATACCTTCCATAGCATCATCATTTAGACCCGCCAAAGAGTAAAGCTGAATTGCAGGAGTCAGACTTGGAGAATAGACTATATGGCCTTCAGGAATTTTCAGAGAAACCGATCGTTTAGCACAATCAATCACAGCTGCATTTGCTGTTAACCAATCCATGCCCAAGATGACATCAATGTCAGAGTTGCCCAGAATAATTAAGGAAGCCGGAAATGAAGAGCCACCAATCTCAATTTGATTGCCATGGCTGATCTTGGTAGATAGCAATCTTGCCCCGGGAGAAAGAACCATTAACTTTTTATCCAGCTGGTCTATAACAAGCTCATGCTCATTTGCAAATTTGTGAGACACAAAAGAATGCGATGCACCAGAATCAAACAAAACTCATGCAGGAACTGAGTTAACAGGAAGCATACCCATGACAACTCCAGGTGCATGCTCAGCTTGAGCGACGTTGACACAGTTGGCGCGAGCAACAGTAGACCCAGGCTTGGTGTTGATGTTGAGAGCCCGAGGTGGAGGTGCACGAACCATAGAAGAACTTGCCGCAGGTCTTGGAGGTGGTGGTGGAAGAGCTTTGTTGTTCATAGGACAATTCTAGTGCTGATGCCCAGTGTTTCCACAAGTGTAACAAGCACCAGGTGGACGTGGAGCAACGTAGCTAGGGACTCCGCCAGGCGCTCCAGGGTAGTTGTGGTTGTAGCCCCTGGGAGCCGCAGTGAAGGAGTTTGGTGTCCTTGCTGCGTAGCTTGACGGTCTTGGTGGAGCCGGGAGCGATGGTGGGGTGTTAGGAACCCAGACACAACGCTTAGAAGGAGCTTCCATAGCTGAAGAGCTTGCTGCATCACAGCTGTGTTTCTTTGACTCCTCAAACACTTGCCTACTTGCTTCTTCCTGCAGAGCTATGTGTTGGAGTTCCAGAAAAGAGGCCGGCCTTGCATGAGTGATAGCATATTTGATGGATGCATTGAGGCCTTGCCTAAACCTCTTTTTCTTTTTCTTGTCATCAGAGATCTCATCGCCACCATACCGAGAAAGATTCATGAAGTTTCTGATGTAGGTATTGACATTGTCAGTGCCCTGCTTGAGGTTGAGAAACACTTCCTTCATCCTTTCCATGACAATTTCTGACAGATATTGCTCTTTGAAAGCCCTAGTGAATTTCTCCCAAGTCGGCTGAAAACCAGAGAGGTCTGCCTTGAGGTAATTTTCCCACCACAGAGCTGCATCTCCCTTCAGAAGGTGCATGGCACATTTGACCCATTCTTGCTCGGGAACATCCGCAGTCATCAGCAACCTTGACATTTCACGTAGCCAGTCATCAGCATCAAGTGGCTGATCAGACACCTCAAATTGGCGTGGGTTGAACTTGAGAAAACTCTTGATGTCTCCTCGCTTGGGAGGTGGAGGTAGCGGGACAAACTCGTTCCTCCTAACACTTTCTTCGAATCGTTGCTGGTTCTGCTGCATAGTTCCCAAGGCATTTGCAATACTTGCCAAAGCAGCCCCCAGTTCAGGTGGTATGTCCTCCTCAGAACGGCGTGGTGGTGTCATCCTGTGATTGATATAAAACACAAGTCAGTACTATAATGGAGAATAATAATAATCCAAAATAGTACCAAAATGGAATTAACCGAGGTTAAAGGATACAATTCACTGAGATGATTTTAAAATATCAACAAAGTTCAAGGCACCTAGAAGATATTAAGCATATCGCACACGACTGAACAAGGAGTGTGGTACACAAACTAACAAAGAAAAAATTTCCGCAAATTTCGGCAATAAAATACCACTATATGCGCAAAACCACTTAATGAATCAAGATTAGTAACTCTACTAATTCAATATACAAGAGCGAATGATAAAATTAGTGGTATGGTCGCGACTCCATCCCGCACTCAAATCAGTACTCCACACATGAATCAGTAAAACACATATCCCAACACCTTCTTCTTAAGATGAACCTAAAGATTAGTAACTATGGAAACGAACACCCCAAACAAGATAACGTCGGATAACAAAGAGTAAGACAGATCGCGTCGGTATACAACAAATCAGATAGATCGCGTCGGTTTACAAAAGACTGTTGGTATGGAATGTACCAACAGTTGATAACCAAAAGGCAGATATCGATAACATTTGGATGCAACAGATAGACAAGGAATTCACACACACACACACAACCTATGGTACTACGGAACCTAGAACACGAGAATCCTAGTTTGAATTTTAGAAGAGGATTGAAAACGTTACACTTCCTTACCAGAAAAAGGGTGGGTGGGTGGGTAAGAAGAAAAATGGAAGCAGTCCTACTCTCCCGTTTTGTTTTCTTAGTATACATAACTACCAAAAATATTTGCTAGACTGACAACGACCATTTTGGCTGAGACCCTAAAGGGCGGGATGGCTCTAATACCAATTGTAACGACCTCAGTGAATTATGCTCTTAGTTACATGCCTGGATGAGCGAAAATGGTTAAAATAGTACGGTGGGGCCCGAGGCCACTCACGGTAGACCTTTCGACCGTCCTAACCACTTTTAGAGCATTAGGACAAGAACGAGCGGCGTAATCGGCAGGCGAAGGGATCAACTACATACACAAGTGAGCATGTATGCAAGCCACATACAACAGTCCTCAGAGCCATTCCATCTAAAAGAAATAGAAAACATGGCAACGCCATACGGCAAGATTCAAATATCCTGGATAGAGGTAATACTTTAGGATAGCTCCTCATACATCAAACATCAGAGTATCAGGCGAAAGCGGAAAATAAGATCCGAGTACGGATAAGAAGCAAATCGGCATAAGATGCCACATAAATAAACACATCCCACCCATAGATCTCACGGATCCCCGTTCCCGGAATCTCTACACCGAGTGATCGTTGCCACCATCATCTGTCTCCTCCACCCAGTATCCCTCTTTCGAGTACACCTGTTCATCTGAATCAAACAATTTATCGTGTGAGACCCTAGGGGTACTCAGCAAGTCTTTATGCCTCTAAAGGGGACACAACCTGGGGTGACGCAATTGCAGCAAAAGATAATAACTAACAAATCTATAGATACTCGCTAACCATTCGCTTAACCAATGATAGACAGATGTCCGTGAATCAAGAACAACAGTTATAACAGTATAATTAACAGATCCATCCTCCTTCTCGCTTACCAACGAGGAAGCGGACGAACAACCCCCATCCGTTGGCAGTTTTATTAACCATTCCATGAGTATTGCACTATTTTCTAGTCAGGTACTTAGTCAATTTAAATGCGGTACTTTAGTTAGACTTGTCTATGATCGAGAAACTGTGCTCCAAGTCGTCCATAACCGCGGACACGGCTTTCAGAAAGATTTACCCTGCAGGGGTGCACAAATAGCAACACACACTCGATCAACCTCAGAAAAACCAACTCAAAACCCAACGAGGCATTCACGACAAAGCGATCACAGGATTCAGTAATATTTCAGGGGGGCACCCCATTAAGCTACCCACAACAAAGTTGGCCGGCTCTGAGACGAACCCAAGGTTTGTGTCAATGGCTGTAAACGACTGGGAACCCGAAAATGGGACTGGGCTTGTCGATACCGCGAAAACATTCCACGATCCAAAACAGTACAGGTGCTCCACGCACAATCTTAATAAAGCAGTAACATGGCATAAGTACAGGATAGTAATAAAGCCCCAAACTACTTTGTGGCCCCAAGAAATAAGAATGAATCAAGCTCTGGCTCAGGGGGGTCCATAAGGCCTCCCGGATGTGGATAGTGCGAATAGTCAAGGAACAGGAATCAAGTACTCGGGGTCCTACGGGACACAAGAGAGCATGAAAAACCAAATAGCAGATATTGCTCACCGGTGCCTCTTTCATTAGTTATCCCATTACTACTCTGGTTATGTTATTTAGTTACCTCATTATTCATCAGACACTCACATACCCTACACATGCTTTTCTATGACTTGCATGGCTCAAATAACTCCTGTAGTCATGGCTCATCGGATGGAGGAACAAGCTTCGGTGGGGTTTAAAAGTAAAGGCTATGCAGTACTTGGGATTCCCTTTAATGCAATTGCGACTCAATGATGCAAGAGTAAGATAGAGGCAATAGGTACTATATGTATGCAAGCATGTGGTAGTGCTTTCCTGGCAGCTCGGTTGAAGCGAGAGATGGATCTGGGTAGAACTCCTATGATTCCTGGTAATTCTCCTGCTGGGCGTCTATTCGAAGAAGAACCAAACAAACAAGGGCCAACATAAATAAAGTGCACAAGCATATGAATTAAAATGCGACAAGCCAACAAGCATGCCATGATGAATGATGCACAATTTACATGGTATTAAAGTAGCATGGCATGGTGAGGTGTGGGGTACAAGAATAAAGCATTTTATTATCTCTTCGATCAAGTTTTATTGCCATAAACAGTTCTGATTTTTAATAATAACATGATGCATGCTTCAATTCAGAACAAGGAATGTATAGATAGAACGGGCTCGTCGCGCTGATCGATTTAAACATATTATTTGTTAAATTTGGAGTTATAGAATTAAAGTTATTAATTTATTAAGTAAAGGGCATTTTATTGTATTTTTAATCATCTCGAAAATTTAAAGTGTTCAAACATTATTTTGAATAGCATATTTGAATTCCTCACATTTTTCTGATTCAAAAACATATATCATTTGTATTATTTGGATTTATAATATAAAAGTTATTTAAAAACAGATTTGAATTTGAATTTAAACATATTGAATTTGTTTTGTTAAAACAGTTAACAGGGAAACTTTTTACACCCAGACGAATTCAACCCAAGTCGCTGACGGGTGGGCCGCTGCTGACTGGGCGAGATCCGCGCGCAAAGCTTTTTACACCGCGGGTTTTCTAGCCGCTGAGACTGCCAGGTGGGACCAGCGGCTAGGGGCCCACGTGCCAGTGGCTGAACCCGCAGAGGATGACAGGTGGGGACGTGCTGGAGCGCGGGTTGAGTTTTACGAAAACCGGGGTGCCTTTCTGTAAAATGTACACAGCGGCTGGCAGGTGGGCTCGCGCTTACCGCGGGTTGAGTGAGAGATAAAAAGAGGGGGATATTTGTAAAGTGACCACAGAGCCCACTGTTGCTCTTCTTTCTCTGAACCGAGCGATAGATCCGTGTTCGACCGCACGGCGCGGCGCGTGGGGGACTCGAACCCGCGACCTGGGCGTGCGTGCGGAGGGCGAAGCCGCTGCGGTAGGGTATGTGATGGTGACAGAAGGGCGGCTGGCGGCTAGATAGGCCGCGGCACGACGCGCCGACGTGCAGACGCTCGCGGCCACGGCGCACTGAGAGTGCTCGGCAAGGCAGAGGGTGTCTAGGCGGGAGAGGGACTCACCGCGGGGAGATTGACGGTGGCGGATCGGTGCAGGAGACGACGGAGCAGCGAGGAAGCAGAGGCCGGGGAATTAGGGTTTTGCTGTGGCCAGCGGTAGTTCTGGTGGCTGCAGAGCGGCGTCTCCTCGCTGGCGTGTACTGGGCGAAGCAGGGGACCCTTCTCGGCCTCCTCGACCACCTCCACGTCACCCACGCCTGCTGGAACGAGGACTCGGCGGTGGTTCTGACGGTGACCGGCGAGAGAGGAGATGGCATCGGTGGAGAAGAAGAGGGAAGAGGGCAAGGCCCTGGGGTGGATCTGGGCTGCTACCAGACGGGGAAGAGGGAGTAGATAGGGACGGGGAGGGAGAGGGTGCCGTGTGGGAGCGGGGTAGAGGAAAGTGGCCTCGGCACCTTTTCCTCCTCCTTCTCTCACGTGCGCGACGTGAGCGGCCAGGGCAGGTAGGGTGGAGGCTGCCAGGTGGGGACGGCGAGGCTAAGGGCTAGCTCGGTGTGGGACCTGCTGGCAGGGAGAGAGAAAGGGAGAGGAAGAAGGAGAGGGGAGGCTCGGGTGTAGCTAGCCTCGGCTAGGGTTAGGTTAGAGGGGGTGGGGTAGCTTGTGTGGTAGAGAGGGACTAGGGCCAGGTTGGCAGAGAGAGAGAGAGGAAGAATGAGAGAGGGAGGGAGCTAGATGCTCGGCGTGGAGAGATGGTAGTTAGGGTTGGGGTTTAGAAAGAGAGGATAATAGAGAAAAACTAGGGTTAGGGTTTGATTAGGGTGTTTAGGTTTTAAACACATGCTTATAAGATCAAGCCAAGATGAAGGGTGAGGGTTTTTGTTTAGCACAAGGTGAGGTGAAGGTAAACTCAAGAAAAAGAGAGAGGGATGGGGTTTATGGAAAAAGGCCTCACTTGATCATGCCTGATGGGAAAAATGGTTTTGTTGGGAACATGGGGATGGTGGAGAGAGATAGAAATAATCCCACAAAGCAAGATCCACTAAAACAAAGAGAAAGACAAAGGAGCTAAAGGTGGTGGTACTCTTGCATGGCCCATGCATAATAATTAATTGCCATGTTTTATTCTTGTGAAAACAATAATTAATAACATGGCATTATTCTTATGCATTCCAAAATATGGAGCAAAGGCCAAGCAAAAGAAAAAATAGAATTGGATCCAACCCAACCCACATGAGCTAGATTAAATGCCCAAAAGAAAAGAATAGCTCATGATTAACTAGGATGGTGGAAATATGAGGTGGTGGCAAGAAAAGTGGTGAATTGGAATAAAAGACATGCCCCCAACTCAACTTGGGCATCAAGCATTTATCAAGAAACAAATACAATATATCAAGAGGCAAATACAATTAATAATGCATATGAGATAAGAACCAAATGGAAAAGGTTTTATATGATGATCAAATGCAAGGTGGCATGATGACATGACCATGGCATAATTATGATGCAACAATTGTATGTAGGAAGTAGCCATTATATTACTAAACCATGTAGCATTACAATTGTTGGAGAATTGGGATGCTACACGTTAGCTACTTGAAGATGAATTTGCCCAGACCAAACGGAGTGATAACCATTGCAGGGGATTTCCGACGTTCGATGGAGTGTGTGTCGGCCGGGTCGAACTTAGCCGAGTCACTTGTGATTGCGCAGGAAAAAAGGAAAATTCACGAGGTGGCGGCATTGGCTCAGTCCGCGCAGCAGTATATGCCGGCGCTGAGTAACCCGCATGGAAGTGTCTCTTTCCAGGCCACGAAAGATACCAAGAAGGTTCCTGTTGATGACATGTTCCCAGAGCGCACCGTAACAATTGGTGCCGGGTTAAATGATAAATAGGAAAGCGAGCTCGTCAGCTTCCTCCGTGAGAATCGGGACATTTTTGCTTGGTCCACACAGGACTTGCAAGGTGTTCCGAGGGAGTTGGCTGAGCACTCTTTGAATGTGAGACCCGGAGCTAAGCCGGTGAAGCAACCTCTCCGCCGCTTCCCCGAAGATAGGAGGAAAGTCATTGGGGATGAGATAGCTCGGTTGCTAGCTGTAGGATTTATCATGGAGGTTCTTTACCTGGATTGGCTGTCTAATCCTGTGCTGGTGGAAAAGAAGAAGGATGACCCGAACGCGGCAGTGGTTTGGCGCATGTGTATCGATTACACGAACCTGAACAAGGCGTGTCCAAAAGATCCATTTCCGCTGCCAAGAATAGATCAGGTCATAGACTCAATTGCTGGGTGTGAACTGTTGTCATTCATTGATGCATATTCTGGTTTCCACCAGATACCTCTGAATCCGGATGATCAAATAAAGACTGCATTTATTACCCCGTATGGGGCTTATTGCTATCGCAGCATGCTGTTTGGTTTACGTAATGCAGGGGCAACGTACCAAAGATGTATGCAAAAATGTTTGCACGACCAAATAGGTCAAAATGTACAGGTGTACGTGGATGATGTGGTTATCAAGACCAAGGAAAGCAAAATGCTCCTTGACGATATCAGGCAAACGTTTGCGAACCTAAGGAGGTTCCGGATGAAACTTAACCCGGAAAAATATACCTTCGGTGTCCCAGCTGGGAAATTGCTCGGTTTTCTTGTTTCCAGCCGAGTTATCGAGGTTAACCCAACCAAAATCCAGGCCATCGAACGAATGGAACTGCCGAAGTGTCTTAACGACGTCCTGAAGTTCACAGGTTGCCTGGCCTCGTTAAGTCGGTTTGTATGTCGGTTGGGAGAAAAGATGTTGCCTCTTTACCAACTCATGAAAAAGTCAGACAAGTTCGTTTGGATGCCACAGGCCGATGAAGCCTTTACCCACCTGAAGAAAAGGAGCCAATGTTGCTCTATAGCCGCAACCAACCGAGTTGTAAGTGAAGTGATAGTGGTGGAGCGCGACGAGGAAGGTAAGTCGGTGCAAAGGCCAGTATATTACTTGAGCGAGGTGTTGTCAACCTCAAAACAGAACTATCCGCATTATCAAAAGGTGGCATATGGTGTGTACATGGCCGCCAAGAAACTGAAGCACTACTTCGAGGAGCATCCCATCCGGGTCATATGTGAGGCCCCCATATCCGAGATAATGAGTAACAAGGATGCCAGTGGAAGAATTGCAAAATGGGCAATTGAGCTAGCTCCTTATGCACCACAATATGACAGAAGAGAGGCCATCAAATCTCAAGCTATGGCAGACTTTTTTGTGGATTGGGCCGAGGTACAATACAAACCGCCACTTCCAGATCCGAACTATTGGCGAATGCACTTTGACGGATCAAAAACCAAAACCAGGCTAGGTGCCGGAGTTGTACTCACATCGCCAAAGAAGGACCAGTTGAAATATGTGTTGCAGATCCATTTCACCGCATCAAACAATGTCGCTGAGTATGAAGCACTTGTGCATGGGCTTAAGGTAGCAAAAGAAATTGGGATACGTCGGATCATATGCTTTCGCGAATCGGATTTGGTGGTGCAGCAAGTGTCGGGAGTGTGGGACGCCCTTGATCCAAACATGGCACTGTACAGATTTCATGTGCAGAAGATATCTGGTTACTTTGAGGGATGCAAATTTCACCATGTACCCCGGGTGGAAAATGAGGCTGCCGACATGCTGTCGAAGCTCGGGTCAACCCGACAAGCAATTCCACCGGGTGTAGCATTAGAGCACCTCAGGAAACCATCCATCAAGCCATCCCTAGAATCCGAGTCAATCTATGTCCCGGAGGACACGGAATCGGGAGCTGTGCCCATGGACATTGACATGGGAAGTGGTGCGCGAACCCCGGGGGCTGCCTCGGCAAACCCGAGGACTACTTCAGTAAACCCGGGGACTGCTCCGCAAGACCCGGGGACTGCTCAGCGTTATCCGGTTGAAGTTATGCCGGTGGATCAAATGGAGATTGATGAGGATGTATTCCCTGTGCGAACGATACCAGCTTGGGCATTACCTATATTTCAGTTCCTGAAGGACGGAACGTTACCCACTGAGGAAGTGTTGTCCAGGCAAAAACAGAGGAGGGCAAAGGCTTACACGATCATCAATTCCGAACTATACAAAACGAGCGTGACCAATGTCCTCCAGAGATGTGTTGACCCGGAAGAAGGGCTTGACATCCTACGAGATATACATCAGGGGCAATGCGCGCATCATGCCTCATCCCGAGCCTTGGTAGCAAAAGCTTTCTGGCATGGATTCTACTGGCCAAACGCCTTAGATCAAGCAGAAGATCTGGTGAGAAAATGTAATGGTTGTCAGAGGTACGCTACCAAGACACATATGCCAATGTCAGAACTCAAGACCATACCAATCACTTGGCCATTTGCCGTATGGTGCTTGGATATGGTTGGCTCGTTCAAACCAGCAAGGGGAAATATGACTCACATTCTGGTAATGGTGGACAAGTTTACGAAGTGGACTGAGGTAAAGCCTATAAGAAAATGTGATGGAGCTATGGCCGTAACGTTTCTCAAAGATATCATCTTGAGGTACGGTTATCCTCACAATATCATAACTGATAATGGCACAAATTTTGCGGAAGGAGCAGCTCGTTTATGTCGGGATAAGGGGATCCAGCTGGACGTAGCCTCGGTAGCCCACCCTGCATCGAACGGGAAAGTGGAAAGATCCAACAGATTAGTACTATCCGGGATAAAACCCCGGCTCATTGAGCCGCTTCAAAGATCAGCGGGGTGCTAGATAGAAGAACTACCAGCGGTACTGTGGAGTTTAAGAACAACTCCGAATCGATCAATAGGCTATACGCCGTTCTTTCTGGTATATGGGGCAGAAGCTGTATTACGAGCCGACATAGAGCATGATTCGCCTAGGGTCACCCAATACACAGAAGCCGAAGTGCAAGAAGCCCGGCAAAATGATGTTGATCTGCTGGAAGAAGCGAGAGAACTGGCACTGTCCAGATCCGCCATATATCAGCAAAATCCCCGACGCTATCATAGCCGGAAAGTGTGCCCCCGGGTCTTTCGGGAAGGCGATCTGGTGCTCCGGTTGGTACAACGTACTACGTGCATGCATAAGTTATCCCCCCCATGGGAAGGGCCGTTCATCGTGAGCAAAGCATTGCACAATGATTCTTACTATCTTACAGATGCAAAGCCACAGGAAAAGAACAAGGCGGACAGGTCCGGAGAGGAATCCAAGCGACCATGGAATATAGCTCTACTTCGTCCTTTCTACACTTAGCTAAGAAGTCTATGTATCCGAGTTATCTCATATATCGGTATGTATGTCGGCAATGAGCTTATCAATGAAATGTTGGAACCTCGAGCAGTAACTCGGGGACTGCCTTAATAATGTTTGTTGTTTTTTTGCGTGTCAGCTGGAATAAGTTATTCTACTTAACTCGGATTAGTAGTGTGCGAGCACCAAAAACCCAACTCTTCGACTTGCTGCTGTCCAACAAAAATTGGCTTCATGGCAAGCAAGAGAACAAGTTTGGAATTGCGTAGCACATGAAAAACGACTAAGGAGAAGAATTTATTCGACCCGACGTTTGTTTTTCGAACTAACCCTGCATTTATTTTCAAGTTATTATGTAGTTTTATTTTTATTTTGGTGCTAAGGCTAAAAGTTTCCCAGTATTGTTAAGACAATTTTTGAAGCTCGGATTCCTAAGTCATAAAACCGAATCAAGCTAGACACGAACCGAGCCAAGAGATTGAACGAACAAGAAAAAGAAACTCGGGGACTACGCCCACGTTAATTCGGCATAAGAACTTAGTAGAAAAATATCACATGTGTTTGGAATACAACTCCACCCGGCATACCGGGGATCTGATAAATTTTTAAGTGTTTTAGCTCAAGGAGCAGCAGGAGGAGGAAGTTCGGCATCGTCCTCGCTACCCTCAATATCAGAGGCATCATCTTCTCCGTCATCATCCGAGCCATCTTCACCGTGCTCAACCTCTTCGTCTCCAGCAGCTTCCAGGAAGCTCGGCCCCTCAACCCATTCATGAATGGGAGCATATTCAATGAGGCTATAGGCACAAGCCTGGCACCGAGCTACCCACTCTGAGTCAGGGGTCCATCTGGATCATGTGCGCAGACGTGTCAGGAGGTTGAGATCAACCTTCCCGTACCACGTGAGTATGTGGTGAAGGATGGTATCAGCTGCGACACGTCTAGCGGACTCTCTCCAGAGGTCAAGCTGAGTCTCGGTTTCCATTAACTTCTCAATTAGAAGTGCGGTTGTCTCCGGGGCTTCTTCGCCAGGCCAGAAAGTGTTAAAGATGCGAGCTGCAGCACCGAGGATGTCCTTGCCGTAATTCTTGATGAGCTCCACGCGAGATGATAAGCTGACCAACAGGTCCTCCAGATCCTAAGGAATCCCTTCACTATCAGAAGCGACCGGAGTACCCCTTTGTCGGCGGAAGTTGGCAACTGATGCGCTCGCGATAGGAGTGCCCTCTGGAAATTTGCTTGGAAACGAGACAAAGGAGAAAGGTCAAGAAAAGACATATGAAGTAACCCGGAGAAGTAAGTCGGAAGAGGGAAAGAAACTTACGTCATATATGACTAAGGATCCGGGTCAACTCCTTGGTGCAGTCATCACGTCTCTTCAGGAGCTGCTCAAGCTCAGCGTTCGCCGACCCAAGCTAGATGTCGGACTCCTTGAGAAGATCCTGGTCCTTGGCGATCTGGAGGTTGAGGCACTCGCGCTCTTCTGTGAAATTATGGCCAGCCTTTTGAAGTTTGGATTGGTGCTGGGCCTTCATCTTCTCCATCTCGGCCTTGAGCCTAGAAATCTCATCGTCCTTGGTCCAGAGGAGGGCGAGCTCGTCATCTTTCTTCTTAAGCTCGGCTTGGTGCTGCCCTGCTTTTTCGAGAAAATGCAGCATCATATCAGGCACGGGCACACTATCTTCAAGCGATGCTGAAATAGTGTGTTGGCCCGGCAGAGCCGAGGTATGAATGTTGGCCGAGCCAAGGAGAAAAGGGAATGGAAAGTACGGCAAAGTCGGACAGAAATGACTTACCCTTGATCTGCTTTAAATTTTTGCGCATAATGATGTTCTCAGCTTCCACCCCAACTGCGGAAACCGAATGATGAGGTTAGTCCGGCAAAGGAAAATTAAGCAAAACGAAGAAGCGCTAAGGAAGAAATTTACCCCTCTTCTCGTATTCCGCAATAAGTGAAGCCTTCTTTGCGCGTAGCAGCTTGTGGGTATCCAGCAAGCGTTGGAATTCAGCACTCCGGCGATTAGTGGTCACCTCAAAAGGACAAACACAAGTTAGCTCGATGCATATTCGAAGTGTACTAAAATCCGGGCCAAGTGGAACATAACCCGGCTCTAGGAGTGTGCATATTCGAAGTGTACTAAAATCCGGGCCAAGTGGAACTTAACCCGGCTCTAGGTGTGTGCATATTCGAAGTGTACTAAAATCCGGGCCAAGTGGAACTTAACCCGGCTCTAGGTGTGTGCATATTCGAAGTGTACTAAAACCCAGGCCAAGTGGAACTTAACCCGGCTCTAGGTGTGTGCATATTCAAAATGTACTAAAATCGGAGCCAAGTGGAACTTAACCCGGCTCTAGGTGTGTGCATATTCGAAGTGTACTAAAATCCGGGCCAAGTGGAACTTAACCCGGCTCTAGGTGTTTGCATATTCGAAGTTCTCATGGAGCTACGTTAGTTTTATAAAGAGCATCCGGTCGAGTAACGAGTTACTCCCCCGGAGGCTCGGGAACTAATGGTTACTATCTATAAATTGCAAAGGGGAAGCGACGTACCTCCATAATTCGCCCAGCGAGGTTAATTGCCTTTGCGGCTGTGTTCATCTGAGCAGAAAACTCGGCAGGGCCGAACTTCTCCGGAAGATCAGTGTCTTGAACCACCTCTGTCTTATTCCAATTCATGACGAATTCAATTAAGCTCGGAGGGTACCGTTCACCGCTGGGCATATGGGGCGCCACCAAGCCCTTCACATGCGCTTCTTTCCTTTCGATCAAGGCAAGGGTTGGGCTGGTGTGCAGAACCATTTGCTGTGTGTCAGTTGGCTCGGCAGGCGCGTCCTTCACTGCTGGTGCTTTCTTGGGAAGCATTGACATGAGGGTACGCTGCCCGGCTTTGACGGATGGTGGCTTGGTAGTGTCCGGAGCCTTCTTTTCCTTGGCTTGCTGGGAAGAGGAAGCCGGTGCAGCGGTTTTTCCCTTAGGAGCGGCCGGAGTGGTTCCTCGCCGAAGTTGAGAAGACTCGGACGAGGCAAAGGAGCTAGGCGCTGATGCTCTTGGGGCTGGACTTGGTGCTGCTGCTGATGTTTTAGCAGCCGGAGTTGGTGCTGATGCCGGAGTTGGTGTTGGTACGAGTCTGGTTGTTGGTACTAGTGTTGGAGCCGAAGTTGCTTCAGTGGATGCTGGTTGCGGCGATGCCGAAGTGGTGGATGCCGTCACCTCGGCCAGGCCGGTATCCCCCGTTCCAAAGGTTACCCCCCTCTTGCCAAGGTGGAGCAGAACCCGTAGTGGCCGCAGAACCCTCTGGAATAGGGCTCAGCGGATGGGACTCGTCGTCGCGACGGGGAGAAGGGCTGGGTCGGAGAGGTGAAGATATGCTCGATCCACTTTGAGGGACCTCCACCGGAGCCCTGCAAAAGAGAACAATGTTACAAGAGAAATCACAACGATGCAAGGAAGGGCAAGTTTCAGAAGGAAAAACAACTTACGCATCCGAGGTTTGGGCCTCCTTAGGTTTCCAAGCCCTTCGTGCTGGGGCCTTGCCTGCTGGCTTGGAGGCAGTCTTGTCCCCGGACTTCTTTCTCCTTTTGGCAGGCTGAGAAGGTCCGGAGGATGAACTTGAAGCAGCCCCGCGCTTCTTCTTCGGAGCCACCGAAACAGGTTCGCCCGTAGCGAGGGGAGGATCCTCGTTGATATGACCACCGGGGTGAGCTGATGGTGGAAAAGCAAAAGAAAGGGGGACAGCCTCAACAGGTTCAATCACCTCGACATCCGAGTCATCTTCATAATCGGGCCAATCTCTAATGGAAGAGGATTTACCCGTGGGTCGTTTCATGGCGTCGGTCATTGGGAGGAACATCTCCTGGTCCGGCTCCTCCTCATCCGGGTTCTCCCGGTCTGGTGCCCACTTAAGGGTCGGATCCTCGATGGTCTGCTGAAGAAATTGCTGAGGAAAGAAATGAACGAAAGAGTCAAAAATGCAACATTAACTGACATATAATTGGCCCGGAGTAAGTTCGCAACATGAAGCTTACCACGGGAGGAAGCCTATCGCGGCAGTAATGCTCCATTCCCCAAGTCCACTCGGAGGAGAAGTCTTTGTGGGTGGTAAAAAGAGCCTTAACCCGGCGATAGATCTCCGTGTTGCTCAGCTCGAAGGACGAGGTCCGGTTGGGATCGCGGCCGAAGCTCAGGTGGCACACCTTGTGGGTGCGCTTCTGCAGGGGGGAAATCCGGTTGCGCGCGAAAGTGATCCTGGCATCCTTGTTGCGCAGCCCGAGCTTCTTCAGCTCCGCGAACATCTTGTTGACTTGATTGGCCAAGGCAGTGGGCTTCTTGGGGATCTCATCCCACAAATCTGGGTTAGGTGGACCCGGAGTATAGGGGAGCAACCGGATCAAGTCTTGAGTGCCCGTATTCCGGACATAGAAGAAGGTCCGGGCCAATCCTTTGCAGGACTCTAACCCGGTGACCCGGGGGAAAACAGAAAACCTCTTGGGTGAAATGGAGGCCGCTCCGAATTGAGTGAGCTGTTTGTCCTCCGGATCAGCGTGGATGTTGGGGATGACATTGCGACGAAGGCCAAAGAACCGGATCCATAGCTCCTTCGTGGGGCACAGTCCGGCGTAGCCTTCGATCATAGAAGCAAAGGAAGAGACAGAAGTGATGGCGTTGGCTGGAAGATGGTGCGGCTGGAGCTGGTATGTACTGAGCCAGTCCCGGAAAAAATCGCTAACTGGCAACCCGAAGCCCCGTTGGAAGTGGGACAAAAAGACAACGAACTCACCCGGATTGGGTGAGGGGGACCAGTTTGTTAGAAGGGAGACGAGCAGCGACGCCGGCGGGGATGCGCCTGGTTCGGTAAAGCCAGTCAAGATCATCTTGACAGACCCATGACCCGGCCCACGCGCCGCGGTCCGTCGCCACGGCGTCCTGCTCCATCTCCTGCTCAGCAACAATGAGTTCTTCTTCCGTCATCTGGTCCTCGAGGCCCTCGCTGGCGCTAGAGCCGGCGGGGGACAGTTGCCGGGATTGACGAGGACCCGTGGCGAGAGATTTGCGTCTAGGTGGCGGCGACGCAGAGGTGCGACGGAGAAGCGCGGCGGCGACGCTGCTATTTGGTATCACTGGCGGCGGCGCGGTGGCGAGGAAGATGAAGAAAAAGAGGAACGGGCAGAGGGGCGCGGAAGGAGAAAGACCCTAAGGGAAGCACCCCTCCGCTATTTAACCACTCCCACCAGCGGTGAGTGGGATCGTCTCCTGTGGACCCGCCACACGCAGTGGCCATTTATCACCTGTCCAGACCAATCAGCGGGGAGCCACACGGAGGGCCACAGAGCGGAGAGAATCCTATGACGTGACACTGTGATGCGAGAAACGAGGAGGCAGGCATGACGTGACCCGCGCACAGTGATAACTGACAATTACTATGGCGGTTACTGTGCAGGCCCTTAAAATAAGACGACATAATGATTACCTTTCACATGGGCTAGCGTACGAGAGAAGGAAACGAGACCCGGATGAAACTGTGGTAACCTGGCCGGCAAGTGAAAACTTGGAATGTCCGAAGGGAACGTAAATCCATATAATCCGAGGTAAAGAGGTAACTTGGCAATAACGACCGGAGCACGGAATTGAACCTGATGTGGCCTTAGTGGCCAAAGCAGCTAAGACCGCACCAGCTTCGGGGACTAATGTTGGGGGGATACCCCCGGGTAGGGTCACACCGGTGTATAAAGGCCGAGTTAGCCGAGGTTCGGCAAGGCCAAAGCAGAGGCTAGCCGGGTCACCTCAAGGTCGGCCGAATCACGGAGTGACCCAGACCAGGGGGTGTTCGCCTAACTAAGTCTCAACCGACTAAAGCAGTAAGTCGGAAGTATATGTTTACTTGTATGCAGGAACAGGGGTGCCCGGATCAGCTGTGATCCAGCATGTTTGGCTTCTAGGAGAAGGAAGGAATCTTGCTGGTCAAAAAGAGGGCTCGGTACGCATGAGCGAAGCAGACAAGAGCAGGACCACCGGGTCATGGCCGACAGGGGTGACGACGCCCATGTCGGCTGACGCGGGCGCCGCAGAGGCTCACGTAGCTAAAGCAGGTGTGACGCGGGGGGGGGGGGAGCACCACGGTCGGCTTACCACTTTGGGAGGAGGCATATTCGAATATGCCTCCACATATGCCCTAGGCAGAAACCGAGCCTCCTCTATAAAAGGGGGGCTAGGGCTTCTTAGAAGGGGTTGGTCTTTCTACTATTCTGTTTTGGCTAGGGTTTCAGGTGTGATCTGTGGGTGAGACAAAGAGAGCTCCTTCTTCCTCCTCTCGCCAATACAGCTCTAGGAGCACTTGTAATCTTGGAAGAAAATCAATACAAACTTCTATGTGGAGAATCACTCCACTATCCCTCCCTGGATTCCCCTAGCGTGTATTAATCCCCACCTTTAGCCTATCCATGGCATCTGCCGTGACACCACCACGACAAGTAGAGTCACTCCATGAGTGATCATTTCATAAACCACATGGATCCACTAGATGTCATTGCATGTATGTTCTTTTCATAAACCAGTAGAGTCACACGATGAGTGTTCATTTCATAAACCACATGGATCCACTAGATATCATTGCATGTGTGTTCATTTCATTAAACCACTTGGATCCACTAGATGTTATTGTATGTTTGTTCTTCTCATTAAACCAATTGTATGTGTGTTCTTTTCATAAACCAGCCGAGTCACTCCATGAGTCTTCATTTCATAAACCACATGGATCCACTAGATTTCATTGCATGTGTTCTCTTTTCATAAACGACTTGGTTGTGTGTTCTGTTTATAAACTAGTAGAGTCACTCCATGAGTGTTTATTTCATAAACCACATGGATCCACTAGATGTCATTGCATGGGTGTTATTTTCATTAAACCACTTGGATCCACTAGATGGCATTGCATGTGTGTTCTTTTCATTAAACCAATTGGATATGTGTTCTTTGCATAAACTAGTAGATACACTCCATGAGTGTTCATTTCATTAAACTGCAAGGATCCACTAGATTTCATTGTATATGTGTTCATTTCATTAAACCACTTGGATCCACTAGATGTCATTGCATCTGTGTTATTTTCGTTAAACAAATTGGATGTGTGTTATTTTCATAAACCACTGGACGTCACTGCATGTGTGTTCACTTCATTAACCACTTGGATCCACTAGATGTCATGCATGTTTGTTCTTTTCATTAAACCAATTAGATGTATGTTATTTTCATAATCCACATGGATCCCCTACATGAGTGTTCTTTTCATAAACAACACTGATACACTAGATGTCAATGCATGTGTGTTCTTTTCATAAACCACTTGGATATGTGTTCTTTTCATAAACAAGTAGATACACTCCATGAGTGTTCTTTTCATTAACCACTTGGATATGTGTTCTTTTCATAAACCAGTAGATACACTCCATGAGGGTTCTTTTCACAAACCACTGATATGTGTTCTTTTCATAAACCACTGATATGTGTTATTTTCATAAACTAGTAGATACACTGCATGAGTGTGCACTTCATAAACCACATGGATCCACTAGATGTCATTGCATATGTGTTCATTTCATTAAACAACTTGGATCCACTAGATGTCATTGCATGTGTGTTCTTGTCATTAAACCACATGGATCCACTAGATGTCATTGCAAGTGTGTTATTTTCATTAAACAACTTGGATGTGTGTTGTTTTCATAAACCACTAGATGTCACTACATGTGTGTTCATTTCATAAACCACTTGGATCCACTAGATGTCATTGCATGTGTGTTCTTTTCATAAACCACTTGGATATGTGTTATTTTCATAAACTAGTAGATACACTCCATGAGTGTTCTTTTCATAAACCACTTGGATATGTGTTCTTTTCATAAACCAGTAGATACACTCCATGAGTGTTCATTTCATAAACCACATGGATCCACTAGATTTTATTGCATGTGTGTTCATTTCAATAAACCAGTTTGATCCACTAGATGTCATTGCATGTGTGTTGTTTTCATTAAACCAATTGGATGTGTGTTTTTCATAAACCAGTATATACACTCCATGAGTGTTCATTTCATAAACCACATGGATCCACTTGATGTCATTACATGTGTGTTCCTTTCATTAACCACTTGGATGTGTGTTCTATTCATAAACTAGCATGTGTGTTCTTTTCATTAAACCACTTGGATCCACTAGATGTCGTTGCATGTGTGTTCTTTTCATTAAACCAATTGGATGTGTGTTTTTTCATAATCCGCATGGATCCACTAAATGAGTGTTCTTTTCATAAACCACATGGATCCACTATATGCCATTGCATGTGTGTTCTTTTCATTAAACCAATTGGATGTGTGTTTTTTATAAACCAGTAGATACACTCCATGAGTGTTCATTTCATAAACCACATGGATCCACTAGATGGCATTGCATGTGTGTTCCTTGCATAAACCACTTGGATGTCTGTTTTGTTCATAAACTATTAGAGTCACTCCATGAGTGTTCATTTCATAAACCACATGGATCCACTAGATGTCATTGCATGTGTGTTCTTTTCATTAAACCACTTGGATCCACTAGATGTCGTTGCATGTGTTTTCTTTTCATTAAACCAATTGGACGCGTGTTCTTTTCACAATCCACAAGGATCCACTACATGCGTGTTCTTTTCATAAACCACTTGGATCGACTAGATGTCATTTCATGTGTGTTCTTCTCATTAAACAACTTGGATGTGTGTTATTTTCATGAACCACTAGATGTCACTACTTGTGTGCTCGTTTCATAAACCACTTGGATCCACTAGATGTCATTGCATGTGTGTTCTTTTCATTAAACCAATTGGATGTATGTTCTTTTCATAAACCAGTAGATACACTCCATGAGTATTCTTTTCATTAACCATTTGGATATGTGTTCCTTTCATAAACCAGTAGATACACTCCATGAGTGTTCATTTCATAAACCACATGGATCCACTAGATGTCATTGCATGTGTGTTCATTTCAATAAACCACTTTTATCCAATAGATGTCATTGCATGTGTGTTCTTTTCATTAAACCAATTGGATGTGTGTTTTTTCATAAACCAGTAGATACACTCCATGAGTGTTCATTTCATAAACCACATGGATCCACTAGATGTCATTGCATGTGTGTTCCTTGCATAAACCACTTGGATGTGTGTTCTGTTCATATACTAGTAGAGTCACTCCATGAGTGCTCATTTCATAAACCACATGGATCCACTAGATGTCATTGCATGTGTGTTATTTTCATTAAACAACTTGGATGTGTCTTATTTTCATAAACCACTATACGTCACTACATGTGTGTTCATTTCATAAACCACTTGGATCCACTAGATGTCATTGCATGTGTGTTCTTTTCATAAACCACTTGGATATGTGTTCTTTTCATAAACCAGTAGATACACTCCATGAGTGTTCTTTTCATAAACCACTTGGATATGTGTTCTTTTCATAAACCAGTAGATACACTCCATGAGTGTTCTTTTCATAAACCACTTCGATATGTGTTCTTTCCATAAACTAGTAGATACACTCCATGCGTGTTCATTTCATAAACCACATGGATCCACTAGATGTCATTGCATGTGTGTCCATTTCATTAAACCATTTTGATCCACTAGATGTCATTGAATGTGTGTTCTTTTCATTAAACCAATTGGACGTGTGTTCTTTTCTTAAACCAGTAGAGTCACTCCATGAGTGTTCATTTCATAAACCACATGGATCCACTAAATGTCATTGCATGTGTGTTCTTTTCATTAAACAACTTGGATGTGTGTTATTTTCATAAACCACTAGACGTCACTACATGTGTGTTCATTTCATAAACCACCTGGATCCCCTAGATGTCATTGCCTGTGTCTTCTTTTCATAAACCACTTGGATATGTGTTCTTTTCATAAACCAGTAGATACACTCCATGAGAGTTCTTTTCATAAACCACTTGGATATGTGTTCTTTTCATAAACAAGTAGATACACTCCATGATTGTTCTTTTCATAAACCACTTGGATATGTGTTCTATCCATAAACCAGTAGATACACTCCATGAGTGTTCATTTCATAAATCACATGGATCCACTAGATGTTATTGTATGTGTGTTCATTTCATTAAACCACTTTGATCCACTAGATGTCATTGCATCTGTGTTCTTTTCATTTAACCAATTGGATGTGTGTTCTTTGCTTGAACCAGTAGTGTTGGGGGGTATACCTCCGGGTAGGGTCATGCCGGGGTATAAAGGCCGAGTTAGCCGAGGGTCGGCAAGGCCAAAGCAGAGGCTAGCCGTGTCACCTCAAGGCCGGCCGAATCACGGAGTGACCCGGACCAGGGGTGTTTGCCTAACTAAGTCTCAACCGACTAACGCAGTAGGTCGGAAGTATATGTTTACTTGTATGCAGGAACAGGGGTGCTCGGATCAGCTTTGATCTGGGTCATGTTTGGCTTCTAGGAGAAGGAAGGAAACTTGCTGGTCAAAAAGAGGGCCTGGTACACACTGCATGAGCAAAGCAGACAAGAGCAGGACCACCGGGTCATGGCCGACAGGGGTGATGACGCCCATGTCCGCTGACGCGGGCGCCGCAGAGGCTCACATAGCTAAAGCAGGTGTGATGCGGGGGGGGGGGGGGGGGGGGGGGAAGCACCCCGGTCGGCTTACCAGTTTGGGAGGAGTAATATTCTTAGGAATATGCCTCCACGTATGCCCTAGGCAGAAACCGAGCCTCCTCTATAAAAGGGGGGCTGGGGCTTCTGTACAAGGGGTTGGTCTTTCTACTATTCTGTTTTGGCTAGGGTTTCAGGTGTGATCTGTGGGTGAGAGTAAGAGAGCTCCTTCTTCCTCCTCTCGCCAATACAGCTCTAGGAGCACTTGTAATCTTGGAAGGAAATCAATACAAACTTCTGTGTGGAGAATCACTCCACTATCCCTCCCTGGATTCCCCTAGCATGTATTAGTCCCCACCTTTAGCCTATCCATGGCATCTGCCGTGACACCACCACGATAGTTGGCGCCCACCGTGGGGCTAGCGGCCCTAGCAGGAGTCAAGATCCGGACGGGAAACATCATCGGCACCGGCGAACGCATCGTCTCCGGGCTCGTTCAGCGCTTTGGAGCGTGGGACTTCGTCAGCGACAACGCTGGCTGCTTCGGCACGCGCCCTCTTCCGCGCAATGGCCTTTTCGTCAGGCTCGGCGCGCACAATGTCTATGTTGCTGTGGATGTGTGAGGTGTTCATCCGCGTCACGTCGTCGACGCGGGGGAGCCTCCCCTCACCATGGTCCCCGGGACGCGTATCGCTCGCTCCCCGGACCATGCAGAGGTGATGATGACTGCGCCAGGTGCGGGCGCGAGCAAGGATCCGACGCCAGATCCGGAGGTAACGCCTAAGATACCGAGGAAAGGTAGAGGTCCTCCACTAGAGAGGCCAGAGAACGTGTTGAGGGAAGCAATGGATAGCTTGGCAAACCCTGTAGTAGCAGCAGTAGATCCGGCTCGACCGCAGGCCGAGCTGGAAGAAACTAGGTAGAAAATCCTAGAGGGTGCAAAAAAGATAGCCGCGGCGCAGCAGTCGTTGAATATGACGCTGCGCGAGTACGCGAAGGCGAACAAGGTTGACGCTGTAAAAGTGAAGGGGAGAAATCTCATGAGCGAGATGAACAGAGAGGGTGATACTGGAATTGAGGTATCAGAAAACTGTTTGTCTGTGGGGCTGCCGAGGTACAGTACCCCGGCAAAGAACCTCAGAGCAGCGGATGCAGCTGCATCCGAGTTGGAGGGTCTAACAGGTGAAGCCCGGCAAAGACAACAAGATAGTGTTAATGAGCTGGTTCGGATTGCGAACAGGCAAAACGAGGAACTGCTCAGGGCTAACCCGGAGAGAGATAGAGCCTCCAAGATCGTCCATTCGGCGGTGGGTAACCCGGAGAAATCCGCTGGAGCTGCATCGTCTCCTCATGGTGGTCCAAGGAGAGAAGAGGTGGTAACCTCAGCCAGACGGAACAAACAGATCGTCCCGTATGACCCGACGCGGGCAAGGAAAGGAAAATAAGCGCAGAAAAATGATGATCGACGGAGTGTGAGCCGAGGTGAAGCTGGCCGAGGTAACCGTGACCAAGGCAATGCCGGTCAAGGGAACATTGTCAACGGCAATGCCGGACAGCAAAACTTGGCTAGAGTAGGACAACCGCAGCAGCGGAATATACCAAGGCAAGAGCAAAGTGTCGGTCGAGTTATGCAACAGAAAGGCGCTCCAAGAGAGCAAGACAGGTATAATGATGGAGACTCGGAAATGGCTAATACGGGATACCCAAGGATGGACTATCGTGTGATAGGGTCGAGATTGGGGAGCAGGGATTTGATGCCGGATGATGCCAGGTTGAAACTGGATCGACTTTATAGGTCGGAACAAATTGAATGTCAAGGTCCACCGGGCCCAGCATGTTTTGGACCCCGGATCATGAAGGAGCCACCGATACCGAATTTTCAGCTACCCAGGGGCACGAAGACCTATGACGGCAGTACAAAGCCGGAGGATTGGCTGATAAATTATGCTACGGCTGTGAAAATTGCCACTGGCAACCTGAGATGGGTTGTACGATATGTACCCCAGATGTTGGAAGGCCCGGCAAGGGTATGGCTGAACAATTTGCCACCAGGAAGCATCAACTGCTGGATAGATTTCGAGGAGATGTTCATCAGCAATTTTTCGAGTACGTATCAGATACCAAATAGGCCACAGACCCTAGCTATGTGCAAGCAAAGGCCAAATGAGACGGATCGGGAGTTTTTAACCCGGTGGTGCACTGTGAGAAATTCGTGTGAGGGCGTGATGGAATCACAGGCCATAGCATGGTTTGCACAAGGGTGCAGGTATGGAAGTGAGTTGTAGATGAAGTTGCAAAGGAAAATGCCAACTACGTTATCAGAGATGATCCGGATTGCAGATTCGTATGCTCTGGGTGATCCGACTCAACCTAAGCTCGTATCAAACGAGTCAAACGATGAGTACTATCAGAGAGATGGGGTCGGATCATCCCGAAGGAATGACTACAGAGGAAAAAAGGAGAGATGATAGACCGGATCATAGATACGGTTTGCACCAAGTTGCAGCTGTGAGTCAAGATCAGGCCGGAGCAGGGGGCAGTCAACGCCAAAAAACTAGAGGGCAGTGGACTCTGAGAAACGATGGCAAGAAGACTTGGACACCAGAGCAAAAGAAGCAGTGGCAAGAAAGGAAAGACCGTCCGAGGTATACTTATAAGTCGATGTTGGACCAGCCGTGTAAGTTTCATACACCAAATCCGAACAACCCAGCGGGTCATACGACGAGGCAATGTGAGTGGATGCGCAAGATCGAACAAGGTGGTTCGGGGAATGCTCAGGCACCCCGGAATGATGAGCCTCGGCGGGAGTTACCCCGGCAAAAACTGCTCTCCGGAGCGAACACGCAACAGCTAATGTTGCCTCCCCCTCCGCCGAGGTATGATAACAATGAGAGAAGGGATGCAGTACATCAGGTAGAAAATCAGCATCAGCCGGATCAGAGGTACCCCGGAAATGAGGGGAGAAACGAGTACAGGGAACACCATCAGAGCTATTGTGTGTTTACCACTGAGGAAACCGATAGAAAAAGCTTGCAGCGTAGGCATATGGAGGTGAATGCAGTAATGCCTGCAGTGACGAGGTACATGCCTTGGTCCGATCAGGAAATCACATGGAGCATCAGGGATCATCCCAAGCTCATGCCAAGCCCTGGTTCGTATGCGTTGGTGTTGGATCCGACATTCATTGGACCTAGCATTAACGTAAGATTCTCAAAGGTGTTGATCGACAATGGGAGTAGCATTAATATCATGTATGTGGACACAATGCGCAAGTTGGGTATCTCAGAGAACATGCTCTAGGCCACGAGGACAACTTTCCATGGCACTGTACCCACATTTCTTGTGAGCCCATAGGCAAGGTCCGGGTTGACGTCTTGTTCGGCACGAGGGATAACTGCCGAACTGAAAATCTGGAGTTCGAGGTGGTGAACTTGGAAAGTGCTTACCACGCATTACTCGAAAGGCCAGCCCTGGGCAAGTTCATGGCAAGCTGTCACGTTATGTAACTACCTCGGTGAATTATGCTCTTAGTAACATGCCTGGATGAGCGAAAATGTTTAAAATAGTACGGTGGGGCCCGGGGCCACTCACGGTAGACCTTTCGACCGTCCTAACAACTTTTAGAGCATCATGACAAGAACGAGCGGCGTAATCGGCAGGCGAAGGGATCAACTACATACACAAGTAAGCATGTATGCAAGCCACATACAACAGTCCTTAGAGCCATTCCATCTAAAAGAAATAGAAAATATTGCAACGCCATACGGCAAAATTCAAATATCCTGGATAGAGATAATACTTTAGGATAGCTCCTCATACATCAAACATCAGAGTATCAGGTGGAAGCGGAAAATAAGATCCGAGTACGGATAAGAAGCAAATCGGCATAAGATGCCACATAAATAAACACATCTCGCCCACAGATCTCACGGATCCCCGTTCCCGGAATCTCTACACCGAGTGAACGTTGCCAACATCATCCGTCTCCTCCACCCAGTATCCCTCTTTCGAGTACACCTGTTCATCTGAATCAAAAAATTTATCGTGTGAGACCCTAGGGGTACTCAGCAAGTCTTTATGCCTCTAAAGGGGACACAACCTGGGGTGACGCAATTGCAGCAAAAGATAATAACTAGCAAATCTATAGATACTCGCTAACCATTCGCTTAACCAATGATAGACGGATGTCCGTGAATCAAGAACAATAGTTATAACAGTATAATTAACATATCCATCCTCCTCCTCGCTTACCAACGAGGAAGCGGACGAACAACCCCCATCCGTTGGCAGTTTTATTAACCATTCCATGAGTATTGCACTATTTACTAGTCAGGTACTTAGTCAATTTAAAAGCGGTACTTTAGTTAGACTTGTCTATGATCGAGAAACTGTGCTCCAAGTCGTCCATAACCGCGGACACGGCTTTCAGAAAGATTTACCCTGCAGGGGTGCACAAATAGCAACACACACTCGATCAACCTCGGAAAAACCAACTCAAAACCCAACGAGGCATTCACGACAAAGCGATCACAGGATTCAGTAATATTTCAGGGGGCCACCCCATTAAGCTACCCGCAACAAAGTTGGCCGGCTCTGAGACGAACCCAAGGTTTGTGTCAATGGCTGTAAACGACTGGGAACCCGAAAATGGGACTGGGCTTGTCGATACCGCGAAAACATTCCACGATCCCAAATAGTACAGGTGCTCCACGCACAATCTTAATAAAGCAGTAACATGGCATAAGTACAGGATAGTAATAAAGCCCCAAACTACTTTGTGGCCCCAAGAAATAAGAATGAATCAAGCTCTAGCTCAGGGGGGTCCATAAGGCCTCCCGGATGTGGATAGTGCGAATAGTCAAGGAACAGGAATCAAGTACTCGGGGTCCTACGGGACACAAGAGAGCATGAAAAACCAAATAGCAGATATTTCTCACCGGTGCCTCTTTCATTAGTTATCCCATTACTTCTCAGGTTATGTTATTTAGGTACCTCATTATTCATCAGACACTCACATACCCTACACATGATTTTCTACGACTCGCATGGCTCAAATAACTCCTGTAGTCATGGCTCATGGGATGGAGGAACAAGCTTCGGTGGGGTTTAAAAGTAAAGGCTATGAAGTACTTGGGATTCCATTTAATGCAATTGCGACTCAATGATGCAAGAGTAAGATACAGGCAATAGGTACTATATGTATGCAAGCATGTGGTAGTGCTTGCCTGGAAGCTCGGTTGAAGCAAGAGATGGATCTGGGTAGAACTCCTGTGATTCCTGGTAATTCTCCTGCGACCTGGGCGTGCGTGCGGAGGGCGAAGCCGCTGCGGTAGGGTATGTGATGGTGACAGAAGGGCGGCTGGCGGCTAGATAGGCCGCGGCACGACGCGCCGACGTGCAGACGCTCGCGGCCACGGCGCACTGAGAGTGCTCGGCGAAACGCCTGTCACGGCTAGGGTTTTATGGCAAGGCAGAGAGTGTCTAGGCGGGAGAGGGACTCACCGCGGGGAGATTGACGGCGGCGGATCGGTGCAGGAGACGACGGAGCAGCGAGGAAGCAGAGGCCGGGGAATTAGGGTTTTGCTGTGGCCGGCGGTAGTTCTGGTGGCTGCAGAGCGGCGTCTCCTCGCTGGCGTGTACTGGGCGAAGCAGGGGACCCTTCTCGGCCTCCTCGACCACCTCCACGTCACCCACGCCTGCTGGAACGAGGACTCGGCGGTGGTACTGACGGTGACCGGCGAGAGAGGAGATGGCGTCGGTGGAGAAGAAGAGGGAAGAGGGCAAGGCCCTGGGGTGGATCTGGGCTGCTACCAGACGGGGAAGAGGGAGTAGATAGGGACGGGGAGGGAGAGGGTGCCGTGTGGGAGCGGGGTAGAGGAAAGTGGCCTCGGCACCTTTTCCTCCTCCTTCTCTCACGTGCGCGACGTGAGTGGCCAGGGCAGGTAGGGTGGAGGCTGCCAGGTGGGGACGGCGAGGCTAAGTTCTAGCTCGGTGTGGGACCTGCTGGCAGGGAGAGAGAAAGGGAGAGGAAGAAGGAGAGGGGAGGCTCGGGTGTAGCTAGCCTCGGCTAGGGTTAGGTTAGAGGGGGTGGGGTAGCTTGTGTGGTAGAGAGGGACTAGGGCCAGGTTGGCAGAGAGAGAGAGAGAGGAAGAATGAGAGAGGGAGGGAGCTAGATGCTCGGCGTGGAGAGATGGTAGTTAGGGTTGGGGTTTAGAAAGAGAGGATAAGAGAGAAAAACTAGGGTTGGGGTTTGATTAGGGTGTTTAGGTTTTAAACACATGCTTATAAGATCAAGCCAAGATGAAGGGTGAGGGTTTTGGTTTAGCACAAGGTGAGGTGAAGGTAAACTCAAGAAAAAGAGAGAGGGATGGGGTTTATGGAAAAAGGCCTCACTTGATCATGCCTGATGGGAAAAATGGTTTTGTTGGGAACATGGGGATGGTGGAGAGAGATAGAAATAATCCCACAAAGCAAGATCCACTAAAACAAAGAGAAAGACAAAGGAGCTAAAGGTGGTGGTACTCTTGCATGGCCCATGCATAATAATTAATTGCCATGTTTTATTCTTGTGAAAACAATAATAAATAACATGGCATTATTCTTATGCATTCCAAAATATGGAGCAAAGGCCAAGCAAAAGAAAAAATAGAATTGGATCCAACCCAACCCACATGAGCTAGATTAAATGCCCAAAAGAAAAGAATAGCTCATGATTAACTAGGATGGTGGAAATATGAGGTGGTGGCAAGAAAAGTGGTGAATTGGAATAAAAGACATGCCCCCAACTCAACTTGGGCATCAATCATTTATCAAGAAACAAATACAATATATCAAGAGGCAAATACAATTAATAATGCATATGAGATAAGAACCAAATGGAAAAGGTTTTATATGATGATCAAATGCAAGGTGGCATGATGACATGAGCATGGCATAATTATGATGCAACAATTGTATGTAGGAAGTAGCCATTATATTACTAAACCATGTAGCATTACAATTGTTGGACAATTGGGATGCTACACGTTAGCTACTTGAAGATGAAGTTGCCCAGACCAAACGGAGTGATAACCATTGCAGGGGATTTCCGACGTTCGATGGAGTGTGTGTCGGCCGGGTCGAACTTAGCCGAGTCACTTGTGATTGCGCAGGAAAAAAGGAATATTCACGAGGTGGCGGCATTGGCTCAGTCCGCGCAGCAGTATATGCCGGCGCTGAGTAACCCGCATGGAAGTGTCTCTTTCTAGGCCACGAAAGATACCAAGAAGGTTCCTGTTGATGACATGTTCCCAGAGCGCACCGTAACAATTGGTGCCGGGTTAAATGATAAATAGGAAAGCGAGCTCGTCAGCTTCCTCCGTGAGAATCGGGACATTTTTGCTTGGTCCACACAGGACTTGCAAGGTGTTCCGAGGGAGTTGGCCGAGCACTCTTTGAATGTGAGACCCAGAGCTAAGCCGGTGAAGCAACCTCTCCGCCGCTTCCCCGAAGATAGGAGGAAAGTTATTGGGGATGAGATAGCTCGGTTGCTAGCTGTAGGATTTATCATGGAGGTTCTTTACCTGGATTGGCTGTCTAATCCTGTGCTGGTGGAAAAGAAGAAGGATGACCCGAACGTGGCAGTGGTTTGGCGCATGTGTATCGATTACACGAACCTGAACAAGGCGTGTCCAAAAGATCCATTTCCGCTGCCAAGAATAGATCAGGTCATAGACTCAACTGCTGGGTGTGAACTGTTGTCATTCATTGATGCATATTCTGGTTTCCACCAGATACCTCTGAATCCGGATGATCAAATAAAGACTGCATTTATTACCCCGTATGGGGCTTATTGCTATCGCAGCATGCTGTTTGGTTTACGTAATGCAAGGGCAACGTACCAAAGATGTATGCAAAAATGTTTGCACGACCAAATAGGTCAAAATGTACAGGTGTACGTGGATGATGTGGTTATCAAGACCAAGGAAAGCAAAATGCTCCTTGACGATATCAGGCAAACGTTTGCGAACCTAAGGAGGTTCCGGATGAAACTTAACCCGGAAAAATATACCTTCGGTGTCCCAGCTGGGAAATTGCTCGGTTTTCTTGTTTCCAGCCGAGTTATCGAGGTTAACCCAACCAAAATCCGGGCCATCGAACGAATGGAACTGCCGAAGTGTCTTAACGACGTCCTGAAGTTCACAGGTTGCCTGGCCTTGTTAAGTCGGTTTGTATGTCGGTTGGGAGAAAAGATGTTGCCTCTTTACCAACTCATGAAAAAGTCAGACAAGTTCGTTTGGACGCCACAGGCCGATGAAGCCTTTACCCACCTGAAGAAAATGTTAGCCACGGCACCAGTGCTAGCCTCACCACTATCGAAGGAGCCAATGTTGCTCTATATAGCCGCAACCAACCGAGTTGTAAGTGAAGTGATAGTGGTGGAGCGCGACGAGGAAGGTAAGTCGGTGCAAAGGCCAGTATATTACTTGAGCGAGGTGTTGTCAACCTCAAAACAGAACTCCCGCATTATCAAAAGGTGGCATATGGTGTGTACATGGCCGCCAAGAAACTGAAGCACTACTTCGAGGAGCATCCCATCCGGGTCATATGTGAGGCCCCCATATCCGAGATAATGAGTAACAAGGATGCCAGTGGAAGAATTGCAAAATGGGCAATTGAGCTAGCTCCTTATGCACCACAATATGACAGAAGAGAGGCCATCAAATCTCAAGCTATGGCAGACTTTTTCGTGGATTGGGCCGAGGTACAATACAAACCGCCACTTCCAGATCCGAACTATTGGCGAATGCACTTTGACGGATCAAAAACCAAAACCAGGCTAGGTGCCGGAGTTGTACTCACATCGCCAAAGAAGGACCAGTTGAAATATGTGCTGCAGATCCATTTCACCGCATCAAACAATGTCGCTGAGTATGAAGCACTTGTGCATGGGCTTAAGGTAGCAAAAGAAATTGGGATACGTCGGATCATATGCTTTCGCGAATCGGATTTGGTGGTGCAGCAAGTGTCGGGAGTGTGGGACGCCCTTGATCCAAACATGGCACTGTACAGATTTCATGTGCAGAAGATATCTGGTTACTTTGAGGGATGCAAATTTCACCATGTACCCCGGGTGGAAAATGAGGCTGCCGACATGCTGTCGGAGCTCGGGTCAACCCGACAAGCAATTCCACCGGGTGTAGCATTAGAGCACCTCAGGAAACCATCCATCAAGCCATCCCTAGAATCCGAGTCAATCTATGTCCCGGAGGACACGGAATCCGGAGCTGTGCCCATGGACATTGACATGGGAAGTGGTGCGCGAACCCCGGGGGCTGCCTCGGCAAACCCGAGGACTACTTCAGTAAACCCGGGGACTGCTCCGCAAGACCCGGGGACTGCTCAGCGTTATCCAGTTGAAGTTATGCCGGTGGATCAAATGGAGATTGATGAGGATGTATTCCCTGTGCGAACGATACCAGCTTGGGCATTACCTATATTTCAGTTCCTGAAGGACGGAACGTTACCCACTGAGGAAGTGTTGTCCAGGCAAAAACAGAGGAGGGCAAAGGCTTACACGATCATCAATTCCGAACTATACAAAAGGAGCGTGACCAATGTCCTCTAGAGATGTGTTGACCCGGAAGAAGGGCTTGACATCCTACGAGATATACATCAGGGGGAATGCGGGCATCATGCCTCATCCCGAGCCTTGGTAGCAAAAGCTTTCTGGCATGGATTCTACTGGCCAAACGCCTTAGAGCAAGCAGAAGATCTGGTGAGAAAATGTAATGGTTGTCAGAGGTACGCTACCAAGACACATATGCCAATGTCAGAACTCAAGACCATACCAATCACTTGGCCATTTGCCGTATGGTGCTTGGATATGGTTGGCTCGTTCAAACCAGCAAGGGGAAATATGACTCACATTCTGGTAATGGTGGACAAGTTTACGAAGTGGACTGAGGTAAAGCCTATAAGAAAATGTGATGGAGCTATGGCCGTAACGTTTCTCAAAGATATCATCTTGAGGTACGGTTATCCTCACAATATCATAACTGATAATGGCACAAATTTTGCGGAAGGAGCAGCTCGTTTATGTCGGGATAAGAGGATCCAGCTGGACGTAGCCTCGGTAGCCCACCCTGCATCGAACGGGAAAGTGGAAAGATCCAACAGATTAGTACTATCCGGGATAAAACCCCGGCTCATTGAGCCGCTTCAAAGATCAGCGGGGTGCTAGATAGAAGAACTACCAGCGGTACTGTGGAGTTTAAGAACAACTCCGAATCGATCAATAGGCTATACGCCGTTCTTTCTGGTATATGGGGCAGAAGCTGTATTACGAGCCGACATAGAGCATGATTCGCCTAGGGTCACCCAATACACAGAAGCCGAAGTGCAAGAAGCCCGGCAAAATGATGTTGATCTGCTGGAAGAAGCGAGAGAACTGGCACTGTCCAGATCCGCCATATATCAGCAAAATCTCCGACGCTATCATAGCCGGAAAGTGTGCCCCCGGGTCTTTCGGGAAGGCGATCTGGTGCTCCGGTTGGTACAACGTACTACGTGCATGCATAAGTTATCCCCCCCATGGGAAGGGCCGTTCATCGTGAGCAAAGCATTGCACAATGATTCTTACTATCTTACAGATGCAAAGCCACAGGAAAAGAACAAGGCGGACAGGTCCGGAGAGGAATCCAAGCGACCATGGAATATAGCTCTACTTCGTCCTTTCTACACTTAGCTAAGAAGTCTATGTATCCGAGTTATCTCATAGATCGGTATGTATGTCGGCAATGAGCTTATCAATGAAATGTTGGAACCTCGAGCAGTAACTCGGGGACTGCCTTAATAATGTTTGTTGTTTTTTTGCGTGTCAGCTGGAATAAGTTATTCTACGTAACTCGGATTAGTAGTGTGCGAGCACCAAAAACCCAACTCTTCGACTTGCTGCTGTCCAACAAAAATTGGCTTCATGGCAAGCAAGAGAACAAGTTTGGAATTGCGTAGCACATGAAAAACGACTAAGGAGAAGAATTTATTCGACCCGACGTTTGTTTTTCGAACTAACCCTGCATTTATTTTCAAGTTATTATGTAGTTTTATTTTTATTTTGGTGCTAAGGCTAAAAGTTTCCCAGTATTGTTAAGACAATTTTTGAAGCTCGGATTCCTAAGTCATAAAACCGAATCAAGCTAGACACGAACCGAGCCAAGAGATTGAACGAACAAGAAAAAGAAACTCGGGGACTACGCCCACGTTAATTCGGCATAAGAACTTAGTAGCAAAATATCACATGTGTTTGGAATACAACTCCACCCGGCATACCGGGGATCTGATAAATTTTTAAGTGTTTTAGCTCAAGGAGCAGCAGGAGGAGGAAGTTCGGCATCGTCCTCGCTACCCTCAATATCAGAGGCATCATCTTCTCCGTCATCATCCGAGCCATCTTCACCGTGCTCAACCTCTTCGTCTCCAGCAGCTTCCAGGAAGCTCGGCCCCTCAACCCATTCATGAATGGGAGCATATTCAATGAGGCTATAGGCACAAGCCTGGCACCGAGCTACCCACTCTGAGTCATTGGTCCATCTGGATCCTGTGCGCAGACGTGTCAGGAGGTTCAGATCAACCTTCCCGTACCACGTGAGTATGTGGTGAAGGATGGTATCAGCTGCGGCACGTCTAGCGGACTCTCTCCAGAGGTCAAGCTGAGTCTCGGTTTCCATTAACTTCTCAATTAGAAGTGCGGTTGTCTCCGGGGCTTCTTCGCCAGGCCAGAAAGTGTTAAAGATGCGAGCTGCAGCACCGAGGATGTCCTTGCCGTAATTCTTGATGAGCTCCACGCGAGATGATAAGCTGACCAACAGGTCCTCCAGATCCTAAGGAATCCCTTCACTATCAGAAGCGACCGGAGTACCCCTTTGTCGGCGGAAGTTGGCAACTGATGCGCTCGCGATAGGAGTGCCCTCTGGAAATTTGCCTGGAAACGAGACAAAGGAGAAAGGTCAAGAAAAGACATATGAAGTAACCCGGAGAAGTAAGTCGGAAGAGGGAAAGAAACTTACGTGATATATGACTAAGGATCCGGGTCAACTCCTTGGTGCAGTCATCACGTCTCTTCAGGAGCTGCTCAAGCTCAGCGTTCGCCGACCCAAGCTAGATGTCGGACTCCTTGAGAAGATCCTGGTCCTTGGCGATCCGGAGGTTGAGGCACTCGCGCTCTTCTGTGAAATTATGGCCAGCCTTTTGAAGTTTGGATTGGTGCTGGGCCTTCATCTTCGCCATCTCGGCCTTGAGCCTAGAAATCTCATCGTCCTTGGTCCAGAGGAGGGCGAGCTCGTCATCTTTCTTCTTAAGCTCGGCTTGGTGCTGCCCTGCTTGTTCGAGAAAATGCAGCATCATATCAGGCATGGGCACACTATCTTCAAGCGATGCTGAAATAGTGTGTTGGCCCGGCAGAGTCGAGGTATGAATGTTGGCCGAGCCAAGGAGAAAAGGGAATGGAAAGTACGGCAAAGTCGGACAGAAATGACTTACCCTTGATCTGCTTTAAATTTTTGCGCATAATGATGTTCTCAGCTTCCACCCCAACTGCGGAAACCGAATGATGAGGTTAGTCCGGCAAAGGAAAATTAAGCAAAACGAAGAAGCGCTAAGGAAGAAATTTACCCCTCTTCTCGTATTCCGCAATAAGTGCAGCCTGCTTTGCGCGTAGCAGCTTGTGGGTATCCAGCAAGCGTTGGAATTCAGCACTCCGGCGATTAGTGGTCACCTCAAAAGGACAAACACAAGTTAGCTCGATGCATATTCGAAGTGTACTAAAATCCGGGCCAAGTGGAACATAACCCGGCTCTAGGAGTGTGCATATTCGAAGTGTACTAAAATCCGGGCCAAGTGGAACTTAACCCGGCTCTAGGTGTGTGCATATTCGAAGTGTACTAAAATCCGGGCCAAGTGGAACTTAACCCGGCTCTAGGTGTGTGCATATTCGAAGTGTACTAAAACCCGGGCCAAGTGGAACTTAACCCGGCTCTAGGTGTGTGCATATTCAAAATGTACTAAAATCGGAGCCAAGTGGAACTTAACCCGGCTCTAGGTGTGTGCATATTCGAAGTGTACTAAAATCCGGGCCAAGTGGAACTTAACCCGGCTCTAGGTGTTTGCATATTCGAAGTTCTCATGGAGCTACGTTAGTTTTATAAAGAGCATCCGGTCGAGTAACGAGTTACTCCCCCGGAGGCTCGGGAACTAATGGTTACTATCTATAAATTGTAAAGGGGAAGCGACGTACCTCCATAATTCGCCCAGCGAGGTTAATTGCCTTTGCGGCTGTGTTCATCTGAGCAGAAAACTCGGCAGGGCCGAACTTCTCCGGAAGATCAGTGTCTTGAACCACCTCTGCCTTATTCCAATTCATGACGAATTCAATTAAGCTCGGAGGGTACCGTTCACCGCTGGGCATATGGGGCGCCACCAAGCCCTTCGCATGCGCTTCTTTCCTTTCGATCAAGGCAAGGGTTGGGCTGGTGTGCAGAACCATTTGCTGTGTGTCAGTTGGCTCGGCAGGCGCGTCCTTCACTGCTGGTGCTTTCTTGGGAAGCATTGACATGAGGGTACGCTGCCCGGCTTTGACGGATGGTGGCTTGGTAGTGTCCGGAGCCTTCTTTTCCTTGGCTTGCTGGGAAGAGGAAGCCGGTGCAGCGGTTTTTTCCCTTAGGAGCGGCCGGAGTGGTTCCTCGCCGAAGTTGAGAAGACTCGGACGAGGCAAAGGAGCTAGGCGCTGATGCTCTTGGGGCTGGACTTGGTGCTGCTGCTGATGTTTTAGCAGCCGGAGTTGGTGCTGATGCCGGAGTTGGTGTTGGTACGAGTCTGGTTGTTGGTACTAGTGTTGGAGCCGAAGTTGCTTCAGTGGATGCTGGTTGCGGCAATGCCGAAGTGGTGGATGCCGTCACCTCGGCCAGGCCGGTCTCCCCCGCTCCAAAGGTTACCCCCCTCTTGCCAAGGTGGAGCAGAACCCGTAGTGGCCGCAGAACCCTCTGGAATAGGGCTAAGCGGATGGGACTCGTCGTCGCGACGGGGAGAAGGGCTGGGTCGGAGAGGTGAAGAGATGCTCGATCCACTTTGAGGGACCTCCACCGGAGCCCTGCAAAAGAGAACAATGTTACAAGAGAAATCACAACGATGCAAGGAAGGGCAAGTTTCAGAAGGAAAAACAACTTACGCATCCGAGGTTTGGGCCTCCTTAGGTTTCCAAGCCCTTCGTGCTGGGGCCTTGCCTGCTGGCTTGGAGGCAGTCTTGTCCCCGGACTTCTTTCGCCTTTTGGCGGGCTGAGAAGGTCCGGAGGATGAACTTGAAGCAGCCCCGCGCTTCTTCTTCGGAGCCACCGAAACAGGTTCGCCCGTAGCGAGGGGAGGATCCTCGTTGATATGACCACCGGGGTGAGCTGATGGTGGAAAAGCAAAAGAAAGGGGGACAGCCTCAACAGGTTCAATCACCTCGACATCCGAGTCATCTTCATAATCGGGCCAATCTCTAATGGAAGAGGATTTACCCGTGGGTCGTTTCGTGGCGTCGGTCATTGGGAGGAACATCTCCTGGTCCGGCTCCTCCTCATCCGGGTTCTCCCGGTCCGGTGCCCACTTAAGGGTCGGATCCTCGATGGTCTGCTGAAGAAATTGCTGAGGAAAGAAATGAACGAAAGAGTCAAAAATGCAACATTAACTGACATATAATTGGCCCGCAGTAAGTTCGCAACATGAAGCTTACCACGGGAGGAAGCCTATCGCGGCAGTAATGCTCCATTCCCCAAGTCCACTCGGAGGAGAAGTCTTTGTGGGTGGTAAAAAGAGCCTTAACCCGGCGATAGATCTCCGTGTTGCTCAGCTCGAAGGACGAGGTCCGGTTGGGATCGCGGCCGAAGCTCATGTGGCACACCTTGTGGGTGCGCTTCTGCAGGGGGGAAATCCGGTTGCGCGCGAAAGTGATCCTGGCATCCTTGTTGCGCAGCCCGAGCTTCTTCAGCTCCGCGAACATCTTGTTGACTTGATTGGCCAAGGCAGTGGGCTTCTTGGGGATCTCATCCCACAAATCTGGGTTAGGTGGACCCGGAGTATAGGGGAGCAACCGGATCAAGTCTTGAGTGCCCGTATTCCGGACATAGAAGAAGGTCCGGGCCAATCCTTTGCAGGACTCTAACCCGGTGACCCGGGGGAAAACAGAAAACCTCCTGGGTGAAATGGAGGCTGCTCCGAATTGAGTGAGCTGTTTGTCCTCCGGATCAGCGTGGATGTTGGGGATGACATTGCGACGAAGGCCAAAGAACCGGATCCATAGCTCCTTCGTGGGCCAAAGTCCGGCGTAGCCTTCGATCATAGAAGCAAAGGCAGAGACAGAAGTGATGGCGTTGGCTGGAAGATGGTGCGGCTGGAGCTGGTATGTACTGAGCCAGTCCCGAAAAAAATCGCTAACTGGCAACCCGAAGCCCCGTTGGAAGTGGGACAAAAAGACAACGAACTCACCCGGATTGGGTGAGGGGGACCAGTTTGTTAGAAGGGAGACGAGCAGCGACGCCGGCGGGGATGCGCCTGGTTCGGTAAAGCCAGTCAAGATCATCTTGACAGACCCATGACCCGGCCCACGCGCCGCGGTCCGTCGCCACGGCGTCCTGCTCCATCTCCTGCTCGGCAACAATGAGTTCTTCTTCCGTCATCTGGTCCTCGAGGCCCTCGCTGGCGCTAGAGCCGGCGGGGGACAGTGGCCGGGATTGACGAGGACCCGTGGCGAGAGATTTGCGTCTAGGTGGCGGCGACGCAGAGGTGCGATGGAGAAGCGCGGCGGCGACGCTGCTATTTGGTATCACTGGCGGCGGCGCGGTGGCGAGGAAGATGAAGAAAAAGAGGAACGGGCAGAGGGGCGCGGAAGGAGAAAGACCCTAAGGGAAGCACCCCTCCGCTATTTAACCACTCCCACCAGCGGTGAGTGGGATCGTCTCCTGCGGACCCGCCACACGCAGTGGCCATATATCACCTGTCCAGACCAATCAGCGGGGAGCCACACGGAGGGCCACAGAGCGGAGAGAATCCTATGACGTGACACTGTGATGCGAGAAACGAGGAGGCAGGCATGACGTGACCCGCGCACAGTGGTAATTGACAATTACTATGGCGGTTACTGTGCAGGCCCTTAAAATAAGACGACATAATGATTACCTTTCACATGGGCTAGCGTACGAGAGAAGGAAAGGAGACCCGGATGAAATGTGGTAACCTGGCCGGCAAGTGAAAACTTGGAATGTCCGAAGGGAACGTAAATCCATATAATCCGAGGTAAAGAGGTAACTCGGCAATAACGACCGGAGCACGGAATTGAACCTGATGTGGCCTTAGTGGCCAAAGCAGCTAAGACCGCACCAGCTTCGGGGACTAATGTTGGGGGGATACCCCCGGGTAGTGTCACGCCGGTGTATAAAGGCCGAGTTAGCCGAGGTTCGGCAAGGCCAAAGCAGAGGCTAGCCGGGTCACCTCAAGGTCGGCCGAATCACGGAGTGACCCAGACCAGGGGGTGTTCGCCTAACTAAGTCTCAACCGACTAAAGTAGTAAGTCGGAAGTATATGTTTACTTGTATGCAGGAACAGGGGTGCCCGGATCAGCTGTGATCCAGGTCATGTTTGGCTTCTAGGAGAAGGAAGGAATCTTGCTGGTCAAAAAGAGGGCTCGGTACGCATGAGCGAAGCAGACAAGAGCAGGACCACCGGGTCATGGCCGACAGGGGTGACGACGCCCATGTCGGCTGACGCGGGCGCCGCAGAGGCTCACGTAGCTAAAGCAGGTGTGACGCGGGGGGGGGGAGCACCACGGTCGGCTTACCACTTTGGGAGGAGGCATATTCGAATATGCCTCCACATATGCCCTAGGCAGAAACCGAGCCTCCTCTATAAAAGGGGGGCTAGGGCTTCTTAGAAGGGGTTGGTCTTTCTACTATTCTGTTTTGGCTAGGGTTTCAGGTGTGATCTGTGGGTGAGACAAAGAGAGCTCCTTCTTCCTCCTCTCTCCAATACAGCTCTAGGAGCACTTGTAATCTTGGAAGAAAATCAATACAAACTTGTATGTGGAGAATCACTCCACTATCCCTCCCTGGATTCCCCTAGCGTGTATTAGTCCCCACCTTTAGCCTATCCATGGCATCTGCCGTGACACCACCACGACAAGTAGAGTCACTCCATGAGTGTTCATTTCATAAACCACATGGATCCACTAGATGTCATTGCATGTATGTTCTTTTCATAAACCAGTAGAGTCACACGATGAGTGTTCATTTCATAAACCACATGGATCCACTAGATATCATTGCATGTGTGTTCATTTCATTAAACCACTTGGATCCACTAGATGTTATTGTATGTTTGTTCTTCTCATTAAACCAATTGTATGTGTGTTCTTTTCATAAACCACCAGAGTCACTCCATGAGTCTTCATTTCATAAACCACATGGATCCACTAGATTTCATTGCATGTGTTCTCTTTTCATAAACGACTTGGTTGTGTGTTCTGTTTATAAACTAGTAGAGTCACTCCATGAGTATTTATTTAATAAACCACATGGATCCACTAGATGTCATTGCATGGGTGTTATTTTCATTAAACCACTTGGATCCACTAGATGGCATTGCATGTGTGTTCTTTTCATTAAACCAATTGGATATGTGTTCTTTGCATAAACCAGTAGATACACTCCATGAGTGTTCATTTCATTAAACTGCAAGGATCCACTAGATTTCATTGTATCTGTGTTCATTTCATTAAACCACTTGGATCCACTAGATGTCATTGCATCTGTGTTATTTTCGTTAAACAAATTGGATGTGTGTTATTTTCATAAACCACTGGACGTCACTGCATGTGTGTTCACTTCATTAACCACTTGGATCCACTAGATGTCATGCATGTTTGTTCTTTTCATTAAACCAATTAGATGTATGTTATTTTCATAATCCACATGGATCCCCTACATGAGTGTTCTTCTCATAAACAACACTGATACACTAGATGTCAATGCATGTGTGTTCTTTTCATAAACCACTTGGATATGTGTTCTTTTCATAAACAAGTAGATACACTCCATGAGTGTTCTTTTCATTAACCACTTGGATATGTGTTCTTTTCATAAACCAGTAGATACACTCCATGAGTGTTCATTTCATAAACCACATGGATCCACTAGATGTCATTGCATGTGTCTTCATTTCAATAAACCACTTTGATCCACTAGATGTCATTGGATGTGTGTTCTTTTCATTAAACCAATTGGATGTGTGTTTTTTCATAAACCAATAAATACACTCCATGAGTGTTCATTTCATAAACCACATGGATCCACTAGATGTCATCGCATGTGTGTTCCTTGCATAAACCACTTGGATGTGTGTTCTGTTCATAAACTAGTAGAGTCACTCCATGAGTGTTCATTTCATAAACCACATGGATCCACTAGATGTCATTGCATGTGTGTTCTTTTCATTAAACCACTTGGATCCAATAGATGTAGTTGCATGTGTGTTCTTTTCATTAAATCAATTGGATGTGTGTTCTTTTCATACTCCACAAGGATCCACTACATGAGTGTTCATTTCATAAACCACATGGATCCACTAGATGTCATTGCATGTGTGTTATTTTCATTAAAGAACTTGGATGTGTGTTATTTTCATAAACCGCTAGATGTCAGTACATGTGTGTTTGTTTCATAAACCACTTGGATCCACTAGAGGTCATTGCATGTGTGTTCTTTTCATTAAACCAATTGGAGGTATGTTCTTTTCATAATCCACATGGATCCCCTACATGAGTGTTCTTTTCATAAACCACATGGATCCACTAGATGCTACTTGCATGTGTGTTCTTTTCTTTAAACAACACTGATACACTAGATGTCATTGCATGTGTGTTCTTTTCATAAACCACTTGGATATGCGTTCTTTTCATAAACCAGTAGATACAGTCCATGAGGGTTCTTTTCATAAACCACTGACATGTGTTCTTTTCATCAACCACTGATATGTGATCTTTTCATAAACTAGTAGATACACTGCATGAGTGTTCACTTCATAAACCACATGGATCCACTAGATGTCATTGCATATGTGTTATTTCATTAAACCACTTGGATCCACTAGATGTCATTGCATGTGTGTTCTTGTCATTAAACCACATGGATCCACCAGATGTCATTGCAAGTGTGTTATTTTCATTAAACAACTTGGATGTGTGTTGTTTTCATAAACCACTAGATGTCACTACATGTGTGTTCATTTCATAAACCACTTGGATCCACTAGATGTCAATGCATGTGTGTTCTTTTCATAAACCACTTGGATATGTGTTCTTTTCATAAACCAGTAGATACACTCCATGCGTGTTCATTTCATAAACCACATGGATCCACTAGATTTTATTGCATGTGTGTTCATTTCAATAAACCAGTTTGATCCACTAGATGTCATTGCATGTGTGTTCTTTTCATTAAACCAATTGGATGTGTGTTTTTCATAAACCAGTATATACACACCATGAGTGTTCTTTTCATAAACCACATGGATCCACTAGATGTCATTACATGTGTGTTCCTTTCATAAACCACTTGGATGTGTGTTCTGTTCATAAACTAGCATGCGTGTTCTTTTCATTAAACCACTTGGATCCATTAGATGTCGTTGCATGTGTGTTCTTTTCATTAAACCAAATGGATGTGTCTTCTTTTCATAATCCACATGGATCCCCTAAATGAGTGTTCTTTTCATAAACCACATGGATCCACTAGATGTCATTGCATGTGTGTTCTTTTCATTAAACCAATTGGATGTGTGTTTTTTCATAAACCAGTAGATACACTCCAAGAGTGTTCATTTCATAAACCACATGGATCCACTAGATGGCATTGCATGTGTGTTCCTTGCATAAACCACTTGGATGTGTGCTCTGTTCATAAAATAGTAGAGTCACTCCATGAGTGTTCATTTCATAAACCATATGGATCCACTAGATGTCATTGCATGTGTGTTCTTTTCATTAAACCACTTGGATCCACTACATGCCGTTGCATGTGTTTTCTTTTCATTAAACCAATTGGATGTGTGTTCTTTTCATAATCCACATGGATCCACTACATGAGTGTTCTTTTCATAAACCACTTGGATCCACTAGATGTCATTGCATGTGTGTTCTTCTCATTAAACAACTTGGATGTGTGTTATTTACATGAACCACTAGATGTCACTACATGTGTGTTCGTTTCATAAACCACTTGGATCCACTAGATGTCATTGCATGTGTGCTCTTTTCATAAACCAGTAGAGTCACAACATGAGTGTTCATTTCATAAACCACATGGATCCACTAGATGTCATTGCATGTGTATTCATTTCATCAAACCACTTGGATCCACTAGATGTCATTGCATGTTTGTTCTTTTCATTAAACTAACTTTATGTGTGTTCTTTCCATAAACCAGTAAAGTCACTCCATGAGTCTTCATTTCATAAACCATGTGCATCCACTAGATTTCATTGCATGTGTTCTCTTTTCATAAACCACTTGGATGTGTGTTCTATTCATAAACTAGTAGAGTCACTCCATGAGTGTTCATTTCATAAACCACATGGATCCACTAGATGTCATTGCATGCGTGTTATTTTTGTTAAACCACTTGGATCCACTAGATGTCATTGCATGTGTGTTCTTGTCATTAAACCAATTGGATATGTTTTCTTCGCATAAACCAGTAGATACACTCCATGAGTGTTCATTTCATTAAACTACAAGGATCCACTAGATTTCATTGCATGTGTGTTCCATTAAACCACTTGGATCCACTAGATGTCATTGTATGTGTGTCCTTTTCATTAAACAAATTGGATGTGTGT
The DNA here is from genome assembly GCA_910589775.1 of Avena eriantha. NCBI lineage: Eukaryota > Viridiplantae > Streptophyta > Magnoliopsida > Poales > Poaceae > Avena > Avena eriantha. The sequence goes on along the minus strand of OU342740.1, from coordinate 132,525,829 downwards.
TATTTTCATAAACCACTAAACGTCACTGCATGTGCGTTCACTTCATAAACCACTTGGATCCACTAGATGTCATTGCATGTGTGTTCTTTTCATTAAACCAATTGGATGTATGTTCTTTTCATAATCCACATGGATCACCTACATGAGTGTTCTTTTCATAAACCACATGGATCCACTAGATGCCACTTGCACGTGTGTTCTTTTCATTAAACAACACTGATACACTAGATGTCATTGCATGTTTGTTCTTTTAGTAAGCCACTTGGATATGTGTTCTTTTCATAAACAAGTAGATACACTCCATGAGTGTTATTTTCATTAACCACTTGGATATGTGTTCATTTCATAAACCAGTAGATACACTCCATGAGTGTTCATTTCATAAACCACATGGATCCACTAGATGTCATTGCATGTGTGTTCATTTCAATAAACCACTTTGATCCACTAGATGTCAATGCATGTGTGTTCTTTTCATTAAACCACTTGGATGTGTGTTTTTTCATAAACCAGTAGATACACTCCATGATTGTTCATTTCATAAACTACATGGATCCACTAGATGTCATTGCATGTCTGTTCCTTGCATAAACCACTTGGATGTGTGTTCTGCTCATAAACTAGTAGAGTCACTCCATGAGTGTTCATTTCATAAACCACATGGATCCACTAGATGTCATTGAATGTGTGTTCTTTTCATTAAACCACTTAGATCCACTAGATGTCGTTGCATGTGTGTTATTTTCATTAAACCAATTGGATGTGTGTTCTTTTCATAATCCACAAGGATCCACTACATGAGTGTTCTTTTCAGAAACAACTTGGACCCACTGGAGGTCATTGGATGTGTGTTCTTTTCATTGAACCAATTGGATGTATGTTCTTTTCATAATCCACATGGATCCCCTACATGATTGTTCTTTTCATAAACCACATGGATCCACTAGATGCCACTTGCATGTGTGTTCTTTTCATTAAACAACATTGATACACTAGATGTCATTGCATGTGTGTTCTTTTCATAAACCACTTGGATATGTGTTCTTTTCAGAAACCAGTAGATACAGTCCATGAGGGTTCTTTCATAAATCACTGATATGTGTTCTTTTCATAAACTAGTAGATACACTCCATGAGTGTTCATTTCAGAAACCACATGGATCCACTAGATGTCATTGCATGTGTGTTATTTCATTAAACCACTTGGATCCACTAGATGTCATTGCATGTGTGTTCTTGTCATTAAACCACATGGATCCACCAGATGTCATTGCAAGTGTGTTATTTTCATTAAACAACTTGGATGTGTGTTGTTTTCATAAACCACTAGATGTCACTACATGTGTGTTCATTTCATAAACCACTTGGATCCACTAGATGTCAATGCATGTGTGTTCTTTTCATAAACCACTTGGATATGTGTTCTTTTCATAAACCAGTAGATACACTCCATGCGTGTTCATTTCATAAACCACATGGATCCACTAGATTTTATTGCATGTGTGTTCATTTCAATAAACCAGTTTGATCCACTAGATGTCATTGCATGTGTGTTCTTTTCATTAAACCAATTGGATGTGTGTTTTTCATAAACCAGTATATACACACCATGAGTGTTCATTTCATAAACCACATGGATCCACTAGATGTCATTACATGTGTGTTCCTTTCATAAACCACTTGGATGTGTGTTCTGTTCATAAACTAGCATGCGTGTTCTTTTCATTAAACCACTTGGATCCATTAGATGTCGTTGCATGTGTGTTCTTTTCATTAAACCAAATGGATGTGTCTTCTTTTCATAATCCACATGGATCCCCTAAATGAGTGTTCTTTTCATAAACCACATGGATCCACTAGATGTCATTGCATGTGTGTTCTTTTCATTAAACCAATTGGATGTGTGTTTTTTCATAAACCAGTAGATACACTCCAAGAGTGTTCATTTCATAAACCACATGGATCCACTAGATGGCATTGCATGTGTGTTCCTTGCATAAACCACTTGGATGTGTGCTCTGTTCATAAAATAGTAGAGTCACTCCATGAGTGTTCATTTCATAAACCATATGGATCCACTAGATGTCATTGCATGTGTGTTCTTTTCATTAAACCACTTGGATCCACTACATGCCGTTGCATGTGTTTTCTTTTCATTAAACCAATTGGATGTGTGTTCTTTTCATAATCCACATGGATCCACTACATGAGTGTTCTTTTCATAAACCACTTGGATCCACTAGATGTCATTGCATGTGTGTTCTTCTCATTAAACAACTTGGATGTGTGTTATTTACATGAACCACTAGATGTCACTACATGTGTGTTCGTTTCATAAACCACTTGGATCCACTAGATGTCATTGCATGTGTGCTCTTTTCATAAACCAGTAGAGTCACAACATGAGTGTTCATTTCATAAACCACATGGATCCACTAGATGTCATTGCATGTGTATTCATTTCATCAAACCACTTGGATCCACTAGATGTCATTGCATGTTTGTTCTTTTCATTAAACTAACTTTATGTGTGTTCTTTCCATAAACCAGTAAAGTCACTCCATGAGTCTTCATTTCATAAACCACGTGCATCCACTAGATTTCATTGCATGTGTTCTCTTTTCATAAACCACTTGGATGTGTGTTCTATTCATAAACTAGTAGAGTCACTCCATGAGTGTTCATTTCATAAACCACATGGATCCACTAGATGTCATTGCATGCGTGTTATTTTTGTTAAACCACTTGGATCCACTAGATGTCATTGCATGTGTGTTCTTGTCATTAAACCAATTGGATATGTTTTCTTCGCATAAACCAGTAGATACACTCCATGAGTGTTCATTTCATTAAACTACAAGGATCCACTAGATTTCATTGCATGTGTGTTCCATTAAACCACTTGGATCCACTAGATGTCATTGTATGTGTGTCCTTTTCATTAAACAAATTGGATGTGTGTTATTTTCATAAACCACTAAACGTCACTGCATGTGCGTTCACTTCATAAACCACTTGGATCCACTAGATGTCATTGCATGTGTGTTCTTTTCATTAAACCAATTGGATGTATGTTCTTTTCATAATCCACATGGATCACCTACATGAGTGTTCTTTTCATAAACCACATGGATCCACTAGATGCCACTTGCACGTGTGTTCTTTTCATTAAACAACACTGATACACTAGATGTCATTGCATGTTTGTTCTTTTAGTAAGCCACTTGGATATGTGTTCTTTTCATAAACAAGTAGATACACTCCATGAGTGTTATTTTCATTAACCACTTGGATATGTGTTCATTTCATAAACCAGTAGATACACTCCATGAGTGTTCATTTCATAAACCACATGGATCCACTAGATGTCATTGCATGTGTGTTCATTTCAATAAACCACTTTGATCCACTAGATGTCAATGCATGTGTGTTCTTTTCATTAAACCACTTGGATGTGTGTTTTTTCATAAACCAGTAGATACACTCCATGATTGTTCATTTCATAAACTACATGGATCCACTAGATGTCATTGCATGTCTGTTCCTTGCATAAACCACTTGGATGTGTGTTCTGCTCATAAACTAGTAGAGTCACTCCATGAGTGTTCATTTCATAAACCACATGGATCCACTAGATGTCATTGAATGTGTGTTCTTTTCATTAAACCACTTAGATCCACTAGATGTCGTTGCATGTGTGTTATTTTCATTAAACCAATTGGATGTGTGTTCTTTTCATAATCCACAAGGATCCACTACATGAGTGTTCTTTTCAGAAACAACTTGGACCCACTGGAGGTCATTGGATGTGTGTTCTTTTCATTGAACCAATTGGATGTATGTTCTTTTCATAATCCACATGGATCCCCTACATGATTGTTCTTTTCATAAACCACATGGATCCACTAGATGCCACTTGCATGTGTGTTCTTTTCATTAAACAACATTGATACACTAGATGTCATTGCATGTGTGTTCTTTTCATAAACCACTTGGATATGTGTTCTTTTCAGAAACCAGTAGATACAGTCCATGAGGGTTCTTTCATAAATCACTGATATGTGTTCTTTTCATAAACTAGTAGATACACTCCATGAGTGTTCATTTCAGAAACCACATGGATCCACTAGATGTCATTGCATGTGTGTTATTTCATTAAACCACTTGGATCCACTAGATGTCATTGCATGTGTGTTCTTGTCATTAAACCACATGGATCCACCAGATGTCATTGCAAGTGTGTTATTTTCATTAAACAACTTGGATGTGTGTTGTTTTCATAAACCACTAGATGTCACTACATGTGTGTTCATTTCATAAACCACTTGGATCCACTAGATGTCAATGCATGTGTGTTCTTTTCATAAACCACTTGGATATGTGTTCTTTTCATAAACCAGTAGATACACTCCATGCGTGTTCATTTCATAAACCACATGGATCCACTAGATTTTATTGCATGTGTGTTCATTTCAATAAACCAGTTTGATCCACTAGATGTCATTGCATGTGTGTTCTTTTCATTAAACCAATTGGATGTGTGTTTTTCATAAACCAGTATATACACACCATGAGTGTTCATTTCATAAACCACATGGATCCACTAGATGTCATTACATGTGTGTTCCTTTCATAAACCACTTGGATGTGTGTTCTGTTCATAAACTAGCATGCGTGTTCTTTTCATTAAACCACTTGGATCCATTAGATGTCGTTGCATGTGTGTTCTTTTCATTAAACCAAATGGATGTGTCTTCTTTTCATAATCCACATGGATCCCCTAAATGAGTGTTCTTTTCATAAACCACATGGATCCACTAGATGTCATTGCATGTGTGTTCTTTTCATTAAACCAATTGGATGTGTGTTTTTTCATAAACCAGTAGATACACTCCAAGAGTGTTCATTTCATAAACCACATGGATCCACTAGATGGCATTGCATGTGTGTTCCTTGCATAAACCACTTGGATGTGTGCTCTGTTCATAAAATAGTAGAGTCACTCCATGAGTGTTCATTTCATAAACCATATGGATCCACTAGATGTCATTGCATGTGTGTTCTTTTCATTAAACCACTTGGATCCACTACATGCCGTTGCATGTGTTTTCTTTTCATTAAACCAATTGGATGTGTGTTCTTTTCATAATCCACATGGATCCACTACATGAGTGTTCTTTTCATAAACCACTTGGATCCACTAGATGTCATTGCATGTGTGTTCTTCTCATTAAACAACTTGGATGTGTGTTATTTACATGAACCACTAGATGTCACTACATGTGTGTTCGTTTCATAAACCACTTGGATCCACTAGATGTCATTGCATGTGTGCTCTTTTCATAAACCAGTAGAGTCACAACATGAGTGTTCATTTCATAAACCACATGGATCCACTAGATGTCATTGCATGTGTATTCATTTCATCAAACCACTTGGATCCACTAGATGTCATTGCATGTTTGTTCTTTTCATTAAACTAACTTTATGTGTGTTCTTTCCATAAACCAGTAAAGTCACTCCATGAGTCTTCATTTCATAAACCACGTGCATCCACTAGATTTCATTGCATGTGTTCTCTTTTCATAAACCACTTGGATGTGTGTTCTATTCATAAACTAGTAGAGTCACTCCATGAGTGTTCATTTCATAAACCACATGGATCCACTAGATGTCATTGCATGCGTGTTATTTTTGTTAAACCACTTGGATCCACTAGATGTCATTGCATGTGTGTTCTTGTCATTAAACCAATTGGATATGTTTTCTTCGCATAAACCAGTAGATACACTCCATGAGTGTTCATTTCATTAAACTACAAGGATCCACTAGATTTCATTGCATGTGTGTTCCATTAAACCACTTGGATCCACTAGATGTCATTGTATGTGTGTCCTTTTCATTAAACAAATTGGATGTGTGTTATTTTCATAAACCACTAAACGTCACTGCATGTGCGTTCACTTCATAAACCACTTGGATCCACTAGATGTCATTGCATGTGTGTTCTTTTCATTAAACCAATTGGATGTATGTTCTTTTCATAATCCACATGGATCACCTACATGAGTGTTCTTTTCATAAACCACATGGATCCACTAGATGCCACTTGCACGTGTGTTCTTTTCATTAAACAACACTGATACACTAGATGTCATTGCATGTTTGTTCTTTTAGTAAGCCACTTGGATATGTGTTCTTTTCATAAACAAGTAGATACACTCCATGAGTGTTATTTTCATTAACCACTTGGATATGTGTTCATTTCATAAACCAGTAGATACACTCCATGAGTGTTCATTTCATAAACCACATGGATCCACTAGATGTCATTGCATGTGTGTTCATTTCAATAAACCACTTTGATCCACTAGATGTCAATGCATGTGTGTTCTTTTCATTAAACCACTTGGATGTGTGTTTTTTCATAAACCAGTAGATACACTCCATGATTGTTCATTTCATAAACTACATGGATCCACTAGATGTCATTGCATGTCTGTTCCTTGCATAAACCACTTGGATGTGTGTTCTGCTCATAAACTAGTAGAGTCACTCCATGAGTGTTCATTTCATAAACCACATGGATCCACTAGATGTCATTGAATGTGTGTTCTTTTCATTAAACCACTTAGATCCACTAGATGTCGTTGCATGTGTGTTATTTTCATTAAACCAATTGGATGTGTGTTCTTTTCATAATCCACAAGGATCCACTACATGAGTGTTCTTTTCAGAAACAACTTGGACCCACTGGAGGTCATTGGATGTGTGTTCTTTTCATTGAACCAATTGGATGTATGTTCTTTTCATAATCCACATGGATCCCCTACATGATTGTTCTTTTCATAAACCACATGGATCCACTAGATGCCACTTGCATGTGTGTTCTTTTCATTAAACAACATTGATACACTAGATGTCATTGCATGTGTGTTCTTTTCATAAACCACTTGGATATGTGTTCTTTTCAGAAACCAGTAGATACAGTCCATGAGGGTTCTTTCATAAATCACTGATATGTGTTCTTTTCATAAACTAGTAGATACACTCCATGAGTGTTCATTTCAGAAACCACATGGATCCACTAGATGTCATTGCATGTGTGTTATTTCATTAAACCACTTGGATCCACTAGATGTCATTGCATGTGTGTTCTTGTCATTAAACCACATGGATCCACCAGATGTCATTGCAAGTGTGTTATTTTCATTAAACAACTTGGATGTGTGTTGTTTTCATAAACCACTAGATGTCACTACATGTGTGTTCATTTCATAAACCACTTGGATCCACTAGATGTCAATGCATGTGTGTTCTTTTCATAAACCACTTGGATATGTGTTCTTTTCATAAACCAGTAGATACACTCCATGCGTGTTCATTTCATAAACCACATGGATCCACTAGATTTTATTGCATGTGTGTTCATTTCAATAAACCAGTTTGATCCACTAGATGTCATTGCATGTGTGTTCTTTTCATTAAACCAATTGGATGTGTGTTTTTCATAAACCAGTATATACACACCATGAGTGTTCATTTCATAAACCACATGGATCCACTAGATGTCATTACATGTGTGTTCCTTTCATAAACCACTTGGATGTGTGTTCTGTTCATAAACTAGCATGCGTGTTCTTTTCATTAAACCACTTGGATCCATTAGATGTCGTTGCATGTGTGTTCTTTTCATTAAACCAAATGGATGTGTCTTCTTTTCATAATCCACATGGATCCCCTAAATGAGTGTTCTTTTCATAAACCACATGGATCCACTAGATGTCATTGCATGTGTGTTCTTTTCATTAAACCAATTGGATGTGTGTTTTTTCATAAACCAGTAGATACACTCCAAGAGTGTTCATTTCATAAACCACATGGATCCACTAGATGGCATTGCATGTGTGTTCCTTGCATAAACCACTTGGATGTGTGCTCTGTTCATAAAATAGTAGAGTCACTCCATGAGTGTTCATTTCATAAACCATATGGATCCACTAGATGTCATTGCATGTGTGTTCTTTTCATTAAACCACTTGGATCCACTACATGCCGTTGCATGTGTTTTCTTTTCATTAAACCAATTGGATGTGTGTTCTTTTCATAATCCACATGGATCCACTACATGAGTGTTCTTTTCATAAACCACTTGGATCCACTAGATGTCATTGCATGTGTGTTCTTCTCATTAAACAACTTGGATGTGTGTTATTTACATGAACCACTAGATGTCACTACATGTGTGTTCGTTTCATAAACCACTTGGATCCACTAGATGTCATTGCATGTGTGCTCTTTTCATAAACCAGTAGAGTCACAACATGAGTGTTCATTTCATAAACCACATGGATCCACTAGATGTCATTGCATGTGTATTCATTTCATCAAACCACTTGGATCCACTAGATGTCATTGCATGTTTGTTCTTTTCATTAAACTAACTTTATGTGTGTTCTTTCCATAAACCAGTAAAGTCACTCCATGAGTCTTCATTTCATAAACCACGTGCATCCACTAGATTTCATTGCATGTGTTCTCTTTTCATAAACCACTTGGATGTGTGTTCTATTCATAAACTAGTAGAGTCACTCCATGAGTGTTCATTTCATAAACCACATGGATCCACTAGATGTCATTGCATGCGTGTTATTTTTGTTAAACCACTTGGATCCACTAGATGTCATTGCATGTGTGTTCTTGTCATTAAACCAATTGGATATGTTTTCTTCGCATAAACCAGTAGATACACTCCATGAGTGTTCATTTCATTAAACTACAAGGATCCACTAGATTTCATTGCATGTGTGTTCCATTAAACCACTTGGATCCACTAGATGTCATTGTATGTGTGTCCTTTTCATTAAACAAATTGGATGTGTGTTATTTTCATAAACCACTAAACGTCACTGCATGTGCGTTCACTTCATAAACCACTTGGATCCACTAGATGTCATTGCATGTGTGTTCTTTTCATTAAACCAATTGGATGTATGTTCTTTTCATAATCCACATGGATCACCTACATGAGTGTTCTTTTCATAAACCACATGGATCCACTAGATGCCACTTGCACGTGTGTTCTTTTCATTAAACAACACTGATACACTAGATGTCATTGCATGTTTGTTCTTTTAGTAAGCCACTTGGATATGTGTTCTTTTCATAAACAAGTAGATACACTCCATGAGTGTTATTTTCATTAACCACTTGGATATGTGTTCATTTCATAAACCAGTAGATACACTCCATGAGTGTTCATTTCATAAACCACATGGATCCACTAGATGTCATTGCATGTGTGTTCATTTCAATAAACCACTTTGATCCACTAGATGTCAATGCATGTGTGTTCTTTTCATTAAACCACTTGGATGTGTGTTTTTTCATAAACCAGTAGATACACTCCATGATTGTTCATTTCATAAACTACATGGATCCACTAGATGTCATTGCATGTCTGTTCCTTGCATAAACCACTTGGATGTGTGTTCTGCTCATAAACTAGTAGAGTCACTCCATGAGTGTTCATTTCATAAACCACATGGATCCACTAGATGTCATTGAATGTGTGTTCTTTTCATTAAACCACTTAGATCCACTAGATGTCTTTGCATGTGTGTTATTTTCATTAAACCAATTGGATGTGTGTTCTTTTCATAATCCACAAGGATCCACTACATGAGTGTTCTTTTCAGAAACAACTTGGACCCACTGGAGGTCATTGGATGTGTGTTCTTTTCATTGAACCAATTGGATGTATGTTCTTTTCATAATCCACATGGATCCCCTACATGATTGTTCTTTTCATAAACCACATGGATCCACTAGATGCCACTTGCATGTGTGTTCTTTTCATTAAACAACATTGATACACTAGATGTCATTGCATGTGTGTTCTTTTCATAAACCACTTGGATATGTGTTCTTTTCAGAAACCAGTAGATACAGTCCATGAGGGTTCTTTCATAAATCACTGATATGTGTTCTTTTCATAAACTAGTAGATACACTCCATGAGTGTTCATTTCAGAAACCACATGGATCCACTAGATGTCATTGCATGTGTGTTATTTCATTAAACCACTTGGATCCACTAGATGTCATTGCATGTGTGTTCTTGTCATTAAACCACATGGATCCACCAGATGTCATTGCAAGTGTGTTATTTTCATTAAACAACTTGGATGTGTGTTGTTTTCATAAACCACTAGATGTCACTACATGTGTGTTCATTTCATAAACCACTTGGATCCACTAGATGTCAATGCATGTGTGTTCTTTTCATAAACCACTTGGATATGTGTTCTTTTCATAAACCAGTAGATACACTCCATGCGTGTTCATTTCATAAACCACATGGATCCACTAGATTTTATTGCATGTGTGTTCATTTCAATAAACCAGTTTGATCCACTAGATGTCATTGCATGTGTGTTCTTTTCATTAAACCAATTGGATGTGTGTTTTTCATAAACCAGTATATACACACCATGAGTGTTCATTTCATAAACCACATGGATCCACTAGATGTCATTACATGTGTGTTCCTTTCATAAACCACTTGGATGTGTGTTCTGTTCATAAACTAGCATGCGTGTTCTTTTCATTAAACCACTTGGATCCATTAGATGTCGTTGCATGTGTGTTCTTTTCATTAAACCAAATGGATGTGTCTTCTTTTCATAATCCACATGGATCCCCTAAATGAGTGTTCTTTTCATAAACCACATGGATCCACTAGATGTCATTGCATGTGTGTTCTTTTCATTAAACCAATTGGATGTGTGTTTTTTCATAAACCAGTAGATACACTCCAAGAGTGTTCATTTCATAAACCACATGGATCCACTAGATGGCATTGCATGTGTGTTCCTTGCATAAACCACTTGGATGTGTGCTCTGTTCATAAAATAGTAGAGTCACTCCATGAGTGTTCATTTCATAAACCATATGGATCCACTAGATGTCATTGCATGTGTGTTCTTTTCATTAAACCACTTGGATCCACTACATGCCGTTGCATGTGTTTTCTTTTCATTAAACCAATTGGATGTGTGTTCTTTTCATAATCCACATGGATCCACTACATGAGTGTTCTTTTCATAAACCACTTGGATCCACTAGATGTCATTGCATGTGTGTTCTTCTCATTAAACAACTTGGATGTGTGTTATTTACATGAACCACTAGATGTCACTACATGTGTGTTCGTTTCATAAACCACTTGGATCCACTAGATGTCATTGCATGTGTGCTCTTTTCATAAACCAGTAGAGTCACAACATGAGTGTTCATTTCATAAACCACATGGATCCACTAGATGTCATTGCATGTGTATTCATTTCATCAAACCACTTGGATCCACTAGATGTCATTGCATGTTTGTTCTTTTCATTAAACTAACTTTATGTGTGTTCTTTCCATAAACCAGTAAAGTCACTCCATGAGTCTTCATTTCATAAACCACGTGCATCCACTAGATTTCATTGCATGTGTTCTCTTTTCATAAACCACTTGGATGTGTGTTCTATTCATAAACTAGTAGAGTCACTCCATGAGTGTTCATTTCATAAACCACATGGATCCACTAGATGTCATTGCATGCGTGTTATTTTTGTTAAACCACTTGGATCCACTAGATGTCATTGCATGTGTGTTCTTGTCATTAAACCAATTGGATATGTTTTCTTCGCATAAACCAGTAGATACACTCCATGAGTGTTCATTTCATTAAACTACAAGGATCCACTAGATTTCATTGCATGTGTGTTCCATTAAACCACTTGGATCCACTAGATGTCATTGTATGTGTGTCCTTTTCATTAAACAAATTGGATGTGTGTTATTTTCATAAACCACTAAACGTCACTGCATGTGCGTTCACTTCATAAACCACTTGGATCCACTAGATGTCATTGCATGTGTGTTCTTTTCATTAAACCAATTGGATGTATGTTCTTTTCATAATCCACATGGATCACCTACATGAGTGTTCTTTTCATAAACCACATGGATCCACTAGATGCCACTTGCACGTGTGTTCTTTTCATTAAACAACACTGATACACTAGATGTCATTGCATGTTTGTTCTTTTAGTAAGCCACTTGGATATGTGTTCTTTTCATAAACAAGTAGATACACTCCATGAGTGTTATTTTCATTAACCACTTGGATATGTGTTCATTTCATAAACCAGTAGATACACTCCATGAGTGTTCATTTCATAAACCACATGGATCCACTAGATGTCATTTCATGTGTGTTCATTTCAATAAACCACTTTGATCCACTAGATGTCAATGCATGTGTGTTCTTTTCATTAAACCACTTGGATGTGTGTTTTTTCATAAACCAGTAGATACACTCCATGATTGTTCATTTCATAAACTACATGGATCCACTAGATGTCATTGCATGTCTGTTCCTTGCATAAACCACTTGGATGTGTGTTCTGCTCATAAACTAGTAGAGTCACTCCATGAGTGTTCATTTCATAAACCACATGGATCCACTAGATGTCATTGAATGTGTGTTCTTTTCAGAAACCAGTAGATACAGTCCATGAGGGTTCTTTCATAAATCACTGATATGTGTTCTTTTCATAAACTAGTAGATACACTCCATGAGTGTTCATTTCAGAAACCACATGGATCCACTAGATTTCATTGCATGTGTGTTCATTTCATTAAACCATTTGGATCCACTAGATGTCCTTGCAAGTGTGTTCTTTTCATTAAACCACATGGATCCACTAGATGTCATTGCATGCGTGTTCTTTTCATTAAACAACTTGGATGTGTGTTATTTTCATAAACCACTAGATGTCACTACATGTGTGTTCATTTCATAAACCACTTGGATCCACTAGATGTCATTGCATGTGTGTTATTTTCATAAACCACTTGGATATGTGTTCTTTTCATAAACCAGTAGATACACTCCATGCGTGTTCATTTCATAAACCACATGGATCCACTAGATGTCATTGCATGTGTGTTCATTTCAATAAACCAGTTTGATCCACTAGATGTCATTGCATGTGTGTTCTTTTCGTTAAACCAATTGGATGTGTGTTTTTCATAAACCAGTAGATACACTCCATGAGTGTTTATTTCATAAACCACATAGATCCACTAGATGTCATTACATGTGTGTTCCTTTCATAAACCACTTGGATGTGTGTTCTGTTCATAAACTAGCATGCGTGTTCTTTTCATTAAACCACTTGGATCCACTAGATGTCGTTGCATGTGTGTTATTTTCATTAAACCAATTGGATGTGTCTTCTTTTCATAATCCACATGGATCCACTACATGAGTGTTCTTTTAATAAACCACATGGATCCGCTAGATGTCATTTCATGTGTGTTCTTTTCACTAAACAACTTCGATGTGTGTTATTTTCATAAACCACTAGACGTCACTACATGTGTGTTCGTTTCGTAAACCACTTGGATCCACTAGGTGACATTGCATGTGTGTTCTTTTCATCAAACCATTTGGATGTATGTTCTTTTCATAATACAGATGGATCAAATGAGTTTTCCTTGACAATCCCAAGAAACCACAGATGCTCAAGCATATGACTAACACACCCACCAAAAATCTTTTCAAAATTCAAACAAAACTTTCTTGCGGCCATTTGGTCGAACAGTTGGCAGGCAGAAAAAATTTGGCCTAACTAATACTGTTGCAAATTAAGTTCTTGTCCCGCATTTAAACCTCTCATCTCTCCTATGTCCCCTCTTAGCCTAACTAAGGTCGTGGCCGGCCAAACGTGGGCAACGCGCTAGAGACCAAGTCGCGCCAATACAGCACCGCCCTAGCTCCGCCGCACCCTACCGCGATCCCCTGTCCACCCCACGGAAGCAGCAGAGCCCTGGACCACTGAGGCACGCCCGCGCACCGAGCCTCTGCGCCATGCACGGAGCACGCCAGAGCGATGTCCCCGACAGGCCAACACAAGTCGTGCCTTGCCCTCAGCTTGCACGCACTGCTCCGCCATAACCCCGGCATGCTCCAGGACATGCCCTTTTCCCGCCGCGCGACCAGCAGCCACCGCACGCAGCGTTGAGCACCGCCTCTGCCGCGCAGAGCGTCGACCCTTCCCGACCAAATTCCACCACCCCTAGAAGCGCCATTATCCCGTAGCTGACCGCCAGGAGGAAACGCACCGTTCTCCTACCTCGCAAATGCCTTTAGCCCCCTGTACTACCGTCCCCAGAGCCACTCAAGCCACTGTTCGCCGGAATTGTGCTGAAGCTCGCCGCAGCATAGAAGAAAGTGGCCCATCGATTTCGACCACCCTAGGAGCCGCCACGACCGCGCCTGAGTCCGCCATCGTCCACACGTTCAATCGCCCCCATCCCCATGTTAGCTGGAGCCCTGGTAAGCTCCCAATCGACCCCCACCGAGCCGCTAGGGTTCAGTCTCGCCGGCAAACTGTTCGTCATCGACGATGAGCCACGACCGTTGATCTAGGTTCTAATCACACAGTCCACATCGCCCAGTACCGCTTCGCGTTTAATTGTGCCGTTGACATGCGGGACCCCCCTGTCAGCTGCCCTCTGCGCCGTGGAGTGTCACTGGGCCGGCCGATTTAGTTTCCCGCACTGGCCCTACAATTCAAATCAGTGTTTTTCTATTTAGTTTTAAACTCAATTCTGTCCACTAGTTTAAAAATCAATTCAGAGAATTCTACTAAACCAAAATGAATGATTCAAATTTTGTTAGAAAGATAATGAAAATATTTATCCAAGCCCGTTGGATTTAAATCAATTGGAGTTGGATATCTCACATAGCAAAAATAACAAAAAATAGACTTTTCTACATTCAAACATTTTTCAAAAATCAACCATAATAGCTTTTCAGTTGATTCCAACTCTCAAAAATCACATTTGAAAATACCTATTTGAATATGTAAAAGTGATTAGGTTTCCATGCAGTGACTTTGGCTAGTACCAAACGAATGCTATTAGGGCATTTCTAGCCACTTTAAATTGATTAAATAATAAACTTAAACTTTATGAAATGTGACCAACACTTTAAATCACATTCCCATGCATTAGAATATGTGGTGATGACATGTGTCCACATGATCCCATATTTTAATTGGAGAATATTAAATCTTAGTTATTTTCAATGAGTAGAAATTACTTTTCTCAAATAAAATAAATGAAACTAGTTCATTAAATCTTGTGATGATTGTCATGATGCTAGATCATCGAGTATGTGCATTAGTGTACTAAATAGAAAAGTTAAGTATTGTTTGGTGATTGTGTATTCTGTATGTATTTATAGACGATAGTACCGACCAAGTCTACGAAGAGGAGGAATTCTACCCCGAGGAAGAAGAGGAGAATTTCAACCACTGCACCACCCAAGGCAAGCCATCATTAACAATCCAAGCTAACACTTGCAAGCTTGATAACCTAAGAAAATGCCTTAAGCATGCTTTGGTTATACCCCTTTGGAGTTATACCCATCCCATGTTTTACTTACAAGTCTTACCTTTTACTTTACCAAAGTTCTTTACTTTATTTATAGATAGCATAAAGAGTATAAAACTTGGCCTATCTAGTTAGACTTAGATATCATTCTATGGCATGAGGTTGAGATTAGCATCCCACATTAGTGAACACTCTTAACTTAGTTTAGAGCTAAACCAAAAACTTGATCACTTTAGATGGGAATACTTGGTGAAAATGATTATGAAAACCTTGGAATGATGAGTCATTCTATTGAGATGTTTTGATATATGTTGAGAAACACAACTGGTTATGATGATGAAAATGTTGAGGCATGAGCCTTAGCCCTTTTATAAAAACTGATGGTTGGGTTCGGATGCGATACCATTCCAATTTTACTGTACAACCACAATACCTAAATTGGGTAAGGCTTAGCCGGAAGTTTATATGCATTAGTATTGGTTCCCTCGCGGGAGAGGTTTGAGCTGAGGCTACCTCTCAATGTTTTCCACCTATGAAGTGCCCAGGATGGCAGATGGCCATGGCTGGGAGGCCAAGATCATAGGAGAGGTGCTTATACTAGAGTGTGTAAAGGAAAGGTTATGATTGATTATCCGCATAATAAGTATGATGATTCAGGGTTATCCCTAACGGATGTATCGAATTTTTTAGTGAAAGTGTACCACCTCTGCAGAGTGTCAAACTATTCGAATAGCCGCGTCCGTGGTCATGGACAGTTGGAGTGGCCATACTGTTCCGTTGTCAGATGTTTTCAAAATGACTTATGAAATGAATTGTGACATGAATTGACCACTGATACGTTCAAAAAGTATCTACTTTCCCGAACACCTTTGCTATTGTATTTCCTCTAAACTTGTGTGATTTGGATGCAACTAACACGGATTGACGCTATTTTCAGAAGAATTGCCTTGGTGTCTAGTTTTTGTGCAGAAAATCAACTATCAGGAAAAATCCAGAAAATATGCCAAAAATTCTATTTCACCAGAAGACTCCCGGAGCTAGAATACGAGACGGAGGAGGGCTAGGCCCATGCACACCACCTGGCCGCGCGGGCTGGGCCTGGCCGTGCCAGGGGGTGGTCTGGCCGCCCCAGACACCCCCTCGGTCTCCCTCTTCGCCTATAAGATGCCTTCTGACCTAAAAACTCAGGGGGGTTCGACGTTTTTCCAAAAGGAGTTCCGCTCCGCTGCCACCACCAGATTCCACGAAACAGCACCAGAAACTCCGTTCTGGCACCCTGCCGGGACGGGGAATTGGAGGAGATCATCGCCATCATCATCACCATCGCTTGTCCATCGACCATCCATGTTTCCCCCATCTATGAGTGAGTAATACCCCACTGTAGGCTATGGGGATGGTAGGGATTGTATGAGATCGTTCATGTAATGGCATCAGATTGTTAGGGCATGGTGCCTAGTATCTTCTATTAGTGCTTTTTGACTTTGTTGCAACTTGTTATGCTTAATGCTTGTCACTAGGGCCCGAGTGCCATGATTTCAGATCTGAACATGTTATTGATTCATTATGATAGTATTGTTTTTGGTCTTACCTGCAAGTTGTATACACACGTTGTTGTCTAGAACCAATGGCCCCGAAGTGACAGAAATCGGGATAACCGGAGGGAATGGCTTTGATGTGAGGATCACATGTGTTCATGGAGTGTTAATGCTTTGCTCCGGTGCTCTATTGAAAGGAGCACCTTAATTGCCAGTAGTTCCCTTGAGGCCCCGCTGCAAACGGGCTAGCAGGACAAAAGATGTTGTGCAAGTTCTCATTGCGAGCACATATGACTATATATGGAACACATGCCTATGATTATCTAGTACTTCGATGCTTTATATTATTTATCTCCAATTGCCCTATGTTCTGATTGCTATATGAATTGTCTTGTCCATGCAACGCCCGTCCATCCATCCCTATGCCTACCGCACTCGAATCCTACTTTTTACTACTATTATTACTGTTGTCTTTACTTTTACTACTGCTGTTACTTTACTATTCCTACTACAAAACCGTTGCTACTGATAAACTGCTGTGAGCAAGATTGTTTCCAAGTGCAGCTGAATTAACAACTCAGTTGTTAAGGCTTATAAATATTCTATGGCTGCCCTTGTAACGAATCAATAAATTGGGTTTCACTTCCCTCGAAAATACTGCGATACACCCCCTATACTTGTGGGTCATCAAGACTATTTTCTGGCGCCATTGCCGGGGAGCATAGCTTTATTTATTAAGTTCACTTGGATTCTCTATTGCTCGCTGCCATACATCCATCATGGGTAAGTCTCATGATGGCAAGGTTACTATTTTACCATCCACTACAAGAAGAGGTACTATTCTGAACACCTCTGTTGCTCTTGATTCACCGTCTGTTATGAGTAAGCTGGTTACACCACCACACACACATGCTATGCATACTGCTACTACTGCTGAATCTGAAACTTCTGATACTTATGATGCTACTTCTACCGTGCTTGATAAGAGTGGTTCATTAGGCACTTTTCTAGATGCTACGATTGCTAGAACTATAGCTGGAAATACTGAAACTCCTAATGAAGACACTACTACACCTGTTAGTTCACCTAAGTCTAGTGAGAGTTATGATATTTAAGACGGTTATGTTGAGATGACCGATGAATTTATTGAACAATGTAAAAACACCCATGATAGGAGCGCTGCTAAGAGTCTCCTTGAGAGGCGTACTATTAGACCCAAATTGTCTCCTATTGCTAAGTTTGCTGCTTCTCCCATAAACATTAAAGATAAATATTATGATTTCTCTCTTGATCTATCTTACATAGCTGTTGGGGATGTACTTTCCGGGTATCCTCAACGTTCCTCACTGACCAGGGTGGCCCACTTCGGGTTAGAGCTTTGCTTCACGGGCGGCCCAGTTAGAGAGAAGAAGATGGAGTCCCATCCGGCTACGGGAAGGCCCAGAAGACTTGCCGACTTAGGCCCATAATGTTACATGTAGTTCAAGATGTACTCTGTAACCAACTCTTAGTCGTAGCCGGATCGATCTCTCCTGTAAACCGTAGGCCGGATATCTATATAAGCCATCCTAGGGAGAGCCTTTAGGGCAACACTAGAAGACCAATAGTCTACAATCTCAACTCGTACAGGTGAAACCCTTGTAACCCATATTCCAGCTTTGCAGTATTACTGGATTGATAGCAGGAGTAGGGTCCGTCCAAAGCCGGCAGATTCGAACCTGGGTAAACTTGTGTGCTCACCGTCTCGGGACACCGTACGCCTCACACCCCTCTCTTCCGCACGCCTCGAGGACCCCCTCATGGCGTACTTGTCATCAATCCGACGACAGTTGGCGCCCACCGGGGGGCAAGTGAGCTTCGGATCTACGTTCCGAGCGGAATCTGCAAGAATCGGAATCAGCGAGACCATCGCCGTCGGTCGCATCCTCTACGCCAGCGACGTCCCTCTCATCGTTCTCGACGAGACTTGGATTCCGGCTAGGGAGGTCGTGACTGCTTATACAATCATGTCCTTTGGTGAGATCGATGTTTACATCGGTTTCGCTGAACCTGCCCAACCCACCCCAGCGGTGATGATAGAGGCAGAAGAAACTTCTGGGTCCCCTTTGTCCGCGGAGGCGGCAGAATTCTGGATCTCAGAAAACCCTAATCCCACCCAGCCCGCACTAGTTGCGGAGATAGTGGAGAAATCCAAGCCTGAAGAAAACCTCGCGGACCAAGTCGAATCCGGAGTGGATCTCCCTTGAGAAGCCGGATCCCAGATCGACCCACCCGTGGAAGTCGAAATCCAGGCGGAGCACATCAACGACACTGATCCCCACTCTGATGATGTCGGGACAGACAAGCCTTTCCTCAGGTAACTCAGGAAGCACGCATCGCACTTCATTGGATACGTCGGATCCGGATCCGGCTCTGCCGATGCTGGAGAAAACACCGACTCGGTGCTGGAGGCAATTGGAACAAATGCCAACGTTGCCGCATCCTCGGATGAGTCCATGACGTCGGCAGATTTCCGAAAGTTCACCGCGGAATATGAGGAGGAGTACAACTCCAAAGCTGCAGAAGACGGAGATGCCGTGGACGAAGGATCCGGGGAACACTCTCCCAAAGCGCAGGATGATATGGAGGTCGGAGACAATCCCGAACTCCAGATGTCCGAAAGTACCGCTCAGAGCTTGACTCCGAGAAACGGACCCAAAGCCGTCTTTGCTACCAGCGCTGCCAAGAGGGCAAAGAAGAAGAACAAGAAGAAAAAGACCCCGACAAAAGACCCTCTGACAGAGGAAGTGATTGCCGAGGAATACGAGGAAGACTCGGATGGAGCACATATCCCAGACGAGCCGAAAAAAGAAGCATCGGTGGATGGGCACGTAATCACTGAAGGTGCACGTAAACTCATCTATGCCGCATTAACCACACCTATCCCTACAGCTGCAGAGCTTACCGCAGATGAGCTGGACGAAAGGGCCCAAGCCCTAGAAGCGCGTCGTCAACAACTCCTTGATGAAGCCAAAAACATCAAGGTGGAGAAGAAGCGCATGTCAAACAAGGAGTACATGTCCCGTCTGCATCAGAAGACACGGAAACGTCACGTGGATGACAACCAATTCCCACGTGTCCGTGCCGTCCTTTTTGGAGATGAGATGGGAAAGCCACGGAAGGACAGCAATGGAGATTGGGTTTACCCAACACTAGTGCAAAATACTGTGGCAGCTCGCGAAATTCTATCAGCTAATCCAGGACCAGAAGAGATACGTTTGGGTATCAAGCTACTCAACAAAGGACTGGAGCAGCAAAAGGTCGCCCTGTCGGGAAGCCAAAAGCTGGTCTCGGATTCTGACTAATATCGCACAGATCCGGCATGGGCTGGCGTAAGATCCCACTATGTTCGGGCGAAGTATCATAACCACGAACGCAGGGAAGACAATTATTCAAGAACCGGATCGACGGGGCAGCACCGCAGGGCTACACATAACTGGAGCAACGTCGCTCCAGTAGCCGAGAAAGACACAATCGCTGCACTCAATCCGAGGAATCCTTCCTGAAAGGGAGAAGATAAAGAAAAACATCGGGAGGAGGATCATCAGAAAATGCCAACTCCTAGACATGAAAACCATCCGGCTGAACCTTACCACGGTGGGAACGACGGACGAAGGAACGACGGAAACCATGCTGGTACAAGCCGGCAGGGGGCTCGTCACAGTCAAGAACCTCCCCCGAACCGGAATAATGACGCTCCGGACGGAGGCCGGTGGTCAGCCGGAAACAACCCAGCTGCACCACCCTCTCCACTTCACAGTTATCACAACGGCCCCCAAGGAGGTCAAGGAGGACAACATGACGGAGGAGGTGGTGGCAGAAGCCGAAGTCCGGCTCCAAGGCACCGTAGCCATAGCCGATATTCGGGACGATCCCTATCCCCGAACAACGCAAGGCACAAGATCAACTCCAACATAGAGGCTCGGCACTACGAAAACGATGACGTGTACGTGGGCCCAAAGTGCTTTGGACGACGCATCAGAGCTACAAAATTCCCGGAAGGATTTGCTATCTCAAGACATATTCAAGCCTAAGACGGCATTGCTCGGCCAGGCACCTTGTTATAGGACTTCTTCCAAGCTTGCTGCATCGCTAAAGGCGGAAACAGCCTGGTCGCAACCCAATATCTCCCACTTATGTTGCGGAAGACGGCGCGATCATGGCTCAATGAACTTCCGGCAAACACCATACACAACTGGTATGACTTACAAAGTGCGTTCTTTCGGAATTTAGAAGGCACATATCGGAGGCCCTG
This sequence comes from Avena eriantha, assembly GCA_910589775.1. NCBI lineage: Eukaryota > Viridiplantae > Streptophyta > Magnoliopsida > Poales > Poaceae > Avena > Avena eriantha. The sequence continues at coordinate 132,504,549 of OU342740.1, read as the reverse complement.
TATGGTTGGAGACCTACAGCGTTGCACCCAGAAAGCCAGAGAAACTTGCCGAGATTATCTCGGATGATAGATTGACACCAAGAACTCCTGCGAGGGAGTAAATGATCAAACTGCGATTGAAGCTTTTATTTCAGGTCTCCCAATTGGATTACTACGCCATCGCTTGAAGTGTGACAAGGTTACTGATCTGGGAGAGATGATAGAAACAGCGAGCAAGTATGCAGATGCTGACGACGATGCTGAGGGATTAGTTAACGTCCTGGCTGTACCACAGTCAGCAAAGACAAAGCAACAGGCTCAGAAACGCAAAAACACCTCAGAAGAAAAACCCAACGCGGAGACAGCAGTAGTCACTACTGTTTTCGGGACTGGAGGACGAGGTGGACGTGGTGGAGGCCGCGGGCGTGGTCGTGGGACAGCAAGGGTCCAAGGTAGAGGAGAGCAACAACCAGGAAAAACCTACACTTGGGCCGACATTGCCAATAACCCATGTGTGCATCACTTAGACGCCAATGGGGGCTCGTCCCACACCAACGCTGAATGTCGTTTTAACAATGACATCAAGAGAGATGATACCGCGGGCTACAAAGCTAAGCGGAAGAAGGGAAAGAAAAATCCCGAAAAAGAAAAAGAGACCAAGGAAGATTCCGACATGGAGGAAGCCGACGCTTCAAATCCCAAGTCGGAAGGGAAGAAAACATTTCCTACCAAGAAGGACACTTACGTCACCTTCCTCGGATCTCAACCAGCAAAGCTCAAGAAAGCAGTCCTCCACGAGCTCAACGTAATAGTTCCGGCTGTCCCTTAGTATTTGGACTGGTCGGAGGTGGCAATCACATTTGACCGCACTGATCATCCGCCTAAGTTGCATAGGCACGGAAAATACGCCTTAATCATCAATCCACTTATTGACGGTTATGGTTTCTCCAAGACCCTCATGGACGGTGGTAGTAGCATCAATATTCTCTATGTAGAAACACTATGTCGGATGAAGATCTCGGAAACACAGCTTAACCATAGCTCTGTGATTTTTCACGGGGTTGTACCAGGAAGACAAGCCAATTCCCTGGGAGAGATCACTTTGGATGTTACTTTTGGAACACCAAAAAATTATCGAACGGAGGCACTTTCCTTCGAAGTGGTCCCATTCAAGAGCGCATACCACGCTATATTCGGACGTCCGGCTTACTGGGCTTTTATGGATCGTCCGTGTTACATTTACAATATGATGAAAATTCCAGGTCCCAACGGCATGATCACCATCAGGGGAGACCCGAAGAAAGCGCGAGAGTGCAAGGATGGAAATGCCACCTTTGTCGAAGCCGTGCTGCACGCCCAGGAGTACCAGGAGATCAAGAAAAGCATAGATCCGTCCGAGATTCCCGCGACGAAGAAGGAGGTGACAAAACCAAATCCGGAGTTCAAGGCATCAGAAGAGACGAAGACGACGCCATTGAAGGATGATGACCCCTCCAAGGTGACCCAGATAGGCGCAGGCCTAAGTAGCGCATAGGAAGGCGCGCTCGTCAAGTTCCTCCGAGCAAATCAAGATATCTTCGCATGGCAGCCATCTGACATGACCTGAGTACCTAGGGAACTTTCCGAGCACTCTCTAAATGTAAACCCGAATGCTAAACCCGTCAAACAGTCCTTACGGCGGTTTGGTGAAAAAAAGCGTAAGGCAATAGCTAAGGAACTAGCGCGGCTCGAGTTAGCCGGATTCATAGAAGAGGTCATCCATACTGAATGGTCGGCCAACCCTGTAATGGTCCCTAAAAATGACACTACTGATTTAAGGATGTGTGTTGATTATACTGCCTTGAACAAGGCTTGTCCAAAAGATCCGTTCGCTCTGCTAGAATTGATCAAGTTATCGATTCTATGGTAGGCTCGGAACTCCTCTGTTTTCTCGACGCATATTCCGGTTATCACCAAATCTGGATGAAGGAATCTGACAAAATCAAGACATCATTCATAACCCCTTTCGGAACCTTCTGTAATGTTATGATGCCCTTTGGGCTGAAGAACGCAGGACTACGTACCAGCGCACGATGTAGCGTTGCCTCCATGATCAACTTGGGCGCAATGTACATGCATACGTGGATGATATCGCGGTCATGTCCAAAAAGAAGGAAACATTGGTTTCCGACTTAGAGGAGACGTTCGCTAATTTACGAAAATACAACATCATGCTTAACCCAAAGAAATGTTTCTTTGGAATACCAGCCGGAAAATTATTAGGTTTTATTGTGTCTCAACGAGGCATAGAGGTGAACCGTGACAAGATCAAGGCTATTCTCAATATTTCCAGGCCAACTCGCCTGAAGGATGTACAAAGATTAACTGGTTGCATCGCCGCGGTCAGTCGATTTGTAAGACGGCTTGGTGAAAGAGCCGCACCATTATACAAACTCCTGAAGAAAACCAAGGATTTTGTCTGGACTGACGAAGCTGAAGCTGCGCTGCAAGACCTGAAGAAAGTACTCTCATCTTCTCCTATCCTTGCAGCACCGGAACCTCAGGAACCGATGTTGCTTTACATTGCTGCGACAAATAGGGTTGTTAGTATAGTTATGGTGGTGGAGAGAACAGAAGAAAATCAGGAGCACCTGGTGCAGCGTCCGACGTACTTTGTCAGCGAGGTCCTGACAGAATCAAAACAGCGATATCCGCACTATCAAAAGTTGGCTTACGGTGTTTTTCTGGCATCTCGTAAGTTACGACACTATTTTCAGGAGCACCCAATTACCATGGTGAGCAAAGCTCCCATGAGAGATATAATCAATAACAGCGATGCTACAGGACACGTCGCCAAATGGGGCATAGAGCTTGCAGCTTTCGATATTAAGTACAAACCCCAGACAGCAATCAAATCCCAGATCCTTGCCGACTTTGTCGCTGATTGGACAGAGACCAAAGAGAACATGGTCCTCCCGATGTCGGAATATTGGACCCTCTTTTTTGACGGATCCAAGGCTAGGGGGGGCTCGGGGGCTGGCGTGGTGCTCAAATCACCCCAAGGAGATAAACTTTTATATGTGCTACAGATCCACTTCACAGCAACAAACAACATTGCCGAGTATGAAGCACTACTGCATGGAATCCGGATTGCTAAGGATATTGGCATCCGACGTTTGATGTGTTATGGAGATTCGGATCTTGTTGCTCAGAAAGTGTCGGATATTTGTAATGCAAATAAGCACATGGCAGCATATAAAGCTGTCGTGGATGATCTATCTAAATCGTTCGAGGGGTTTGAAGTTCAACACATCCCTCGAGCAGAAAACGAGGAAGCAAATGCACTATCTCGAATAGGTTCTGCGCGGAAAGAGGTTCCGGATGGCGCATTTTTAGAGCACCTCAAAGTTCCCTCGATAAAGGGAGTAGATGAGGAGTATCCGACCAAATCCGACTCACCTTTAATAGCAGTTCTGGCTGTAATTCCCAGCTGGACTCAACCCTACCTTGATTACTTGGTAGATGGCAAATTACCCAAAGACGAGGTGCTGAGCCGGCAGATTATCCGACGAGCAAAAGCCTATACTATTATTAAAGGTGAGCTCCATAAACAGAGTGTTTCTGGGGTTTTTCAGCGCTGTGTATCTCTGGAAGAAGGAGTGGAAATCTTAAGAGAAATCCACGAAGGCGAGTGTGGTCACCACGCTGCAGCCGAATCTTTAGTGGCAAAAGCTTTTCGACATGGTTTTTTCTGGCTCACAGCTCAGGCAGATGCCGAACGATTAGTCAAGACATGCAAAGGCTGCCAAAAGTACGCCAAGCAAGCTCATGTTCTGGCTGATCAACTACGAACAATACCTATAACATGGCCTTTTGCGGTCTGGGGGCTTGATATGGTAGGACCTTTTAAACGAGCTCCAAGTGGATTTGCTCACCTCTTAGTGATGGTGGATAAATTCACGAAATGGATCGAGGCTAAACCTGTCACTAGTTGTGATGGAGCAACAGCCAAAAGATTTGTCGAGGATGTTATAATCCGGTATGGTTATCCGCATAGCATTATCACGGACAACGGGAGTAATTTTTCCATGGGAGAGTTGGCTGAATTCTGCGATGAGCAAAATATCCGGCTTGACATTGTGTCAGTCGCACATCCATAGGCTAACGGACAAGTCGAAAGAGCAAATGGTTTAATTCTACAAGGCTTGAAACCAAGACTCGAAGCACCACTGAGACGTGCTACGGGGGCTTGGGCAGAGGAACTACCCTCTGTAATTTGGAGTTTGCGAACAACTCCGAACAGGTCAACAGGATATACACCTTTCTTCTTGGTCTATGGCGCAGAAGCAGTTCTTCCTAGTGATTTGATTCATACTTCTCCTAGAGTGGCCGCATATATTGAAGAGGATGCTGAGATTTCTCGACAAAATGATCTCGACTTGGTCGAGGAAGTTCGCGTCATTGCTGAAATGAGATCTACAGTCTATCAGCAGAAGTTACGCAAGTATCATAGCCAGAGAGTCCGAACTAGATCTTTTAATAAAGGTGATTTGGTTCTCCGGCTTGTGCAACAAACAAAGCACAAACTTTCCCCAATATGGGAAGGGCCCTTTTTGGTTAGTCGAGTATTGCACAATGGGTCATACTACTTAACTGACATGAGGCCAGTCAAAGAAAGACCTGCTACTAAGAAGAGAAAGAGAGCTGGAGGCAGTACAAATACGGAAGAATTAGACAGACCATGGAATATTGCTCAGCTACGTCCCTTTTATTCTTAGTTTTATCTTTCTTTGTAATTATACATATGTACATCCTCTATGAGAAATAATTTTTTTGGTTACCTCAAAGTTTTTCCTGAGAAGTTTTTACCATCTTATTTCCTAAAGATCATGTCATAGTCGAAAATCCCAGAATGCTTGAAAGTACTTTATGCTCATGTTCGTTCTGGTTTAGATTTCCGATTCTAAAACTGCTACCTTCGGGTATAACTCTAAAAAACTCTAGTCTTTACTTGGGTTATTTGTCTGATTGCTGGATGCGGGTACCTTCCGAGTAGTGAATTGTTGGTACTGGAAGTCGGCTTTGTTTCCGAGTTTAAACTGGTTTAGCAATTGAGCTCCGTTGCTCGGCAAAGTTTCCGGCTGAAGGTTTAGCCGGCTCACGAAAGGGACGAGGCGGAAAGCCAGATAAACGATAAGTAGAGGCGGAAAATTCCAAGTGCTTATACAAACATTTCAGGCACACAAATAATTTAAGACAAAAGTGCTGAATAGATAAAAAAACTTTGCACTAGCAAAAGTCATAGTACTTAATATTTACAAAACGCATCATGTCTTTCCAGAATAATACATAGTTTCTGATCTATGATGCTGGAGGAGATGAAGGAACTATCGGATCGCTGGTTACTCCACCTTGATATCGTGCCGAGATGTCCGGATCCGAGGTGGTCCGTTCATCGTCGGAAACTTCTTCGGCGTCTTCTGGAGGAGGTGGCGGAGTATCCACGCGGGTGAAGAAGGGCGTCTCGTAGCTGGTGAAATCAGCTACGTGACACCCATATCCGGCGCAGGAGTGCATGATGGCTTGAAGGTCTTGCTCCTGGCCGTCTTCGTCTACTTTGCAGTACCCTCTGGTCACCTGCCATATCTCCATGTTTCCATGGTGGCTCATGACCATGGTGAGAGCATTCTGCGCAGCGGTCCGCGTGTAGGACATGTTCCAGTCCCAAACAAGCTGCGGCATCTCCTTGGCCTTCTCCCGCACTTGGAAGTCCGACATGCTTGGCATGTCCGGAATCTTGAGAGATTCGCCAATGTCCTCAAGGGACTGGCGGTAGTCATGCATAAGATCACCGACTTGGGTAAGCCGGTGAGTGCGGGGTTCAGACGAGGAGGAGTCCGTCAAGTTCAGAGGACCTATACACAAAACAAGTCAATGAAAATCCGACATTGATGAAAGTCGAAGCAAGAATAAATCAGATAGATGGAACATACCAAGAATGACGTCGTCAATCTTGGCTTTCTCTTCCCGAAGACTCTGGAGTTCAGCCCAGAGTGCCTGGGAGATATCCTTCTCTCTGCCAACCTCATTTTTGAGGTCGGAGATAACCGTATCCTGAGCGGCAATCTTGAGATCGCGCTCTTCAGTGGCCATGGAGGAGGACTCGAGAACTTGAGCTATGCTCCTTTCATGATCAGCCTTAAGCTTATCCAGCTCTTGGCGAAGTCCCTTGTTCTCCACCACTAAGGTTTTGAGGTTCTCGGCCTCTTCAATCAAAGCGATGGATTGTTTCACCAACGCTGTAAGTCAAAAAGAACAACAGTTCAGAAAAATTCGATATTGGAAAAGTAAAAGACAAGGTTTGAATCTCGAACTGTTACCTTCAGCTTCATCCTTGGCTAGCTTGAGCTCAGCATTTTTAAGCCGGAGAGCTTTGATTTCTCTCCGCTTATCGCAGACATTTTTTAACAATTCCTGGTTATAGGAACATACTTTCTGTAAGTCAGAATACCCAAAGTCAGAAAGCTACTTAAGACTCGGGCTAATATTTTTGCTAAATATCAGCACGAGCCTTGGGGGCTACACTAGTTCGTTCTTTGGCATCCTAATGAAAAGCATAAACTCGGATTTCTATATCCTACTTCATGCTTGGGGGCTAGAGGATATGATATAACATAAGGTAAAAAACAAGAGTTGGAATTCCGACTTACATATTGCTCGCGGGTGAGTTTGTCTAAACCCGCGTTCACCTCAACTGCCACCTTCTCGGCGAGAGTAAGAGGAATTACTAGGGCCGTTGGATGTTTCTCCAGTCCTGATCCTCTCGTCGCGAAGGCGGACTTGGGCGAGAAGGTCAGAGAACTTGACGTCCTCTGCTTCTTGCGCTTCCTCTTCAGGGGATAGATGGCTTTTGTCCAGGACTTGCCTGGCCAGCCGCTGCATCTCCTCTATGGACTTCTGGGATAGGCCAAATTTGGCAAGTCCGGGGTTGCTGAGGAGGTTGTCGGTGAAGACTTCAGCCGAGGGATCATTACCCGAAAAGGGTTCACCCTTATCTTGAGCTGACGCACCCACCGTGACGTCAGTGTGTGATCCAAGGATCACAGGCGCCGTTGGAGGAGCCGGATCTTCTGCAACAACCGGACAAGGAGTAATCGTCGGTGTTGCAGAAGGTTGAGGGGCAGGAGTCGAAGGAGCCGTGGCAGGGGAAGCTATGGTAAGCTTCGCCTGTCGCAGGGGCTTTGCAGGAATTCCCTTCCCCTTACCCTTGATGAGATGCTTTTCTCTGAGAATGTAGTAATGTCGGAAATATTACATCTCAGAAAGAAATTCGAGAAAGGTACAAAGGCAGAAATTGTGAATGAAAGTTACCTCTTCACAACAGGCACCTCCTCTGTGCCAACAGCCACGGTCGGAGCTTTGCGCTTCTTGAGCGCAAGGTCCGGCAATGGGACCACTTCAGCTTCCTGAGAAAACTCAGGAGGATATCCTTCGAGTGGAGCAAGCTCCGACTCGGGGAGTTCAACAAGCTGAAAACAAGAAAACATATCAGCATTGCAATCTATGACTTAAAAGATTGAAACACGTAAAAGGTGTACTAATGGAAGCTTACCGCTACCACGGGGTTTTCCGCCGTGTGCATGTCCAGAGAGATCTCCGGAATTTTTCTCTCGATCCGCTCTTTAATCAGCCATTTGATCTGGCTTATATAGCCTTGGCTGGTGTAGGCCTTGGGGCTGATGCAGAGAGAATCTTTTTTGGAAGACGTGATGGAGTGCATCAGTCTATCCCCGTGGTACTGAAGTGGCTAGATCCGACGTGCGACCCAGCACTGGACTAAGTCGGATCCCCTTAGACCCTTGTGCTTGATAAGGTATTCGATCCGCCTCTTAGCAAGGATCAGATCGTCCAAAAGAGCCAGAGCAGCCTCATCCCAGGAAGGCTGGGCTGTGGCGGCTCCGTCGACATAAGTCGGCAAAGCAGTAGCTTTGCCGAGAGCCGGAATATCCCTATGATAGAAAAAGGTGGCTAGCCATTGTTTGACCGAGTCACTGGCATCAATTTTGGGATAGGACCGGTCTTGTCTAACAGAAAAACTAATAGTACCGGTGATATAAGGAACACCGGCGGTAATAGAATTTCTCCGGACATGGAAGTAATACCGGAAAAGAAGCAAACTCGGCCTAATGCCGAGAAAGCCCTCGCAAAGCACAGCAAACGCGCTCATCTCTAAAAGGGAGTTGGGAGGAAGATTATGGAGTTGAACTCCATAATGGTCAATCACCTCGGAGAAGAACTCCGAGGGAGGAAAAGACAAACCTCGGTCCAAATGGGTGCCGAAGTGGATGCGCTCGCCCTCGCGCGGATTGGGGATGGTTTCGCCGGAACCGCTCTGCCAGTCACCGGCGGCGAGAAGCCCCTCCTTCTCCACGTTCTTGAGCACCGCCTCGTCGAGGGTGCAAGGGATCCAGATTCCCCGGAAACTTTCCTTTTCTGCAGCTGCTTCTGCCGACGCTGCCGCCGCCGCTGCCAGAGAGGAAGAAGAGGATGAAGCCATTTCTCTCCGGTAGAAAGGGGTGACCCTAAAGTGGCGGCGCTAGGAGCTCTGTGGGGGGGAAACGAAAGGGCTCTGGGTGCACTGGAGATTTGGGAAGAAAGTAATGGCGAAAGGCAGGTGGAGAGGAGAAGAAAAAATCTAGACCCCTTATATCTACCTACCTGCGCCAAGATTCGTGCAAATGCTATAGTGTAACCGCCACGCGTCGTGGAAAGAACTGGGAAGGGACCACGCGATGATTGCGTCGCGTCGATCTCCATGCACGCATTGAAACGGCACCTCGGTTCCGCGAACTGCGGACCCACCAATGGTGGTGCTGACGGAACGTCTGTCAGATGACGTAACTGGACCATGCTTGTGTCAGGTGGCGTTAGAGACCAAGTTTCCGGCTTAGTTTAAAAGCGAGCTGGAAAATCCGACTAACTAATTGAAAGGTCCGACTTACTTTTGAAGACACGGATCGTACTTTTTGTTGTAAAGTTTTCGGAACCCTTCAAGATTCTGCAAGCCAAAGATCAAGCTAGACGATGGTAAAATCCGACTTTGGATCTTGGAGGCCTCCGGGGGCTACTGTTGGGGATATACTTTCCGGGTATCCTCACCGTTCCTCACTGACCAGGGTGGCCCACTTCGGGTTAGAGCTTTGCTTCACGGGCGGCCTAGTTTGAGAGAAGAAGACGGAGTCCCATCTGGCTACGGGAAGGCCCAGAAGACTTACCGACTTAGGCCCATAATGTTACCTATAGTTCAAGATGTACTCTGTAACCAACTCTTAGTCATAGCCGGATTGATCTCTCCTGTAAACCCTAGGCCGGATATCTATATAAGCCGTCCTAGGGAGAGCCTTTAGGGCAACACTAGACGACCAATAGTCTACAATCTCAAGTCGCACAGGCGAAACCCTTGTAACCCATATTCTGGCTTTGCCGTATTACTGGATTGATAGCAGGAGTAGGGTCCGTCCAAAGCTGGCGGATTCAAACCTGGGTAAACTTGTGCGCTCACCGTCTCGGGACACCGTACGCCTCCCACCCCTCTCTTCCGCACGCCTCGAGGACCCCCTCATGGCGTACTTGTCATCAATCCGACGACAATAGCTATTGTTGAGAAAGAACCTTTTTGTGGGACTAAGAATGAAAGTACGGTAGCACATATGAATGAGATTTCTACCATGAGTGGCTTGTTTTCTGATGATATTAAGATGCGTACTTACTTTGTTGCTAAGATTTTCCCCTTTTCACTAAAAGGAGAAGCTAAAACTTGGTTTAGTAATTTACCTCCTGGATCTATTGATAGCCCTGATTGCTTGATTAGTACTTTCATGCAGAAATATTTTCCTCCTAGTGCTAAACATGCTATTTTGCAGGAACTTTTTGATTTTAAACAGGGAGAAAAAGAGATATTTCCCGAATCTTGGGCAAGGTTTTGTGCTTTGATTCATGCACATGCTGGAAGTCCGTTACCTAAGAATGAGCTTCTTGATATATTTTATAATGGACTAACCGAAGAATCTAGGACATACCTAGATAGTTGTGCTGATTGTGTTTTCAGCAATAGGACTCCCAAGGAAGCTGAGGAATTAATGGCTAACATAAGCAAGAACTATGAGGATTGGAATCCTCCTGAACCAGCTATACCTGAAGTAATTATACCTGAACCAACTATACCGGTACCTATTCCAACATCAAAGAAGAGGGGGGTATTGAATTAAATGATGAAGTGATGAAGGAAGCTAAGAAATGTCTTAAGGAGAAGGGAATTAAAGCTGCAGATGTCAAGAATTTACCTCCTATAGAATAATTATCTAAGCCTATTCCCTACTCATCCACTATTATCTAAGCCTATTCCCTGCTTAGAAGAATTTGATATTTTTACTGTTAAGCAAGATAATTTTAATAAAAGGGTGCAAAATCATCTAATGGAAAAATCTAGAGCTATTGTTGGGTTACAAGATATTGTGGAAAGAACCTCTAATGATGTTAAAATGATTGTTAAACACTTTCAAATGGTTCAAACTCAAATAGATCAACTCATTAAAGTGCAAAAAGACTTGCAAGTTAACACAGCTAAAGAAAAACATGCTTATGAAATTAGAACTAGAAGTGGTGCCGCTACCCAGGATCCTCTATGTCCCGAAGGGCATCCCAAAAGAATTGAGCAGGATTCTCAACAAGCTGAAAATAGTGGCTCTACTCGTAAGAAAAGGAAAAAGAAACATAAAACTATTGTAGAACCCTCTGAACCTGCTATAGATCCTAATAGTATATCTGTCTCTCATGCTGAAACTGAAAGTGGTAATGAAGAAAATGAAGCTCCAAATGAAGAAAAAGTTGAAGAAGAACCTGAAAAGCACACTAAGAATACTAAATACACTAAAGAATATTTTATTGCTAAGAAACATGGTAGTGAAAGAGATCCTTGGGTCCAAAAACCTATGCCTTTCCCTGATAAGAAACACAAGTCAAAGGAAGATGAACACTATAATAAGTTTTGTCAGTGGATGAAACCTTTATTCCTGCAATTTCCTTTGACTGATGCTATTAAATTGCCTACTTACTCAAAGTATATGAAGGATATTGTCTCGAATAAAAGGAAGATCCCTAATGAAGCAATTTCTACTTTGCTTGCTAATTATTCCTTTAATGGTAAGGTTCCAAAGAAACTTGGAGACCCAGGGATTCCAACTATCCCTTGCTCTATTAAGAATAGTTATGTTAGAACCGCTTTGTGTGATTTGGGAGCTAGAGTTAGTGTTATGCCTTTCTCTCTCTATAAGAGGCTTTAACTAGAAAAATTAATACCAACTGATATATCTTTGCAAATGGCTGATAAATCTACTACTATTCCTGTTGGTATATGTGAGGATGTACCTGTTCAAGTGGCTCATAATTTCTTGATATTAACTGATTTTGTTGTGCTTGAAATGCCTGAAGATTATAATATGTCTATTATTCTTGGGACACAATATTGCAGGGGTTGTTATTAATTGTAATCAAGGAAAGGTGACCTTTAATGTTAATGACAAGGAACATACTGTCTATTTCCCCAAGAAGATTGAAAGGACTTATGGTTTGCATTCAATTGAACATGTTGAGGGCATTCAAGTTGGAGAGATATATTGTCCCATACTAAGAGAAAATTTTGAAACTACTATGATTGGGACCATTTCTATCAAGGTTGAGGTAACATAATCATTAGTGGAATACAAAGTTTTGTCTCATATGGAATTGTTTTGGTAACAAGACCTGATCAACCTTGTTAACAAAAGGATTTCATTGAACAAAACAATGTTTTCACCGTGATTATCTCCGTTTACTTTTATTCTATCCATTTTATTTTTTCTTTCGTTTAGTTTTCTTTGTTGTTAGTTACTTGCATGTTAGAGTGTCTTAGAACTTCTGTAGTTCTAACCTTGTTTTGTCATTGCATCATTTCAAAAAAATCTCTTTCTGTCAGAAAATCATTCATCTATGCCTGAAAATTCCCCCAAAAATAAAGTGTCTCGAAATATTCCAGAAAATTCATATTAAATTTTTACATGAAAAAAAGGGGCAGAGGAGTACCTGGAAGGTACCAAGGGGGGCCACCAGACAGGCACACCACCTGGTGGCACGGCCTACCCTAGGTGGCGCCATGCCATGGTGTGGGGCACCCCTGGCCCTCCACTCACTCTCTCACTTGCCACTTTCTTCTCTCTCCCGAGCAAACACCAATCCATTGCTCAAAATCACGTCCTTGTTGTACTTGCCCTCGATTTTTCGATCTCCTTGCTCAGTCCATCTTTGCTGCTGAAATTTGGAGCATTTGTTCTCCGGTATGTGACTCCTCCGCTTGTCCAAGTAGATTTGTGTTTAGTGGATTATATCTTGAGTATTTTGCTACTGTAGGTGACAGGTTATGAGAGATTGTAAGCTTGTTTGATGCTTAGAGATATAGTTTTGATGCATGTTTAGGCCTATTACAAGTCCCTTTGAGTAGTGCCCTTCATTATATTCACTTTGCAATCACTTGTTTAATAGGTGTTTAAATTTCATAATAGAAGATGAATGAGCATCAACTAAACCAACATGAACTATGGGTGTCTGAGGTTATGAAGGTTCACCAGGAGGTGGAAGCTTTTCCTTCCATTTATCCATGCTCTGAATTCATGAGAGTTGTAGGAATTCTCCAGGATTTCCACACTTTTGTTTCTAATGCAGGATTGGAGCACTTTTTGGAAAACGAACCTTGTTAATTTGTGAAGCTAACGATGTATGTGGTGTAGGACTTTCAATTTAGTTACTCTTTGCCTAACCGCATGGTCCACTACAAAATTTATAATATTGTTGTCAACCTTTCTCTCAATGACTTTTGTGCAGCTATTAAGGTACCTCAATGGGGATCATGTAGAAGGATTAAAGAGCAACCTGCACCACTCATGGATTTATACGCGGAAATTTGCCAAGGGAGCAGCTTCTCGAAGGAGAGTGGAAAAATCCATACCATTCATATCCCCTCCATTCGCTACTTTGCCTACTTTATTGCCAAGTGTGTTCTTGCTAGGAAAACTGCCAATAAGTTATCTTCATATGATCTAGCATTTATCTCTGCTGCTCTTAAATGACATAGGTCTTACAACTTGGGTGCTTTGATAGCTTTCCGTCTTCCCGCTAACCGCGAGAAAAGTGGAATTTGTGGGGGCCTCATTGCTTCTCGTTTACTAGCATTGCATGGTTTAGTGCCGCATCATCTTGTAACACCCTCGAATCGGCCCTATGCAAGTTATAGCGATTTTCGCCAAACCCGCATAGAAACGATTCAAAGATGCCCACCAGGCACTTGCGTGCGGGTGGAAAACAAAGTAATAACATTACACAGTAGTCCACGATGGAACCCACAGAACATATATATACAACAACAACTCCATGAGTCAATAATACAGATATACAATACAAAGATCCAAATCACCTTGAAAATGATAGAGTGTCCGAGTATGGACAAGATGCAAATGGGGCTAAGAGCCCTGAAGAATAACCAATGGCATCCATAACCCTGCCTAGGCCAAGCCGTAAGGGTAACCCTACTAACGACGTCGATCTCAAACCTGCTAAAACAAAAGGGGTGCCGACAAAGGGCAAAGGAAAAATAGGAGCGTCAGTACTGAGGCCAGTACATGACAAGGCTAGAATTCGGCGGCTCTTGCCTACGTAGGTATGGTGGACTAAAGCGGCAGCGCAACATGCACTAAACAACCTATAGAGACTCAATAAACTATCGGCTATTAGAGAGGGATAAGAGAGACCTATTCGGGACCAACCTGATACTACCACCAAACATACCCATCCTGATATTTCACCCTCGAGACCAAACGAGGAAGTCAAACCGGGAAACTCACACGGTTGGCAATTTTATTCATTCATTCCATGGTGGTTGTCCAACTTACTAGTCATATCAGATACAAGTCAAATTATAACAACAATTCTTTAGTTATATTTGTCTATCATCGAGAAACTATGCTCCAAGTCGTCCATAACCACGGACACGGCTTTTCGAAAAGCTTTAACCCTGCAGGGGTGCACCAAAGTATCCACACGCATTTCAACCCTTGTTGTCAGATCCGAATATGAGAAAGATCCTGAACATACACCCAACGGTATGCGACAGGGCCTCGGACACGACGTTTCCTAGACCCAAAGTAAGTACATGGGAGCCACCCCACTAAGCTACCCGCAACGAAGTCGGCCGGCTCCGAGATGGGCCCAGGGTTTGTGTCAATGGATGTAAACGATGGGAACCCGAAAGTTTGACTGGGCTTGTGGATACCGCGAAAACATTCCACATTTGTTCCTAAACAGTACAGGTGCTCCACGCACAATCGTAATTAAAGAAGTAACGCATAGCATAAGTACAGGATAATAATAAAGCCCCAAACTAATTTGTGGCCCCCAGTACAGTACTTTGAAATCAGGTAGTAACCCGATGGGGTGCCCACACACCCACATGTGGTTAGCGCGCTCGATCTCGGAACAGGTGTCAAGAACTCGGGTCCTAGGTGGACACAAGTGGGCGGTTAAAAACCAAATATTGACTATTACCCACCGGTGCCTCTGCATTATATCTATTTCCAACATTTTAATTAACAAGTTATAATGTAAGCCATGATCATCTCCACCGTTAAGCATCTCCATCATTTAGCATGTGCCAACCTCCCAACAACGGTGGAACAACAACGACGCGAAGCAGCACTTGAGCAAGCGACTACGACACGCAAAGGCCGACTATCTATCAAACAACAGGCAATAGGATGTGTCCAAGGTAATACAGAGGCTACAGGGAATATAAATGGTGCACGGAAAGTAAAGCATCGCTATACAGATAGCAATAGATGAACAGGAGGAAGTGAAGACTATAAATGCAAAATAGGTAGAAAGGGGGAGAATGCTCGCCTGGGAAACATAGCCGAAGATTCATATCCGAAGGACTTGTCAATACTCGCATCCACTCAATGGCCTAATCCGCGAAGAACCAAAGCACTAAAATAAACACCGGATGCACTATTTAATACTACGACAGAAGACCGAGCATGATGCATGTATGGTGCATGACATGGCAAAGATGCGATGCAACTAGGCAAAATTAAGCGGAACCGGGGTCCCGACAATTAATTAGAAGGTTCAAGTTATTTAGATACCCCGCAATTTAAATGTTGTCTTAATAAGGCAAAACAAGGCATCCGTTCGCTACACAAATTTAAATGGAACCGGAGACTAGATTTTCCCTCATATATTCTCCATATTTAATTATGAGGTGAATCGAAAAAGTACCCCCAACCCACAAAAGATGTATGCAAGCATGTACCATTTATGTGCAACAAGATATATGGTATTTTAGAAAATAGGGATGGGTTAGGTGGGGGTCGCACTTCTCGGGTTGTCCGGACAAATGTCGATCTTGTCATTCCGAAGATCTTGACGGGTCCAGGTACACAAACGCGACACAATTGCGAAGATCTTGAGAGCCTTGACTCGGGCGACATGACGCTTGGAGCACCTATTGGTACAGCAACTTGAAGTGGAGCCAAACTGGCCGGGGAGCACAATCAATCTACACGACAGGATCTGGCCACTTCTATATTACATCTCTCACGAGATTACAGAACCCGCACGCTTGACGTCTAGAGGCAGCAGGAGTTGCAGGGAGGAGGCCGGGTATGCCTGCCGGAGCGCATGAATGGCAGCGACCGAAGGTAGTGGCTGTTGGCGAGGAGGCACCGGCGAGGTCGCAGAGGAACCCAGGGTCAGGGGCCTGCTCGTCCACGAGCAAGAGGGTCTGGGGCACCGCAGTGGGTAAAGGCGCCGAGAAGGAGCTCGGGGGCATCGGTGATGAGGTCGATGGGCTCGCTGGCGACGGCGAAGCACGACGACGAGGGCGAGGCCGATGCTACAGAACATGGTGGTGGGGAGGGGCCCGGCCGGAGTCCTTGACAGCGAGGATGCACGGTCAACAGAGACGGCAGGAGAGGAGGTCGACGCGGCGGTTGACGGTGCCCATGTCGCGGGAGTCCTGGGACAAGGACGAGGGCCGGCGAGGAGGAACTCAAGGGCGACGGAGCAGAGGAACTCGAGGGCGACGGAGCGGAGGGACGAGGGGCATGGGAGGAGAGCTTGGCGGCAGCGGGCTCCGAGGAGAGGGCAAGGTCCACGCAGAGGTTGGAGGGGCCGCTGTAGCGGTTCCTTGCAGGGAGGCCGACAGAAGTAGAGGGCACCGCGGCAGCGGTTGGATGGCCCTAGCGGATGCGGTCGGTCGCGGGCTCGAGGTGGAGCTTGCCTTCCATGGTGTTGGTGGGTGGCTCGATCGAGGGGAGGGGACGGGGATCGATCCGCGTGCGGGAGAGACGCGAGGTGGGGATCCGAGGCAGGACGCGGTCTTGACGCGTCGGGGTGGGGCCAGGCTATAGGACGCGTCTGGTTTGGCGGCTGCGGGAACGTGCGTGAGTACGCGGCTGGTTGCGGTGCACGGGAGAGAGCAGGTGTAGCGTGTCATGCGTGCTGGCGTGTACCATGGCAGGGTGGGGTGGGCCAGGCTGGGAGCAGGCGTGTGGGTGGCGTTGGCGGGGTGGAGCTGGGGTTGGTTAGGTAGCTGGCGGCGGTGGGTGGGATTAGGTCAAGGGTAGGATTCTAGGGTTTGGTTGGCAGGGTAGTAGGCTGGCTGGATGGGCTTTTGGGCCTGGCCGGCTGCCTCCCCTAATAAAAATATTTGTTTTATTTTTATTTTATAAAACCTTTCACAAATAGTTTTTAGACAAAACAAAATATTCAAAAGAGACTGGGGTTTTAATTTGAAATAAAGACAGGGGATATTTAGAAAACAAATATAGGCTTTTAGAAAATAGTTTTAGACAAACATATGCATGATGATGACGATGCTCAAATGCAATGTGACATGATGTTATGAGCATGTGGTCATGATGCTGTGCCAAACAAAAACACAACGATTTTCTAGTAGTGGTTGTACCGGGGTGCTACACATCTAGACCTACAGTTTCCCATAGAAAGGCTTGATCTTAATTCCATGATACATCATAAATTTGTTTCCTCCTGGGTTAGTTTGAGTGAGTTGTCTTATGAAATAACCTTTCTCAAAGCTGGTGGGAGAAGGAGCAAGTCCGAGCGTGTTGTTCTTTTGCCTTCACCTATTTTGTTTAACCTTGATAACAGGGTAGGATGGTCTCTCACAGAGGAGGAGTTTGATACGTATTTGGGAGAACTCTCCTAGCAGGAGCAGGATACTAGAAGGGAGGTCATGGATGATTCGGTCCAGCCCTGGAATGAGGGGGAGTGTTCATATCAGCAGCCTATCTATGATTGGGGAGCTTCTTCTTCCTCCCAAGGGCCCAACTATGATCATTCTTATCATGATCCTCCATCTTGGAACCCTTACCCGTATCTGGATTGACACCCACTTAGGCCAAAAGTCTAAGCTTGGGGGGAGGTACGCCGACATCGCACTCATCTCCATATCATGTTGCGTCGGTACTTTGTGTATTCATGTTTTGTTCTCCTTTTAGTTTTCATTCTTTCTTTGCTTTCGCTTTGTAAAACACAAAAAGACCAAAACTATTCCTGTTGCTTCTCTTTGTTTGCTTCTTCTTCTTTTTGCCTTGGTTTGTTTTTCCCTTTTTCCTTTGTTTGAACTATTCGAAAAACCCAAAAAGATTTTGCTTTGTTTGTTTATCCTTTTTGGTTCTTGCTTTAAAAATTCGAAAACACCAAAAATATTTGTTGTTCTCCTTTGGCTTTGTGAGTTTGTTGTAGGGTTCATCAGTCCTTAGTGGATATTGGTTTCATATTATTATTCAAGCCACACAAGTAAAGAGCAATAATGAGGATTAATGACTACTTGAGGTGTGGTAAGAGGCTGGTAACAAACTCTATTTGTTTTCATTTTTGTACATATACTCATCATTGTGGGCATGCTTAGTCTGTTCATATAGGGTGTATGTTATTTATGGATGCTTAGTATTTCTTGCTTTCATATGATTAGTTATATCTTGCTAATAGTTTGTAGCATGTCTTATGAATGTTTGCTTGCATTACTCTATTCATAACTTGGTATGACACCGTGGTATCCTCCTCTGAATGTTTCATTTGAATTGACTTGGCACATGCTCACGCATGCATATGGCTGAAATAATCAGTTAAGCCTCGATGAATTATTTTGCCTTTAGGGTCTTGAATCACTTTCATGCCATGATTAGTCCTGTTTTGTTGCAAGCATGATTATGACAGCTATTGCTCTCTCGATTATGACAACTATTGCTAGCTTTCACTTTCAATGAGTATGTTTTACTCATGTTTACAACTCCCTAAAACCAAAAATTGCCAAAGTGTCCACCATATCTACCTATTAGCATCATTTGATATTTCCGTGCATATTCAATATGCCTTGTTTTCTTCCGAATAAAATGTTTGCTTGTTATGAGAAAGTTAGTTAGTAAAGCTCTCACGAACTTGATGGCACACTTTATTTGATGCACTCAATAAACCTGAACCATTTTGACTGTCCATGAAAGTTATATGCTTGCAAATTATAGGCTGGGGATTAGTAGAACCGTGATGTCATGGGGAACGCTTTCAACACTTGTAAATATATACCCAGTTGATACCATGCTCTTTTGTTTGCGGATGTCGTCGGTGTGAAATAAAAGGGGAGCTGTAAGTCCATGGAGTTATGTATGTGTGTTAGAGAAATGCCTAGACCGCCGGTCTAATCCATGCCATCATGGTGGAAACCTGCAGCGTAACCATAATGATATCTATGAAGCATTCTGCTTATAAAAAAGAGAGATAGCTATTGAGAAAAATAAAAAAAAAGAGAGGTATGTGAAAAGAGGAAAGAGAGAAAAAATCACCATTTCCCATGGTAAATAAGAAGATTGCTGGGATACTCATTGTCTGCTTGCCTTGTCATTTTGATATGGGGATTCTTCCGTATCATCGTGCAAGGGGTACCGCGTTGGCGGTTCTCTATGATTCGCACATATTTACAATGACAAGAACTTACCGGTAACTAAAATTGAGTAGCATGAGGAGCGGCCCTCGTACTGAAGGGACATCGGATTTCCAGTTTATAGTCTGTCAAGCATATAAGTCAGATTGGACCTCACTTTCACCTTAACCATATTAAAGATGCTTATGATAGGGGCAATGAAATCTCAAAGCTAATGAGTACCATACTTTCAGCATTTGGAAGCCTTTCAAACTATTGAAAACCTCTTCATTTCCTTGTTGAGTCTCCACTTATTCTATGAGCACCTTCTTGAGAGCATAGTTGTCATTCTTAGTGTAATGTGCTTGTCTCAAAACTTGATTATTTGTGTTATGACTTTGATACTTATATCTTTGGTATCTTTACTTCTAGTCTTCACCTGAACTTCAGAGGTGCCTTGGCGTTCATAATCAAAGGCAAGCGAGATACCACTCTTTCATACCTTGTTATGAGCATTGTAATGTGGCTTATGTTTATGTTTCATGCTACTTATTATTTTTGAGTTGGAATCTCTTCATAGCTTGCAATGCCTATTAAGTAAACTTAGTTGCATATTCCTTATTATGAATTATCTAAGTAGTTGATCACTTACTGAGAATATATACATCATATGAAGCAAATGTGTTCGTGAAAGTTTCTTTTATCGCACTCAGTTTTCAACTGAATTGCTTGAGGACAAGCAATAAGCTAAGCTTGGGGGGAGTTGATACGTCCAAAACGTATCTACTTTCCCGGACACTTTTGCTATTGTTTTTCCTCTAAACTTGTGTGATTTGGATGCAACTAACACGGACTGACGCTGTTTTCAGCAGAATTACCTTGGTGTCTAGTTTTTGTGTAGAAAATCAACTATCAGGAAAAATCCCAGAAAATATTCCAAAAATTCTATTTCACCAGAAGACTCCCAGAGCCAGAATACGCTACAAAGGAGGGCTGGGCCCAGGCCACAGCACCTGGCCGTGCTAGGCGGTGGTCTGGCTGCCCCAGACACCCCATCGGTCTGCCTCTTCGCCTATAAGATGCCTTCTAAGCTAAAAACTCAGGGGGTTCAACGTTTTTCCAAAAGGAGTTCCGATCTGCCGCCACCACCAGATTCCACGAAACAGCACCAGAAACTCCATTCTGGCACCCTGCCGGGACGAGGAATTGGAGGAGATCATCGCCATCATCATCACCATCGCTTCTCCATCGACCATCCATGTTTCCCCATATATGAGTGAGTAATCCCCCGCTGTAGGCTATGGGGATGGTAGGGATTGGATGAGATCGTTCATGTAATGGCATCAGATTGTTACGGCATGCTGCCTAGTATCTTCTATTAGTGCTTTTTGACTTTGTTGCAACTTGTTATGCTTAATGCTTGTCACTAGGGCCCGAGTGCCATGATTTCAGATCTGATTCATTATGATAGTATTGTTTTTGGTCTTACCTGCAAGTTGTATACACACATTGTTGTCCAGAACCAATGGCCCCGAAGTGTCAGAAACCGGGATAACCGGAGGAAATGGCTTTGATGTGAGGATCACATGTGTTCATGGAGTGTTAATGCTTTGCTCCGGTGCTCTATTAAAAGGAGCACCTTAATTGCCACTAGTTCCCTTGAGGCCCCGCTGCAAACGGGCTGGCAGAACAAAAGATGTTGTGCAAGTTCTCATTGCGAACACGTATGACTATATATGGAACACATGCCTATGATTATCTAGTACTTGGATGCTTTATATTATTTATCTACAATTGCCCTATGTCCTGATTGCTATATGAATTGTCTTGTCCATGCAACGCCCGTCCATCCATCCCTATGCCCACCGCACTCGAATCCTATTGTTTACTGCTATTGCTACTGCTATCTTTACTTTTACTACTGCTGTTACTTTACTATTCCTACTACAAAACTATTGCTACTGATAAACTGCTGTGAGCAAGATTGTTTATAGGTGCAGCTGAATTGACAACTCAGTTGTTAAGGCTTATAAATATTCTTTGGCTCACCTTGTGTCGAATGAATAAATTGGGTTTCACTTTCCTCAAAAATACAGCGATACACCCCCTATACTTGTGGGTCATCAACCACAACAGCATTGTGACTATGAAAAGTAAGTTCCCACTTAGGTGAATTTAGAACTTTATTTTATCTTTCTTTGTTTCTGAACTCAGCTTAGGTTTCAAACCTAACATTGCAAATAAACTTAGAACTTAGCATTCCTACGAGAACTACCTTACTTGTTAGTGGTTGTTTGCGAGTACTTAAAGAGTACTCATGGCTTTGTCCCTGGCTATTCCCATGGCCAGACTATGAAGAGGACTATCTGGAAGGAGGATAGCAGGACGGCTACGACAACTAGGACTATCTCCCATCGTCACCATTGCCTGTGACACTGAAGATGGAGCCTACCGCTACGCTATTTATTCCGCTACTTGTGTGTACTAAGAATGGATCATGAGATCCTTTATCTTTGTAAGACCTTATTATGGTTTGTAATGGATGTTGTACTGTGATATCCAATATGTTATGTCTCACGAAAATGGTAATCCTAGGATTGCGATGTATGGCATAACAGGCATCTGGGATTAAAAATCCGGGTGTGAACAAGTTGGTATCAGAGCCATCCTGACCATAGGAGACCCTAGTTAGAATGGACGCCCAACAAAAACTTAGTTTCAAAACAAAGGAAGTGAGTATTTATGAAAACATATTCCCACTCTTATCCTTGAGATTCTTTCCAAAAAAATCATGTTCCTCAAAAATTCTTACATTACTACATAAAATCTGACACACTTGATCACCTCACTAACTCACTCATCCTAAATTCTTATAGATGGAGGTTCAGTACTGAAAGTTCTACCAGCTGGGCAATGGAGGCCAACTAATCTTCGAGAGGGATCTTGATGCACTGTCTAAGTACCTGGAGCGCCCGCATCCAAAATCCTTCGGAGCTCAACTCAATGACCACCCAGGAGGAGATTTACAATGGCTGATAGTTGCTGATCTTCGAGGCAAGATGGAAGCACCCCTGTCTGAGAAGATTCAATTCACCGTGAGAGAGAACAACTGGCTAGATGGATTAGCCAGGGCCATGCATGAAGCTCTCGCCCGCCTTTCCGGACAAAGCATCAACTTGATCCTAGGAACTCGCTTTGCTCACTATGCAATGCGTGATTCTATGGGAATGCCTCTAGAGATGCCAAGTCACCCGGAGTTGAAGTGCCAAGTGGAGAACCTTGACTTCCTACTGTACGATAGGCAGAAGGAATTGGACAATGCTCGAGAGTACGCCAACCACAACCTTGCCATTGCCGCCCAAAAGGCCCAGACTTTCTAACTGCTCGTCAATAACTTCGTCGTCAACGTGCAAAGAAGGATCGCACCATCGATCGTCTTCGCAAGAAGGTGACCGACCTCGAGAAGACCATCAAGGAGCAAGAAGGTCAGCTTGCAGCCAAAGAAGAAGAGGAAGAAGGTGAAGACATCTAAGGGATATTCACTCATACCTCAGCAATGATGATGATTACCTGGAGGATGATGCCATGGACTTTTACACCGACGATGATGACTCCGACTTCATCGATGATGAATAGATTTACCTGGTCACTATCGTAGGAAGGAAATATATCGGTTCCATTATATCTTAGCTCATAGAATGGTTCTTAAAACCATCTATTTTTCCTTTCATGTTGTGGTGTGTGTGTTTGTATTGTGTCCTTGGATTGAATGAATGAATGATAAGTTGTTAGTTTGCCAAACCTGAGTCAAACTCAAAGTTTTAGCATTTGAAAACAAAACCATGAACCTTAGAACTTTCCCTCTTACCCCATTATCTATCTCAATCTTTAGATGACTCGTGGAAACCCCGGAGGAAGCAGCTCATCTCAGGACCCGATGCTGCAGATTCTACAGATGCTAGTTTCGGACCGCGAAGCTGGTAGAGCAGAGCACCAAGAAAATCTAGCTACCCTGCAACAGGTCGCTCAGATGGCCCAATATAATCAAGGCAATGGAAATCAGGATCATCATGGATCCAAACTCAAAAACTTCCAGAATACTAACCCCCCTATCTGTAGCAAGTCTGAAGACCTAGTAGATGCAGATGATTGGTTGCAAACCATGGAGAATAACCTAGAATCAATAGGAGATGCAAGAGCATGGTGGAACATCACCCGTAACATGAACCACGGTCAAGTGATGACATGTGAAGCTTTGAATACTAAGTTTAGCTGCACCCATGTGCCACAAGGTTTAGTCACTACAATGAGAGATGAATTCAGAGAACTGAAGTAGGGCAGGATGACTGTAGTAGAGTACCGTGACAGATTTCTGTCCCTCGCTAGGTATGCACCTGATGAGATCAATATGGAAGCCAAGAAGAAGGAGAGATTCCTGACCGGACTGCATGATGAGATGCAAACGGTGTTAATCAACATTCATTTTGAAGATCTCAAAGAGCTAGTCAACTCTGCTATCCAGATGGAGGGAAAGATCAACCAAGCCAATGATAATCACAAGAGTAGAATGATGCACCAGACTGGATCCAATAGTTACTAGAAGTATCGCCCCAACCCGTCTGCAGGATATGCCCCGCGGAACAATAGACCCCCAATGTCTCATCCAAGCTACCCCAACCGTAGCGGAGGAAATGTGAAGACCGGAGGGAACCACAACAACAACCCCGACAACTCCAACAACTTCAGCCGTTCAATACTGCCCCAAGGACTGGAAGCAACGCCGTGCCTGTTGCAGCCAAAGACAAGTCTTAGATTACTTGGTTTGAGTGTGGAGTGAAGGGTCACTACTCCAATGAGTGTCTCAAGAAGATTGCTGCCACTACCAATGTGAATGCTCCAGCTCAGCAGCAGCGCCGAGTTCATCCCGGAAGGAGATTCGCCCTAGGGAACCCTCACAACCGCAACGGCTGTCTTTTCCACATGAACGCCGAAGAAGCCCAAGAAGCTCCAGATGTCATGCTAGGTCTGTTTTCTGTTAACTCAGTATTAGCAAGAGTGTTGTTTGATTCTGGAGCATCGCACTCGTTTGTTACAGAAGAATTTGCATGCACTAGTAAGATTCACCCAACCAACTTGAAGAATGTTATGATAGTTCAAATACCCGGTTCAACCACCAAAGCTAGAAAAATTTGCAAGGCTGTGCCTATCAGAATACATGGGATAGATTTTTATGCCAATCTAATAGTACTTGGAACCAAAGGTTTGGAAGTAGTACTAGGAATGGATTGGATGTCGAAACATAAAGGATTGATCGACTGTGCCAAGAAAGCCATCAGCATGACCAGTAGCTCTGGAGTATCAGTAGAGCATATATCTGAAACCTTACCACGTCAGTTCAAGTGCAACAAGAGTCTAGCCCTACCCACCATAGACCAAGTCAGAGTAGTATGTGAATACCTCGACGTATTCCCAGATGAATTTCCTAGTATGCCCCTAGATTGGGATATTGAGTTCATTATTGAACTAATTCCTGGAAATGGACCCATAGTTCAGAGACCTTATAGCATGAACCCCTCAGAGTTAGTGGAGCTGAAGAAGCAGCTTGATGCTATGCTGGCGAAAGGTTTTATTCAATCGAGCGCATCGCCATAGAGATTGCCCGTGTTGTTTGTCGACAAGAAGGATGGAGGCAACCGTTTGTGCACAGATTACTGGAAGCTGAATGATGTCACCATCAAGAACAAGTACCCACTGCCAAATATAGAGGATCTGTTTGATCAGTTGATTGGTGCCAGTGTGTTCTCTAAGATTGATGTTAGGACTGGTTATCACCAACTTAAGATTCGTGCAACGGATATTCCAAAGACCGCCTTTACCACCAAATATGGATTGTATGAGTATGCGGTCATGTCTTTTGGATTAACCAATGCCCCTGCTTATTTCATTAATCTCATGAATAAGATCTTTATGAACTTTCTGGATAAGTTTGTCGTGGTGTTTATCGACGATATTCTTATCTTCTCCAAGACAGAAGAAGACCATGAGCAAAATCTGAGAATCATCCTTGAAACCCTTAGAGAACATCAGTTGTATGCCAAGTTCAGCAAATGTGAGTTTTGGCTGAAAGAAGTAGGATTCCGCGGACATATTTGTGTCAGTAGGAGAAGTTGCTGTTGATCACACCAAGATCAAAGATGTGGAAGAATGGGAAGCCCCAACCACTCAAACCCAAGTCCGTGCATTTCTAGGATTATGTAACATCCCAAATTTTACAATTGCAGATGTTACTAGAAGCATGCATCATATCTTTTGCATCATGGCATCACACAATAAAAGCCGCATCAAATATTTTCCCTAAACCCTATAGTCATATAAAGACAAAAAGGGTTAAACAAAAAATAACCTCCTAAACCCTTGCAAATATGTTATTTTAAAACCCATAGTAATCTCCTTCTTTTTACAAAATTTTAGAGATAAATTTTAGTAAATTTGGAGTCCGTTTGCAAAAGTTAGAAGACAAATAGGAAAACAAAAAATAAAAAGAATAACTACAAAAAAGGGAGAACCAGCCTAACTGGGCCAACCGAGCAGGCCCACCCCTATCTACCGTGCGAGCCAGGCGCAGGTGGAGCGTAGCAGCAACAGCCACATGGGCTGGCCCAACAAACACCGCCAGCTGCCAGCCCATTACCCCCTCACGTCACTAACACCCAGGCCCCACCCCATCATCATTGTTCCGACGATTTCGGAACGAACTCGCCTTGCCGCCGCTTCTGGAACCAACTCCGGCCGAATCCGAGAGGAATTCCGTGACCCCCGCGCCAAGCCAGGCCGCCTATAAATACCCGTCGGCACGCCTCCCAAAAAACCTAACCCTATTTACACTAATCGCCACCGGGCTGCCGCGATAGACCTTGCCGGAGTACGCCACCGCCGACGCTCGACCGCAATGTTCCGACGCCCTCTGCCCCTCTTCTTTCCCTTCTCGGTATCCCCTTGCAGCATCAGTTCGTCTCACACGCTTTCTCCTCTCTGTAGCGCACCATAGCCTCCACAATTGCTCACCGGAGCTTCGTCGGAACCCGCGAAGACCAGCCGTCATTCGCCGCCGCTTCGGGAGAAGGGAGCTGACGCCACCCCTAGGAACAGAACCACGAGGAGGAGGCCGACGCCGTCAGCTGCTTCACCAAGCCAGGGACCATCCACACCGCTGCCACCAACCACCACCGACGCGCCGTCACCGGCCACCCCCCCAGCCGTCTGATTCGTTTTTCGCGCATAGGATTAGATGGCCAGGCCGAAGGGGTATTAGCTAATCCCCTCGCGCCACGTGGCAGTGCCGCGTCAATGTGCTAAGTCAGCGCCACATCGGCCCACCGACCCAATCCCGAGCCGCCACTTGTCGCGGCGTAGCTGGCCGCCGTTCTATTTTTTTAATAGGCAGAAATCGTTTTAATCTCGTTTAATTCATAGTAACTCGAGTACGTGTCCAAAAATTTCATATAATATACTGTTGGATTCACCAAATTGAGTAGAACACATATCTGCAATAATATTGCTGGTTTACTGCAGTAATCTTGTAGTAGGATTTAAAGTTTAGATTGGAGTAATTTAATTCTAGAAAAATATCCATAACTCCGTTTTAGTTGATTCTTGTTGCGTTGGCTTTGTATCTATGAGATCTTCTGTGTAAAATTGTTATATAATGCTTAGATTGTTTAGATATGTTTTGAGGTAGATTAGAAGTGTAGATCTATTTATGAGCATATTTAATTAAGTATTAATCCAAAATACTTAAAATCTCTGGGAAATCAATACTAATGACATCCCCAACTCAACAACGCCCCAGAATAAAACCCTTGGTCGAAATTGAATCCATCCTTGCATATTACTGATACATTGCAAATGTATCTATAATTTTTGATGCTCCATGCTTGTTTTTATCCAGTTTCTTGTGTTTTGTCCACACTTTGGAGTACTTTTCATATGATTTCTTGGACTAACCTATTAACAAGAGCCACAGTGCCAGCTGCCTGTTTTCTGCTGTTTTTGGTTCCAGGAAAGTCAGAAAATGAATATTCTCGGAATTGGATGGGACAAAAGCCAAAGTGCCTATTTTTCTAGAAGACTCACGGAGCCAGCATACGAGACGGAGGAGGGCCAGGGGCTGGCCACACCCCCCAGGCGTGGGCTAGGCCTGGCCGCGCTGGGGCCTGGTGTGGTGGCCCCAGGCACCCTCTCGACCTCTCTCTCTTTGCCTATAAGAAGCCTTCTGACCTAAAAGCTTCAGGGGGTTCGACGTTTTTCCACGAAAAGTTCCGCTACGCCGCCACCACCGAAAGGGAGATTCGGGGGACAGAAAGTCTCTGTTCCGGCACCCTGCCGGGACAGGGAAGTGCCCCCAGAGCCATCTCCATCGATCCCCACCATCATCTTCATCGACCATCCATGTTTCTTCCATCTATGAGTGAGTAATCCCCCGCTGTAGGCTATGGGGATGGTAGGGATTGGATGAGATCGTTCATGTAATGGCATCAGATTGTTAGGGCATAGTGCCTAGTGATGGGTTCGTAACATGGAAAACAAAAAATTTCTACCGCAAGAATGAACAAAACCAAGATCTAATCTAGATAAAAGCCAAGATCTAATCTATTAGACATGTGCAACGAGATAGATCTGTACTAACCCTTGTAGATCCGAAAGCGTTACGAGATTCAGATCTCGTGGTTGATGTAGTCGATCACTTGCCGATCTCAAGATCGAGTAGACGATCCTTCCGACGCTGCATTCCGGCAGCGCTTCCGTAGTCGGTCACACGTGCGGAGTCGAAGCAGACCTTCCTCTCCCCGTTCTAGCGAGGAGCGCAGGTAGTAGATCTCTCCACGGAATCCCAGCAGCACGACGGCGTGGTGGTGGTGGTGGAGTAGAGAATTCTGCAGGGCTTCGCCTAAGCCAGAGAAGAGGGAAGGAGGAGGAGAGAGGCGGCTAGGGTTTGGAGTGTAAGGGGGCAAGGGGGTGGCTCCTCCACCCCCTCTATTTATGGGAGGGAGGCGCCATGGGGAGGTGGAGTCCTTGTAGGACTCCCCTCT
Source organism: Avena eriantha (assembly GCA_910589775.1). Lineage (NCBI taxonomy): Eukaryota > Viridiplantae > Streptophyta > Magnoliopsida > Poales > Poaceae > Avena > Avena eriantha. The sequence goes on along the minus strand of OU342740.1, from coordinate 132,476,478 downwards.
CCCTTGGCCGGCGGATCAAGGAGGTGGGGGGAGAGTCCTACTCCCCCACGAATCCTTGTCTTACCCCACAAGGATTCCTTGATCCTTTCTTGGTTTTCAAGTAAACTCCAAGAAATCTTCCAGAACCTTCCAGAACATTCCGAAACCTTCTAGAATCCCCATACAAATACGCCGGAACATTTCCTAAATCAGAAACTGATCCCCAATATATGAATCTTATTCTCCGGACAACTCCGGAGCTCCTCGTGACGTCCCGAATCCAATCCGAGACTCCGAACAACATTCGGTCTCCAACGCACATTCCATATCTACTTAAAACAACTTCGAACCTTAAGTGTGTCACCCTACGGTTCGTGAATATGCAGACATGATGGAGACACCTCTCCGATCAATAACCATCAGCGGGATCTGGAGATCCATAACGGCTCCCACATACTCAACGATGACTTCGTGATCGATAGAACCATTAACATACGAAACCAATTGCCTTTGTCATGCGATACTCTACTTATCCGAGGTTTGATCGTCGGTATCTCCATACCTAGTTCTACCTCGTTACTGATAAGTACACTTTACTCGTTCCATGTTATGTCATCCCTTGTGACCCAGTCACATGCTTGCAAGCTAATTAGATGACATTCCACCGAGAGGGCCCAGAGCATATCTATCCGTCATATGGATGGACAAATCCCAATTTTGGTCCATGCGCTTCAACACATACTTTCAGAATACCCAATGACACCTTTATGACCACCTAGTTACGAAGCGGTGTTTGATGTCATCAAAGTACCCATCCGGTGATGGTGATTAACATAACCTCATGGTCGAAGGATTAGGTTACTATGTATTTTAAAGCTTATAGCAAACGAACTTAATGACTTGATCTTATGCTATGCTTACTACGGGCGTGTGTCCATAACATCATTCTCCTAATGATATGATCTTGTTATTAACGACATCCAATGTCCATGATCAGGAAACCATGATCATCCATTAATCAACAAGCTAGTTTAACAAGAGGCTTACTAGGGACTCTTTTATGTTTACAAAACACACAAGTATTAATGTTTCCGGTTAATACAATTATAGCATGGGATGTAAACAATTATCATAAACATAAAGATATGATAATAACCACTTTATTATTGCCTCTTGGGCATATCTCCAACACCTAGTATCTCTATTAGTGTTTTATGACTTTGTTGCAACTTTGTTGTGCTTAATGCTTGTCACTAGGGCCCGAGTGCCATAATTTCATATCTGAACTTATTAATGATTCATCGTGATAGTATTTTTTTGGGTCTTATCTACAAGTTGTTTACACGCGTCGTAGTACGGAACCTATGGTCCCGAAGTGACAGAAATCGGGGTAGCCGGAAGGGAAAGGCTTTGATGTGAGGATCACATGTGTTCACGGAGTGTTAATTCTTTGCTCCGGTGCTTTATTAAAAGGAGCACCTTAATTGCCAGTAGTTCCCTAGAGGCCCCGCTACAAACGGGCTGGCTGGACAAAAGATGTTGTGCAAGTTCTCATTGCGAGCACGTATGACTATATATGGAACACATGCCTAGGATTGTCTAGTACTTGGGTGCTTTATCTTATTTATCTGCAATTGCCCTATGTTCTGATTGCTATGTGAATTGTCTTGTCCATGCAACGCCCGTCCATCCATCCCTATGCCTACCGCACTCGAATCCCACTGTTTACTGCTTTTGTTACTACTGTCTTTGTTTTGCTGCTACTGTTACTTTACTATTCCTATTACAAAACTGTTGCTACTGATAAACTGCTGTGAGCAAGATTGTTTCCATGTGCAGCTGAATTGACAACTCAGTTGTTAAGGCTGATAAGTATTCTTTGGCTCCCCTTGTGTCGAATCAATAAATTGGGTTTCACTTCCCTCGAAAATACTGCGATACACCCCCTATACTTGTGGGTCATCAAGACTATTTTCTCGCTCCATTGCCGGGGAGCATAGCTTTATTTATCAAGTCCACTTGGAATCACTATTATTCAAGCTAATTTTATCTTTCTCCTTGTTTGCTTGTTTCTTTATCAAAAAAAATACAAAAAAATTAGTTCCTACTCTAGTTGTTATTTTCGTTGGTCTGTTATTGTCTTGCTTTATCATGCTTGTTGTCAATGGTTGGTTTCTTTGAAACTGAAGCTTATTGGCAAGGTGGGTTCACGGAAGATCAAAAATATTATTATAAGGAACACCGCTTGTCACAAAAAGGGAAACACTTATGGGAACAAATTGATAGATTGTATACCATTGCTAGGAACGTGTGCTCTACTTATAATGTTACTTATTGTTGTGATGAGTCTTGTTGCAAAAAGAGGTATAAACACCTCCCTTTTCAATGTGAGTATAGTGATAATGATACCATATCTTCCTATGCTAAAGGATTTTATGACTTTTATGATGCGAAACAAATTGAAGAATTTATTGCTTGGAAGGGTGCTTTTGAACTTGCTAGTTTGCTTGAAAATATTGATGATTCACCTTACAAATATGAGGTGTATGGTATACTTAAATTTTGCTTTGATAATTACAAGGATGAAAATAGCAATATTCTTGAATATTTTAATAGATGCTTTCCACAAATGGAAGAGACTAATGCCTTGCAGGATCCTATGGAAGAAGAAATTGATGAACCTGAAATCTCATTAGATGAAAAAGAGGAGGAGAGTGATGAACAAAAGGAGGAAGAATGGATTAGCTACCAATGCCTACCTTCTAATGAGATTAACTATTTATCCCTTACATTATTTGAGTGTCCCTCTTGCTTACTAAAGGAAAATGAATGTTATGTTCCTGAGGTTTCTCTTGAATATGTTTATAATAAACCTCTAGTGCTTGTAGATCATGAAGAGCATGCTTTATGTGATAGTTATATTGTTGAGTTTGTTCATGAGGCTACTGAAAATTATTATGAGAGAGGAAAATATGGTTGTGGGAGTTTTCATGGTATTGAAACACCTCTCCATGTGCTGAAAGTTTTGAAGTTACTCTTGTTTTATCTTCCTACGCCGGTCACTTTGTTATTTGCATACATTATTCCTATGCATAGGAAGTGGGTTAGACTTAAATGTGTTTTGAATTTGCTTCTTGATGCTCTCTTTTACTTCAACTCATATTTCTTATGAGAGCATCCTCTCAAACTTTTATGCCTGAAGAAGATAATATGTCTATTATTCTTCGGAGACCTTTTCTTAAATACTGCAGGAGCCGTTATTAATTGTAATCAAGGGAAGGTGACCTTCAATGAACACATTGTCTATTTCTCCAAGAAGATTGAAAGGACTTATAGTTTGAATTGAATTGAATATGTTGAGGGCATTCAAGTTGGAGAAATATATTGTCCCATACGAAGAGAAAAATGTGAAACTATTATGATTGGGACCATTGCTATCAAAGTTGAGGTAACATAATCATTAGTGGGATACAAAGTTTTGTATCATATGGAATTGTTTTGGTAACAAGATCTGATCAACCTTGTTAACAAAAGGATTTCCTTGAACGAAACAATGTTTTCACCATGATTATCTCCGCTTACTTCTGTTCTATCCATTTTAGTTTTTGCTTCTTATGCCTAACATAAAGGCGTTAAAGAAAAGTACTTGTTGGGAGATAACCCAAGCGTTTTAGATGAGTCTTGGAAGTTATTACCTCTGTAATAACCGCTCCTTATCCTTTTTTATTTGCTTTTGTGCCAAGAGTAACTTCTAATGAGAGAGAAGTAATGATTGGGAAAGTTGCTGTCCTGAAACAGATTTTTGTGCTTCACCGTAAAACTTCCTGAGAGAGCTCTGTACTTCGGATTGAGTTGTAATGTTTTTTGCTTCTTCCCGAGGTTGTTATATAACTTTCGTTAGTTCAACACTTTTTGATTTGAGCAACATAAGGTCTTCGAAAAAATTCGTCTTTACCTGCTGGTCTGTTTTGACAGATTTCTGCCATTTTCTGCATTTGCTTCTTGTTGGTTCCTTTTTGAGTTCTTTTGGGGAGTTGAGCTTTTTGAGGGAAGTGCTACAGTAGCTAGTGTTCTGATGGGAGTTTATTTGGTGTTAGAACTGAACCTTAAGGCTTATTTATCTTAAGTACACTAATGTTGCTAATAAAGATTGTGTGAAGTTTTGTATGAGGGAAAAATTTCAGGTGTATGGAAGGAATGTGTAATCAGATGAAGGATGGACTAAAGCTCAAGCTTGGGGATTCCACGCGTGTCACCCCAAGAAATATCCAAGAAGTACAAGCGTCAAAGCTTGGGGATGCCAAAGGCATCCCCTTCTTCATCAATAAAAATCTCAGGTTTCTTCCAAACACTTCATTTTTATTGTCTCATGCACAGTTGTGTTGTTCTTGGAGCGTCTTCTTTTTCGTTTTGGTTTTGGTTTTTAGTTTGCGTGGTTTGCTTAGTTTGCTGAATAAATTGGTTGGACCTCCTCATTCATACATTGGTGTTCAAATGGTTTGGTTTGGTTTCGAAAAGAGTAGGAAAGCTCATGCTTAAGTGGTAAAGAGAGCTTGTTTTTGACTGTGGCCTATGCTCTATCATGCCATGCTTGATATTATTTTGGCTTTATGTTTATTATTCTTTGCTGTAGCATGACTTGTTATAAAAAATTGAGATTGCTTAATGTGCCTTGGATGAATCATGCGTTGTTTTAGCATATTAACGCATAGGATAGTGGTATTCTCCTTTGATGCTTTATTTGGGTTGACTTGGCGCATGCTCACACCATGTTATGACTATCTCAAGTCACCATAGCCTGTATGATCCTTTAGTTTTCAACTTGTAGTATCACTTTATGTTTTGATCAATGATGTTTTGTCGCTCTGCATGATTATGGCCATTATTGCTCTCTTAGTTTGTCGCTCCTAGTCTTTTGCTAGCCTCCACAACAAACTATGAGTTCTACTCATGCATCCAACTCCCTAAACCAAGTTATTTCCAAAGAGTCCACCATACCTACCTACTAGCTTATGCTATTCCGAGTATATTCATGCTTTTGTTTACCTTCCACTTGTTATGAAAAAACTAGTGATTAAAGCTCTCACGAACTTGATGGCACACTTTACTTTTTGCCTTTAATAAACTTGAACCATTGGGTCCTTCTTTGTTGTGTATATGCTTGCGCTTTATAAGTTGAAATTAGCAGAACCATGTTTCATGGGGAACGCTTTCAACATTGCACTTGTACTTTGTACCACGTTGATATTATGTTCTTTTGCTTAAGGATCCCGGCGGTGTGAAATAAAAGTGGAACTTGTAAGATCATGGAGTTTGGATGTGTGTTAGAGAAACGCCTGGGCCGCTAGCCTAAGCCATGCCTAATCATGGTGGAAACTTGTAGCATCACCATAGTGAGCACTCTATGAAGCATCCTCAATAAAAACCTATGCAAATAGCAAATAAAAAGATCGCTGAGATGCTCATTGTCTGCTTGCCTTGTCATTTTGATTATGGGAAAGCGCCCGTATCATGTGCAAGGGGTACCCCGTTGGCGGTTCTTAATGATACACATATACTTACAATGACAAGAGCTCACTCGTGACTGAAGTTGACTAGCATGAGGATCGGTCTTCGTAAGTAAGGGGCATGAGATTTCGGTTTATAACTTGTCAAGCATATCCTCTTAGTTGTGTCACTTTAACCTTAATCACCTTCAAGATGCTTATGATAGGGGCAATGAGAGCTGAAAGCTATAAGTATCATAATTTTTGGAAGATCTTTATGAGACTTGAATCCCTACTTCCTTTTACAAAGGCCTTTCTTCCACCATTATATTGAGTCTCCACCTTCTATCTTTATGCACTACTTCGAGAGCATATTGGCCATTCTTAGTTCTATGTGCATTATCCCAAGACTTGTTCATTGATGCATACCTTGATACTGCTTGTTTTAAACTATTGTATCTAGTCACTCTTATGAACTTTGAAGGTGTCCTATGCATTTATATTTCCTACTCTATTGAGGGACAAGCTGAATACTTTTACGCTATGTTTTATTTATGTGAAACAAACAAACGTCTTGCAAAGCATTCTTATTAATGAATCTTTTGTTTGTGCCTTTTCATGTTGCATCATAGTCTCTTTGCTTATTGCTAGAACTTTGTCTTTCATGGTATGATTGAAGTACTTTGATCCCAGATTTGAATGTTTTACAAATATTTTGATCAAGTCTTTGATGGTGCATGTCACCTCAAAAATTATTCTTTCTTTTTATCACTTACCTACTCAAGGACGAGCAGGAGTTAAGCTTGGGGATGTTGAAACATTGCAAATGTATCAATAATTTTTGATGCTCCATGCTTGTTTTTATCCACTTTCTTGTGTTTTGTCCACACTTTGGAGTACTTTTCATATTATTTCTTGGACTAACCTATTAAAAAGAGCCACACTGCCAGCTGCCTGTTTTCTGCTGTTTTTGGTTCCAGGAAAGTCAGAAAATGAATATTCTCGGAATTGGACGGGACAAAAGCCAAAGTGCCTATTTTTCCAGAAGACTCACGGAGCCAGAATACGAGACGGAGGAGTGCCAGGGGCTGGCCACACCCCCCCCCCAAGCGTGGGCTAGGCCTGGCCGCGCCAGGGCCTGGTGTGGTGGCCCCAGGCACCCCCTCGACCTCTCTCTTCGCCTATAAGAAGCCTTCTGACCTAAAAACTTCACGGGGTTCGACGTTTTTCCACGAAAAGTTCCGTTGCGCTGCCGCCACCGAAGGGGAGATCCGGGGGACAGAAAGTCTCTGTTCCGGCACCCTGCCGGGGCGGGGAAGTGCCCTCGGAGCCATCTCCATCGATCCCCACCATCATCTTCATCGACCATCCATGTTTCTTCCATCTATGAGTGAGTAATCCCCTGTTGTAGGTTATGGGGATGGTAGGGATTGGATGAGATCGTTCATGTAATGGCATCAGATTGATAGGGCATAGTGCCTAGTATCTCTATTAGTGGTTTATGACTTTGTTGCAACTTTGTTGTGCTTAATGCTTGTCACTAGGGCCCGAGTGCCATGATTTCAGATCTGAACTTATTATTGATTCATCATGATAGTATTGTTTTGGGTCTTATCTACATGTTGTTTACACACGTCGTTGTCCGGGACCTATGGTCCCGAAGTGACAGAAATCGGGGTAGCCGGAAGGGAAAGGCTTTGATGTGAGGATCACATGTGTTCACGGAGTGTTAATGCTTTGCTCCGATGCTTTATTAAAAGGAGCACCTTAATTGCCAGTAGTTCCCTAGGGGCCCCGCTGCAAACAGGCTGGCAGGACAAAAGATGTTGTCCAAGTTCTCATTGCGAGCACGTATGACTATATACGAACACATGCCTAGGATTGTCTAGTACTTGGGTGCTTTATCTTATTTATCTGCAATTGCCCTATGTTCTGATTGCTATGTGAATTGTCTTGTCCATGCAACGCCCGTCCAACCATCCCTATGCCTACCGCACTCGAATCCCACTGTTTACTGCTTTTGTTACTACTGTCTTTGTTTTGCTGCTACTGTTACTTTACTATTCCTACTACAAAACTGTTTCTACTGATAAACTGATGTGAGCAAGATTGTTTCCAGGTGCAGACGAATTGACAACTCAGTTGTTAAGGCTGATAAGTATTCTTTGGCTCCCCATGTGTCGAATCAATAAATTGGGTTTCACTTCCCTCGAAAATACTGCGATACACCCCCTATACTTGGGGATCATCAATTACCATGTTGCATGCATGCATAATTACCTTCGTGGCATTGTTTTGTGCAAGTTGTGATTGGAGCTATGTTCGTGTTTTGTTAGACTGTTCAGAGTGCGCTGAGGAGTACTGTTTTGTAGAGTGTTGTTCGGAACAAGGCAAGTTACACCACTTGTACATATTATGTCCCAGTTTTTGACTATGCATGTGTTACTCTTAAAATCTTGTAGTATGCATGTGTAGGTCTTTAGTAGATTTTCTTATTACTATTTTTGCAAGTGCGGTTTTGTATTATGCCATTAGTAGATTTATACTTAGGAATTTCCATCCTAATAGGTTCCCCATGTTTTTGCTAAGTATTGCTTGCTATGCTATATATAAACTAAGTACCGTTGGGGGGTTCGAAAGACTCAAAATTTTCTAAGTATGAGAGCTCTCTCGAGCGAACTTTTCTTCTCAAAACCCCTTCAAAATAAAACTAAGTTTTCTTCTGGGTGAAATGGTTGTCGGGACAACGAGTGGGATTTTGGTGGAGGACGGCCACCGAGGAATCAAAGAAGTCTGCCATGTTTCAGAATTCAGAAGCTTCCAGTGCAACCACAATACATATGGGCTCTGTCTTCGCTTAGTACTTAGTGGGAAACCTCACCGGGGTACCAACACTTGGAGGTTCTTGGCACGGTTGGATCCAGCTGGTAGAGGGGCTACTAAGGGAAGGCATCACCATTGTCTTGTCTGTAAAAGGACTTGATCGTGGATTGTGGGGAAAGTGCACAACCTCTCGAGAGTATTGCAATCTGATCGATCAGCCGAGTTCACGGAAAAGAACACTTTGAGCATCTCAAGGATGGAGCCCCTAAGAGATCTTACTCTCTCTTTTCCAAACTTAAAGTTTTATAAACCCCAAGGCGTGAGTAATATCGCCATTGGGTGGGATTTTGGGGACTTGGTGCGTAATATCCAAGTGCTAGGTTGATTGGACAGTTGGTGAGTAATATCCTCGTGTACCACTCGATCCTATACTACTTATCAATGTTTACAAAGTAGGGTAAACTCTTCCTCTTTTCTTCTTACCTAGAGAAAATTGGCCTTATGCAAAAGATCCCCAAAGCCTACACTTATCCTTGCATGTAGAGATAGTATTATTCTTTCCTTGGTGTGACTTTCCAATACATTCAAACTATTGACCCAACTTGTTGGTTGCATGTCTTATGTGCAAAATCCGAAGATTGAAAGGTGCGTAGGGATTGCGGGTCTTCACGGAACTAGCATGAGGCGTTGATGGACTCAAGATTTACTTAGTTTCCGCTATTCTAGTTGAGCTAGCTATAAGCTATGCAAGTTGTAATAAATATACTCTGGATTAATCGTGTAATAATGACTTGTGTTTTACATGATATTCATCGACTGTGATGTGCTAGCTATTGATCTAGGGACTAGCATGTTCACCATAGGGACTTAGGATCCTTAAAGATTCGAGGTCACACCAGATGGTATCATAGCACAAAGTTGCCTGTAGGACGTGACCCCTAGGATTGGAAATCACCTTTACCATTGTGTGTTTTTCCTTTCTATATTCTTCTAAGTTATTTATGTTGTTCTAGTAATTCTCTTCGTTATCACTTTCTGTCTAATCTTCATTCTCCTAACTTAAAGATGACGACCTTCTACTACGACACCGTCGAAGACATCAAGTACCTACGCTTTGGTGAATGCCTCCTGGACATCATCAAGATGTTAGAGTTGCCCATGCCATCAAACAAGGGAAGCGAGTTGAGGAAGATGCACAAGGAAGGATGCTGGGCGATTGAAGTCATCCAACCGGAGCGAAGCGAGTCTAAACCCAAGATGGAGGCAGTTGTACTCAACGTCACCAGCGACTCCAAGGAGAAAGGACTTAGCACCAGCATGCATGAGCTCATTGGACGCCTATGTGGACGCCACCATGAAGAGGTTGAAGGCCACTTCATCAAACTCTTTGGAAGACATGATGAGAAGGGAGTTCCAATCGAGTTAACCCCGAAGGAAAGGGCGACATCCAAGCGTCGAAGGATCCAATACCAAGACTTGGAGTGCCACATCAACGATCTTGAGGAGGGAAGCTTCTTTGAGATCATAAGGAATGACGAGTTATGCGCTCTAGTCAAGGAGAAGGACGAGAAGATCGAAGAGCTGGAAGAGAAGATCAAGTCCCTAGGAGGGGAGCTCACCGCCCAAGATAAGAAGTTCGCTAATCAAGAGAAGAGGGTGCAGGATAAGAACAAGATGATTAGGGAACAAAGTCTTGTACTCGCAAAAAACGAGATGGAGTTCAAGAACTATGCTATCATGTTGAAGGACCTGCGAGCAGCCAAGAGGAGATTGAAGGATAAGATCGTGCCCATGACTAAGGAGTCAAGCTTGATCAAGGAGCTGCAGGAGGAGAAGAAGGAACTTCAAGAGAAGCTCGAAGTTGCTACCCAGGAGATGCAGGAGGTGAAGGAACTTCAAGAGAGGCTCAAAGCTGCTACACCGGAGCCGCAAGAGGTGAAGGAACTTCAGGAGAAGCTTGAAGCCACAATAAAGGACATGGAGTTATACAAGTCGATGCTGGAGAAGGAAGGCTTCACTATTGAGGATGAGGAAGTGGATGATGAGTAGAGTAGATAGTTGGACCACCTTTATTTCTATAGTCAAACGTTATTCGCGATTGTAATAAGTACGAAAACTATATTGGTTTAGTTAAACTTGGATGAGTTGTGTTAAACTTTGTGCTATCTGTGCCTTTTGTGTTTCTCATGTGTTTTTCTCGTGTTTACATAAGGGTAGGAGTTTATTCCTTAGGCTTTCTATCTATTTCTTAACTTGTTTCCCAAACCCCACAGATGGCAAGACGTGGGAACAACAATATGCCCCCAGAGATGGCACAACTTCTGAACTCCCAGAATCAGCTGATCCAACTCCTCACTCAAAACATGCAAAACAACAACAACAACCCGCCGCCTCCACCACCTCCACTGCCTCAACAGGATCGCCTAACTCGGTTCTTGAGATTGAACCCTCCTACCTTCTCAAGTAGTTCTGAGCCAATTGTGGCAGATGACTGGCTCCGCACCACCAACAAGAAGTTAGACACCGTCCAAGTTGTTGGAGCTGACAGGGTGCGCTTTGCTGCGCACCAACTTGAGGGACCAACTGCTGAATGGTGGGATAACTACCAAGTCACCCACCTGATATTGAAGCTATCACCTGGAACCAGTTTGAGGTGGATTTTCGTACTCATCACATAGCTGCTGGTGTCATGTCACTGAAGAGACGTGAGTTCCGTGACTTGAAGCAACTGCACCGCTCTGTCTCCGAGTATGGGGACCTTTTCAGCAAGCTGGCACGTTATGCACCTGATGATGTCTCCACTGATTCCAAGAGGCAGGAAGAGTTCCTAAGGGGACTCAATGATGAGATATCCATTCATCTTGAGGCTCTGAAGTTTGATAACTATTAGGAACTTCTGGACAGGGCAGTTGTGGTTGAAGCAAAGCAAAGGAGTATAGAGAACCGCAAGAGAAAGTCCACCTCACACAAGCACAACTCAGCCCCATATCAGAACAAACGCACTTCATGACCACCACCCCACAACCACAACGGCCACAACCACAATGGTCATCGTCATGGAGGACATAACCACAATGGCCATAAACACCGCAATGGAAATGGCAATGGGAAGGATCTGACTGAAGTGACATGCTTCTAGTGTAACAAGATCGGGCAGCATGCAACTACTTACCTTGAAAAGATGAAGAATGGGAATGGCAATGGGAACGGCAACGGACACAACCATGGTAATGGTAATGGAAATGGGAAGAAGCCGAATCCATTCGTCAAAGCCACGGTGAATCATGTCTCCGTGGAGGATGCTCGTGAGGAACCTGACTTCGTGATTGGTAAGTTCAAGCTTAACTCCACCCCCGCAGTTGTTCTTTTTGATACTGGTGCATTGCATTCATTCATATCATGGGTATTTGTGGATAGAGGCAAGATACCTACGGAGACTATTAGTACTCCCCTAAGGGTAAGTTCTCCTGGGGGAGAAATAGTGGCAAACTCTGGATGCCGTGGGTTAGAACTAAAGATTGGGGCACACATCTTTCCCACAAGTCTAGTCATTCTAGAGTCACAAGGCTTAGACATAATTTTGGGCATGAATTGGATGACCGAATATGAGGGAGTCATAGATTGTGCCAAAAGGACTATCGCACTCACAACTCCGAATAAGATAAGGATCTGCTTTAAGTCATCTTTCGCACTCAAGGGAAGTATGGTGAACTCTCTTAAGGGGGTTAGCTTGGAGGATGTGCCAATTGTGAAGAGTATCCAGATGTATTTCCGGAAGAATTGCCAGGGATGCCTCATGACCGAGACATCGAGTTTCTCATTGACTTGATGCCTGGGACTGGACCGATAGCAAAGAGACCGTACAAGATGGATGTTGATGAGTTGAAAGAACTTAAGAAACAACTTAGAGAGCAATTGGACAAAGGCTTCATTCAACCAAGTGCGTCGTCTTGGGGAGCACCTGTCTTATTCATGGAGAAGAAGGATAAAACCAAGAGACTAGTCGTGGACTACCAGTCGTTGAATGAAGTGACAATCAAGAACAAGTACCCTCTACCCAATATCAACAACATGTTGGATCATTTAAAGGGAGCTAGTGTGTTTCTAAGATTGATCTCCGATCAGGTTATTTCCAGTTAAAGATCCAAGAGCAGGATGTACCCAAGACAGCTTTCACCACAAGATACGGATTGTATGAGTACACCGTGATGTCATTTGGCCTAACCAATGCCCCAGCATACTTCATGACTATGATGAACAAGGTGTTCATGGAGTACTTGGATAAGTTTATTGTGGTATTCTTTGATGACATACTCATATATTTCAAGGATGAGAAGGAACATGAGAGGCATCTGCGCCTAATTATGGAAAAGTTAAGGGAACACAAGTTGTATGCCAAGTTTAGCAAATGTGAGTTCTGGTTAAAGAAGTGGGATTCCTTGGTCATATTGTGTCAGCTAAAGGAGTTGCCGTGGACCCAAGTAAGGTAGCTTCCGTGACAGAATGGGAGTCACCTAAGAATGTGGGGGATATCAGGAGTTTCTTGGGCCTTGCAGGATATTACCGAAGGTTCATTGAAAACTTTTCCAATATAGCAAAGCCTATGACATAATTGTTGAAGAAAGAAAATAAGTTCTAGTGAACCGAGGCATGTGAAGCGATTTTTCAAGAATTGAAGAAGCGCCTAGTAACAGCACCGGTTTTGTGTCTCCCTGACATCCAGAAAGATTTCCATGTCTGTTGCGACGCTTCTCGACAAGGACTTGGTAGTGTACTGATGCAAGAAGGAAAGGTAGTGTCATACGCCTCTCGGCACCTTAAAAACCATGATAATAACTACCCCACACACGATTTGGAACTAGCGTCAGCTGTGCATGCACTCAAGGTATGGAGACATTACCTCATGGGCAAACATTGTGATGTGTTCACGGATCACAAGAGTCTTAAATATATCTTCACTCAAAAGGAGTGAAATATGAGGCAAAGGAGATGGCTTGAACTCATCAAGGACTATGACTTGGACCTGCAGTACCATCCTGGAAAGGCCAATGTTGTGGCTGACGCCTTAAGCCAGAAAGTCTATGTAAATGGACTTACCGTGGGAGAACTTCCAAAGGATTTGGGTGAACAGTTCAAGGATCTCAGGTTGGAAATAGTTCCGGAAGGATACTTAGCAACTATGGAGATAGTGCCAATGCCTCTGGACCAAATCAAAGAAGCCTAGAAGGGGACAAAGAGTTGGAAGAAATAAAAGCTAATATAAACAAGGGTAAAGCAAAAGGTTTTCATACGGATGAACAAGGGACACTTTGGTATGAGAAGCGTTTGTGTGTTCCCGATGATCCCGATATCAGGAAGTTAATTCTTCAGGAAGCTCACGATTCGCCTTACTCAATTCATCCTGGTAATACAAAGATGTACATGGATGTGAAGGATAGATTCTGGTGGAATAACTTGAAAAGAGAAATTGCTGAATACAACTCTTTGTGTGACGTGTGCAACAAAGTCAAGGCCGAACATCAAAAACCAGTAGGGCTGCTGCAGCCATTACCTGTGCCCAATTGGAAGTGGGACAAGGTAGGCATGGATTTTATCACAGGACTACCCCGAACTCATTCAGGGTACTATTCTATCTCGGTAGTGGTCGATCACTTCACAAAGGTGGCCCACTTTATTCCCGTAAAGACCACCTATACAAGTGCTAAACTTGCCAAGATTTATATGTCAAGGATCGTAAGTCTTCATGGTGTACCCAAGGGGATTGTCTCTGATAGAGGTACCCAATTCACCTCGAAGTTTTGGCGGCAGCTACACGAGTCTCTAGGGACACGACTGGAGTTTAGTACTGCTTTCCACCCGCAAACAGATGGACAAACAGAAAGAGTTAATCAGATCTTGGAGGTCATGTTAAGAGCCTGTACACTAGACTATGGGTCTAGTCGGGATGACAACTTGCCATATGCGGAATTCTCATACAATAACAGTTACCAAACTAGTATCAACATGGCTCCATTTGAAGTTCTATATGGCAGAAAGTGTAGAACTCCGCTGCTACGGAATGGAGTTGGAGAACGTAGCCTGTTTGGACCTGAGCTGATCAAGGATGCCGAAGAAAAGGTAAGACAGATTCAAGACAGTTTAAAAGTAGCCCAATCCAGGCAAAAGAGTTATGCTAATTCCAAGCGCAGGGACGTAATTTATGAAGTGGGAGACCGTGCATATCTCCGAGTTTCACCACTACGAGGAGTTAAGAGATTTGGAATCAAGGGTAAGTTGGCACCTCGATTCATAGGGAGCTATAAGATTTTGGCTCGTAGAGGGGAGGTTGCCTATCAGTTGGAATTGCCTGAAGTGTTGAATGTTCATGATGTATTCCATGTGTCACAACTAAAGAAGTGTCACCCGAAAATGGCTGGAACACCACTAAAGGATATTGTTCCTTTGGATGAGGTTCAACTGGAAAACGATCTCACCTATGAGGAAAAACCCACCAGGATTCTAGAAACAGCTGAGAGGATTACTCGTACCAAGATTATCAGGTTTTCCAAAGTTCAATGGAATCACCATTCCGAGGAAGAGGCCACGTGGGAATGCGAAGAAGACTTGAAGAAAGAACACCCACACCTATTTCCTAACCAACCTGAATCTCGAGGACAAGATTCTTCTTAAGGGGGGTAGGTTTGTAACATCCCAAATTTTACAATTGCAGATGTTACTAGAAGCATGCATCATATCTTTTGCACCATGGCATCACATAATAAAAGCCGCATCAAATACTTTCCCTAAACCCTAGTCATATAAAGACAAAAAGGGGTTAAACAAAAACTAACCTCCTAAACCCTTGCAAATATGTTATTTGATAAACCCATAGTAATCTCCTTTTTACAAATTTTTTAAGATAAATTTCATTAAATTTGGAATCCGTTTGCAAAAGTTATAAGACAAATAGGAAAACAGAAAATAAAAAGAATAACTACAAAAAAAGGGAGAACTAGCCTAACCGGGCCAGCTGAGCCGGCCCACCCCTATCTACCGCGCGAGCCAGGCGTAGGCCGAGCGCAGCAGCAGCCGCATGGGCCGGCCCAGCAAACACCGCCAGCTGCCAGCCCGTTACCCCCTCGCGTCACTGACACCCCGGCCCCACCCCGTCATCATCGTTCCGATGAGTTCGGAACGAACTCGCCTTGCCGCCGCTTCTGGAACTAACTCCGGCCGAATCGGAGAGGAATTCCGTGAACCCTGTGCCAAGCCAGGCTGCCTACAAGTACCCTTCAGCACGCCTCCCAAATACCCTAGCCCTATTTACACTAATCACCACCGGGCTGCCGCCATAGACCTCGCCGGAGTACGCCACCATCGACGCTCGACGGCAAGGTTCCGGCGACCTCTGCCCCTCTTCTTTCCCTTCTCGGTATCCCCTTGTAGCACCAGTTCATCTCAAGCCCTTTCTCCTCTCTGTAGCGCACCACAACCTCCACAATTGCTCACCAGAGCTTTGCCGGAACCCGTGAAGACAAGCCACCGTTCGCCGCCGCTTCGGGAGAAGGGAGCCGACCCCACCCCCGGGAATGGAACCACGAGGAGGAGGCCGACGCCGTCAGCTGCTTCACCAAGCTGGGGACCCTCCGCACTGCCGCCTTCGACCACCACCGACGCGCCACGACCGTCCACCGTCGACCTCGTCAGCTCTGCCACCAGTAAGTCTCCGGCCACCCCCAGCCGTTTGATTCGTTTTTAACGCATAGGATTAGATGGCCGGGCCGAAGGGGTATCGGCCAATCCCCTCGCGCCGCGTGGTAGTGTCGTGTCAGCGCGCTGAGTCAGCGCCGCGTCGACCCGCCGACCCAATCCTGAGCCGCCACTTGTCTCCGCGTAGCTGGCCGCCGTTCTGTTTTTTTAATTGGCAGAAATCGTTTTAATCTCGTTTAATTCATAGTAAATCGAGTAATTGTCCAAAAATTACGTATAATATATACCGTTGGATTCGCAAAATGGAGTAGAACACAGATCTGCAATAATATTGCTGGTTTACTGCAGTAATCTTGTAGTAGGATTTAAAGTTTAGATTGAAGTATTTTAATTCTAGAAAAATTTCCGTAACTCCGTTTTAGTTGATTCTTGTTGCTTTCGCTTTTTATCTATGAGATCTTTTTTGGAAAATTGTTATATCATGATTAGAGTGTTTAGATATGTTTCTAGGTAGATTGGAAGTGTAGATCTATTTATGAGCATATTTAATTAAGTATTAATCCAAAATACTTAAAATCTATGGAAATTGATACTAATGACATCCCCAACTCAACAACACCCCAGAATAAAACCCTTGGTCGAAATTGAATCCATCCTTGCATATTACCATGTTGCATGCATGCATAATTACCTTCGTGGCATTGTTTTGTCCGAGTTTTGATTGGATCTATGTTTGTGTTTCATTAGATTGTTCGGAGTGAGCTGAGGAGTACTGTTGTGTAGACTGCTGCTCGGATCAAGGCAAGTGACACCACTTGTACATATTATTTCCCAGTTTTTGACTATGCATGTTTTACTCTTCAAATCTTGTAGTATGCATGTGTAGGTCTTTAGTAGATTTTCTTATTACTATTTTTGCAAGTGCGGTTTTGTAGTATGCCATTAGTAGATTTATACTTAGGAATTTTCGTCCTAATAGGTTCCCCCTGTTTTTGCTAAGTATTGCTTGCTATGCTATATATATATTAAGTACCATTGGGGGGTTCGAAAGACTCAAAATTTTCTAAGTATGAGAGCTCTCTCGAGCAAACTTTTCTTCTCAAAACCCCTTCAAAATAAAACTAAGTTTTCTTCTGGGCAGAATGGTTTTCGGGACAATGAGTGGGATTTTGGTGGAGGAAGGCCGCCCAGGATCAAAGAAGTCTGCCATGTTTCAGAATTCAGAAGCTTCCAGTGCAACCACAATACATATGGGCTCTGTCTTGGCTTAGTACTTAGTGGGAAACCTCACCGGGGGTACCAACACTTGGAGATTCTTGGCACGGTTGGATCCAGCTGGTAGAGGGGCTACTAAGGGAAGGCCTCACCATGGTCTTTTCTGTAAAAGGACTTGATCATGGATTGTAGGGAATGTGCACAACCTCTCGAGAATATTGCAATCTGATCGATCAGCATCTGACGGATGAAGCCTCTAAAAGATCTTCCTCTCTCTTTTCCAAACTTAAAGTTTTATAAACCCCAAGGCGTGAGTAATATCGCCATTGGGTGGGATTTTGGGGACTTGGTGCGTAATATCCAAGTGCTAGGTTGATTGGACACTTGGTGAGTAATATCCTCGTGTACCACTCGATCCTATACTACTTATCAATGTTTACAAAGTAGGGTAAACTCTTCCTCTTTTCTTCTTACCTAGAGAAAATTGGCCTTATGCAAAAGATCCCCAAAGCCTACACTTATCCTTGCATGTAGAGATAGTATTATTCTTTCCTTGGTGTGATTTGCCAATACATTCAAACTATTGACCCAACTTGTTGGTTGCACGTCTTATGTGCAGAATCCGAAGATTGAAAGGTGCGTAGGGATCGCAGGTCTTCACGGAACTAGCATGAGGCGTTGATGGACTCAAGATTTACTTAGTTTCCGCTATTCTAGTTGAGCTAGCTATAAGCTATGCAAGTTGTAATAAATATACTATGGATTAATCGTGTAATAATGACTTGTGTTTTACATGATATTCATCGATTGTGATGTGCTAGCTATTGATCTAGGGACTAGCATGTTAACCATAGGGACTTAGGATCCTTAACGATCCGAGGTCACAACAGATTAGAGGGATACTACCGCAAGTTCGGAGAAGGATTTTCGAGCATCGCAAGACCCATGACCCAACTATTGAAGAAGGACAAGAAGTTCGAATGGACCGACAAATGTGAAGCCAGTTTCCAAGAGCTCAATAAGAGGTTGATTTTAGCCCCAATATTGATTATGCTAGATATCAAGAAGCCTTTTGATGTGTATTGTGATGCATCCAAGATTGGTCGCGGATGTGCGTTGATGCAAGAAGGCAAAGTCATAGCATATTTGTCCAGACAACTGAAGCAGCATGAGCAGAACTACCCCACCCATGATCTTGAACTAGCATAGCATTATGACCTTGACATTCACTATCACCCCAGCAAAGTCAATGTGGTAGTAGATGCTCTTAGCAAATTGCCGTGTAGGTTAAACACCATGATCAAGGAGAAGCAACCAAGGTTGCATGAGGAGTTGGAGCAGTTTAGAACTGAGCTAGTTAGCAAAGGATTATTAGCTAGCATTGAACTTCAACCCACTTTGATTAGTCAGATCAACAAAGCCCAGAAGGTAAATGCAAGTATCGACGGAATCAAGCATCGTATTGGTACAGGAAAGGTACCTGGATTCACCGAAGACGAAGAAGGAGTTATGTACAAAGGACGTATTTGTGTGCCAGTAGATTCGGTGCCGAAGCAAGTTATCATGCAGGAAGCTCATGATACTATTTATTCTATCCACCCCGGAGGAACGAAGATGTATCAGGATTTGAAGGAGCAATTTTGGTGGCATAAGATAAAGAGAGCAAATCGGAAGCTACATCACCAAGTGTGATATCTATCAAAGAGTCAAAGAAGAACATCAGAGACCCACAAGATTGTTGCAACCATTGCAGATTCCGGAATAGAAAAGGGATTCCGTCGGAATGGACTTTATCACTAGTTTGCCTACTTCTACTAGGGGAAATAACTCAATCTGGGTCATCGTTGATAGACTGTCCAAGGTAGCCCATTTTATACCTGTCAAGACATCCTACCAGAGTTCTAAGCTAGCGGAGTTATACATTTCTAGAATCGTCAGTTTGCATGGAGACCCCAAGACCATAGTGTCAGATCGAGGAACCCAATTTACCTCGAAATTTTGGCAGAAAGTCCAAGAAGGATTGGGAACCAAGTTGAATTTCAGCACAGCTTATCACCCACAGACCGATGGACAGACTGAAAGAGTCAACCGAATCCTAGAAGATATGTTGAGAGCTTGTGTGTTAGAGTACGGATCAAAATGGGAAGATTGTCTGCCTTTCGCAGAATTCTCCTACAACAATAGTTATCCAGCCAGTTTGCAAATGGCCCCATTTGAATTCGTGTATGGAAGAAAGTGTGGTACCTCTTTGAATTGGTCACAAGTAGGAGAGAGTCAGATTTTCGGACCCGACATCCTACGAGAAGCCGAAGAAAAGGTTCACAAAGTCCGTGAGCACCTCAACACCGCCCAATCTAGACAGAAGAGTTATGCCGACAAGACACGTAGAGACCTAACTTTCAACGTCGAAGAATTTGTATATCTCAAAGTGTCACCATTGAAGGGAACGCAATGTTTTAATCTGAAAGGAAAGTTAGCCCCTAGATATATTGGACCCTTCAAGATTCTAAATCGTCGAGGAGAAGTATCGTATCATCTGGAACTGCCAGAGGAGATGTTAGCCATCCATGATGTGTTCCATATCTCGTTACTTCGCAAATGCTTAGAAGTGCTAGAGAAGACCGAAGTGTTCAAGAACATCGATCACCGAGCCGTTGATATCAACAAGGATCTGACATATCGTGAAGTGCCCATCGGTATCTTGGAAGAAGCTTACAGAACCACCACGACCCGAAGTATCAAGTTTCTCAAGATCCAATGGAGCAACCATACTGAAGAAGAAGCCACCTCGGAGCGAGAAGATTACATTAGGACTGAGTTTCCAGATCTCTTTAGTTCCTAGTTTTCTTTCTTAAATCTCGGGATGAGATTTTTTTTAAGGAGGGAAGGTTTAGGGTTAATAGAGATATTAAGATCCAAATCACCCAATTTAGGGTTATCAAAAACTTTTTTATCATTTAAATAAATATGAATGCATGTGTGTTTGCATTAAGATAGAATTTTTTGGAAATGCCATGTTTGTTTGTTATAATGGTCGTAAAATGATTGAAAGGTGAATGCCACATCATCTAGATTATTTAAAATCCAAATCCAAAGAAAAAGAAATCAAATAAGTATAAAAAGACCAAATGGTCACTTTTGCCATTTTAATCCACTAGTTCACTTTAGGTGTTGATAGAAGTCAAATTCAAACAGAAACAATTCTAGATCTTTGCACCCCTTGCTAGTACAAGTAAAGATCTACCAAGGACAACTTTGAAATCTTACAAAAACATTTAAACACTAAATTTTAAATGACAATTGAAAATGGAATCAAGTGTATGTGCATAGATTCCACTTTTTCAAAAACCACTCAAATGAGTTCACCTTGACAATCCCAAGAAACCACACATGCTCAAGCATATGACTAACACACTCACCAAAAATATTTTCAAAATTCAAACAAAACTTTCTTGCGGCCATTTTGTCGAACAGTTGGCAGGCAGAAAAAATTTGGCCTAACTAATACTGTTGCAAATTAAGTTCTTGTCCCCCATTTAAACCTCTCATCTCTCCTCCGTCCCCTCTTAGCCTAACTAAGCACCAGACAAACCCCCTCCTACCCCGCAGCGCCATTACCGCACCGCCCGAGTAAGGTCGTCGCTGGCCAAACGTGGTCAACGCGCTAGAGACCAAGCCGTGCCAATCCAGCACCGTCCCTAGCTCCACCGCACCCTACCACGATCCCCTGTCCACCCCATGGAAGCAGTAGAGCCCTGGACCACCGAGGAACGCCCGCACACTGAGCCTCTACGCCATGCACGGAGCACGCCAGAGCGTTGTCCCCGATAGGCCAGCACAAGTCACGCCTTTCCCTCATCTTGCACGCGCCACTCCGCCATAACCACAGCATGCTCTAGGACATGCCCTTTTCCCACCACGCGACCAGCAGCCACCGCACGTAGCATCGAGCACCGCCTCTGCCGCGCAGAGCGTCGACCCTTCCCGACCAAACGCTACCGCCCCTAGTAGCGCCATTACCCCATAGCTAACCGCCAGGAGGCATCGCACCATCTGCCTACCTCGCCCATGCCTTGAGCCCCCTCTACCACCATCACCAACGAGCTCACCATCGCACCCCACGGTGCCCTCGTCGACCTATATAAGGAGCCCTCCCTAGCACCATTTCTCCACACTCCAACACTCCCCTCTCTCTCAAAACGACCCCACACCATCCCTGGAGCCTCACGAGCCACCGTTCACCGTAATTGTGCCAGAGCTCGCCGCAGCAGAGAAGAAAGGGGCCCATCGATTTCGACCACCCCAGGAGCCGTCGTGACCATGCATGAGTCCGCCGTCGTCCACACGTTCGATCGCCCCCATCGCCATGTTAGCTGGAGCCCTGGTAAACTCCTAATCTACTCCCACCGAGCCGCTAGGGTTCAATCTCGCTGCCGACCTGTTCGTCGTCCACGATGAGCCACGACCGTTGATCTAGGTTCTAATCGCATGGTCCACATCGCCCCGTACCGCTTCGCGTTTAGTTGTGCCGCTGACATGCGGGACCCCATTGTCAGCTGCCCTCTGCGCCGCAGAGTGTCACTGGGTCGTCCCATTTAGTTTCTTGCGCTGGCCCTAGAATTCAAATAAGTGTTTTTCTATTTAGTTTTAAACTCAATTCTGTCCACTAGTTTAAAAATCAATTCAGAGAATTCTACTGAACCAAAATGAATGATTCAAAATTTGTTAGAAATATAATGAAAATATCTATCCAAGCCCGTTGGATTTAAATTAATTGGAGTTAGAGATCTCACATAGCAAAAATAACAAGACATAGACTTTTCTACATTCAAACATTTTTCAAAAATCAACCATAATAGCTTTTGAGTTCATTCGAACTCTCAGAAATCACATTTGACAATACCTATCTGAATATGTAAAAGTGACTAGGTTTGCATGCAGTGACTTTGGGCTAGTAGCAAAAGAATGTTATTAGGGCATTTCTAGTCACTTTAAATTGATTAAATAATAATCTTAAACTTTATAAAATGTGACCAACACTTTAAATCACATTCCCATGCATTAGAATATGTGGTGATGACATGTGTCCACATGATCCCATATTTTAATTGGAGAATATTAAATCTTAGTCATTTTCAATGAGTAGAAATTACTTTTCCCAAATAAAATAAATGAAACTAGCTCATTAAATATTGTGATGATTGTGATGATCCTAGATCATCAAGTGTGTGCATTAGTGTACTAAATAGACTAGTTAAGTATTGTTTGGTGATTGTGTATTCCATATGTATTTATAGACGATAGTACCGACCAAGTCTACGAAGAGGAGGAATTCTACCCCGAGGAAGAAGAGGAGAATTTCAACCACTTTACCAACCAAGGCAAGACATCATTAACAATGCAAGCCAACACTTGCAAGCTTGATAACCTAAGCAAATGCCTTAAGCATACTTTGGTTATACCCCTTTGGAATTATACCCATCCCAAGTTTTACTTACAAGTCTTACCTTTTACTTTACCAAAGTTCTTTACTTTATTTATAGATAGCATAAAGAGTATAAAACTTGGCCTATCTAGTTAGTCTTAGATATCATTCTATGGCATGAGATTGAGATTAGCATCCCACATTAGTGAACACTCTTAACTTAGTATTTTCGAGCTAAACCAAAAACTTGATCACTTTAGATGGGAATACTTGGTGAAAATGATTATGAAAACCTTGGAATGATGAGTCATTCTATTGAGATGTTTTGACATGTGTTGAGAAACACAACTGGTTTATGATGATGAAAATGTTGAGGCACGAGCCTTAGCCCATTTATAAAAACTGATGGTTGGGTTCGGATCCGATACCTTACCAATTTTACCGTACAACCACAATACTTGAATTGGGTAAGCCTTAGCCGGAAGTTTATATGCATTAGTATTGGTTCCCTCATGGGAGAGGTTTAAGTTGAGGCTACCTCTCTATGTTGTCCACCTATGCAGTGCCCAGGATGGCAGATGGCCATGGCTGGGAGGCCAAGCTCATAGGAGAGGTGCTTATACTAGAGTGTGTAAAGGAAAGGTTATGATTGATTATCCGCATACTAAGTATGATGATTCAGGGTTATCCCTGACAGATGTATCGAATTTTGTGGTGAAAGTGTACCACCTCTACAGAGTGTCAAACTATTCGAATAGCCGTGTCCGCGGTCATGGACAGTTGGAGTGGCCATACTGTTCCGTTGTCAGATGTTTTCAAAATGACTTATGAAACGAATTGTGACATGAATTGACCACAACAGTGTTGTGACTATGAAAACTAAGTTCCCACTTAGGTGAATTTAGAACTTTATTTTATATTTCTTTGTTTCTAAACTCAGCTTATGTTTCAAACCTAACTTTGCAAATAAACTTAGAACTTAGCATTCCTACTAGAACTACCTTACTTGTTAGTGGTAGTTAGCGAGTACTTAAAGAGTACTGATGGCTTTGTCCCTGGCTATTCCCATGGCCAGACTATGAAGAGGACTATCTGGAAGGAGGACAGCAAGACGGCTACGACAACTAGGACTATATCCCATCGTCAGCATTGCCTGTGACACTGAAGATGGAGCCTACCACTACGCTATCTATTCCGCTACTTGTGTGTAATAAGAATGGATCATGAGATCCTTTATTTGTGTAACACCTTATTAAGGTTTGTAATGGATGATGTACTATGATATACAATCTGTTATGTCTCGCAAAAATGGTAATCCTGGGATTGCGATGTATAGCATAACAGGCATCTGGGATTAAAAATATGGGAGTTGATAGATACACTCCATGAGTGTTCATTTCATAAACCACATGGATCCGCTAGATGTCATTGCATGTGTGTTCCTTCCATAAACCACTTGAATGTGTGTTCTGTTCATAAACTAGTAGAGTCACTGCACGAGTGTTTGGTTCATAAACCACATGGATCCACTAGATGTCATTGCATGTGTGTTTCTTCATTAAACCACTTGGATCCACTAGATGTCGTTGCATGTGTGTCCTTTTCCTTCAAAAAATTGGATGTGTGTTCTTTTCATTATCCACAAGGATCCACTACATGAGTGTTCTTTTCATAAACCACATGGATCCACTAGATGTCATTGCATGTGTGTTCTTTTCATTAAACAACTTGGATGTGTGTTATTTTCATAAACCACTAGATGTCACTTCATGTGTGTTCATTTCATAAACCACTTGGATCCACTAGATGTCATTGTGTGTGTGTTATTTTCATTAAACCAATTGGATGTATGTTCTTTTCATAATCCACATGGATCCCCTACATGAGTGTTCTTTTCATAAACCACATGGATCCACTACATGCCACTTGCATGTGTGTTCTTTTCATTAAACAACATTGATACACTAGATGTCATTGCATGTGTGTTCTTTTCATAAACCACTTTGATATGTGTTCTTTTCATAAACTAGTAGATACACTCCATGAGTGTTCTTTTCATAAACCACTTGGATATGTGTTCTTTTCATAAACCAGTAGATACACTCCATGAGTGATCATTTCATAAACCACATGGATCCACTAGATGTCATTGCATGTGTGTTCATTTCATTAAGCCACTTTCATCCACTAGATGTCATTGCATGTGTGTTCTTTTCTTAAACCAGTAGAGTCACTCCATGAGTGTTCATTTCATAAACCACATGGATCCATTAGATGTCATTGCATGTGTGTTCTTTTCATAAACCAGTAGAGTCACTCCATGAGTGTTCATTTCATAAACCCCATGGATCCACTAGATGTCATTGCATGTGTGTTCATTTCATTAAACCACTTGGATCCACTAGATGTCATTGCATGATTGTTATATTCATTAAACCAATTGTATGTGTGTTATTTTCATAAACCAGTAGAGTCACTCTATGAGTCTTCATTTCATAAACCACATGGTCCACTAGATGTCATTGCATGTGTTCTCTTTTCATAAACCACTTGGATGTGTGTTCTTTTCATAAACCAGTAGAGTCACTCCATGAGTGTTCATTTCATAAACCACATGGATCCTCAGGATGTCATTGCATGTGTGTTATTTTGATTAAACCACTTGGATCCACTACATGTCATTGTATGTGTGTTCTTTTCATTAAACCAATTGGATATGTGTTCTTTTCATAAACCAGTAGATACACTCCATGAGTGTTCATTTCATTAAGCCACAAGGATCCACTTGATTTCATTGCATGTGTGTTCATTTCATTAAACCACTTGGATCCACTAGATGTCATTACATGTGTGTTATTTTCATTAAACAAATGGGATGTGTGTTATTTTCATAAACCACTAGACGTCACTTCATGTGTGTTCATTTCATAAACCACTTGGATCCACTAGATTTCATTGCATGTGTGTTATTTTCATTAAACCAATTGATGTATGTTCTTTTCATAATCCACATGGATCCCCTACACGAGTGTTCTTTTCATAAACCAGATGGATCCACTAGATTCCACTTGCATGTGTGTTCTTTTCATTAAACAACACTGATACACTAGATGTCATCGCATGTTAGTTCATTTCCTTAAACCACATGGATCCACTAGATGTCATTGCATGTGTGTTCTTTTCATTAAAACACTTGGATGTGTGTTATTTTCATAAACCACTAGATGTCACTACATGTGTGTTCATTTCATAAACCACTTGGATCCAGTAGATGTCATTGCATGTGTGTTCTATTCATTAAACTAATTGGATGTGTGTTATTTTCAAAATCCACATGGAACCCCTACATGAGTGTTCTTTTACTAAACCACATAGATCCACTAGATGCCACTTGCATGTGTGTTCTTTTTATTAAACCACTTGGATCCACTAGATGTCGTTGCATGTGTGTCCTTTTCCTTAAAAAATTTGGATGTGTGTTCTTTTCATTATCCACAAGGATCCACTACATGAGTGTTCTTTTCATAAACCACATGGATCCACTAGATGTCATTGCATGTGTGTTCTTTTCATTAAACAACTTGGATGTGTGTTATTTTCATAAACCAGTAGATGTCACTTCATGTGTGTTCATTTCATAAACCACTTGGATCCACTAGATGTCATTGTGTGTGTTATTTTCATTAAACCAATTGGATGTATGTTCTTTTCATAAACCACATGGACCCCCTACATGAGTGTTCTTTTCATAAACCACATGGATCCACTACATGCCACTTGCATGTGTGTTCTTTTCATTAAACAATATTGATACACTAGATGTCATTGCATGTGTGTTCTTTTCATAAACCACTTTGATATGTGTTCTTTTCATAAACTAGTAGATACACTCCATGAGTGTTCTTTTCATAAACCACTTGGATATGTGTTCTTTTCATAAACCAGTAGATACACTCCATGAGTGATCATTTCATAAACCACATGGATCCACTAGATGTCATTGCATGTGTGTTCATTTCATTAAGCCACTTTCATCCACTAGATGTCATTGCATGTGTGTTCTTTTCTTAAACCAGTAGAGTCACTCCATGAGTGTTCATTTCATAAACCACATGGATCCATTAGATGTCATTGCATGTGTGTTCTTTTCATAAACCAGTAGAGTCACTCCATGAGTGTTCATTTCATAAACCCCATGGATCCACTAGATGTCATTGCATGTGTGTTCATTTCATTAAACCACTTGGATCCACTAGATGTCATTGCATGATTGTTATATTCATTAAACCAATTGTATGTGTGTTATTTTCATAAACCAGTAGAGTCACTCTATGAGTCTTCATTTCATAAACCACATGGATCCACTAGATGTCATTGCATGTGTTCTCTTTTCATAAACCACTTGGATGTGTGTTCTGTTCATAAACCAGTAGAGTCACTCCATGAGTGTTCATTTCATAAACCACATGGATCCTCAGGATGTCATTGCATGTGTGTTATTTTGATTAAACCACTTGGATCCACTACATGTCATTGTATGTGTGTTCTTTTCATTAAACCAATTGGATATGTGTTCTTTTCATAAACCAGTAGATACACTCCATGAGTGTTCATTTCATTAAGCCACAAGGATCCACTTGATTTCATTGCATGTGTGTTCATTTCATTAAACCACTTGGATCCACTAGATGTCATTACATGTGTGTTATTTTCATTAAACAAATGGGATGTGTGTTATTTTCATAAACCACTAGACGTCACTGCATGTGTGTTCATTTCATAAACCACTTGGATCCACTAGATTTCATTGCATGTGTGTTATTTTCATTAAACCAATTGATGTATGTTCTTTTCATAATCCACATGGATCCCCTACACGAGTGTTCTTTTCATAAACCACATGGATCCACTAGATTCCACTTGCATGTGTGTTCTTTTCATTAAACAACACTGATACACTAGATGCCATCGCATGTGTGTTCATTTCCTTAAACCACATGGATCCACTAGATGTGATTGCATGTGTGTTCTTTTCATTAAAACACTTGGATGTGTGTTATTTTCATAAACCACTAGATGTCACTACATTTGTGTTCATTTCATAAACCACTTGGATCCAGTAGATGTCATTGCATGTGTGTTCTATTCATTAAACCAATTGGATGTGTGTTATTTTCATAATCCACATGGAACCCCTACATGAGTGTTCTTTTACTAAACCACATAGATCCACTAGATGACACTTGCATGTGTGTTCTTTTTATTAAACCACTTGGATGTGTGTTCTATTCATAAATTAGTAGAGTCACTCCATGAGTGTTCGTTTCATAAACCACATGGATCCAATAGATATCATTGCGTGTGTGTTCTTTTCATTAAACCACTTGGATCCACTAGATGTCGTTGCATGTGTGTTCTTTTTATTAAACCAGTTGGATGTGTGTTCTTTTCATTATCCACAAGGATCCACTACATGAGTGTTCTTTTCATAAAAACCACATGGATCCACTAGATGTTATTGCATGTGTGTTCTTTTCATTAAACAACTTGGATGTGTGTTATTTTCATAAACCACTAGATGTCACTGCATGTGTGTTTGTTTCACAAACCACTTGGATCCACTAGATGTCATTGCATATATGTTCTTTTCATTAAACTAATTGGACGTATGTTCTTTTCATAATCCACATGGATCCCCTACATCAGTGTTCTTTTCATAAACCACATGGCTCCACTAGATGCCACTTGCATGTGTGTTCTTTTCATTAAAGTACACTGATACACTAGATGTCATTGCATGTGTGTTTTTTTCATAAACCACTTGGACATGTCTTCTTTTCATAAACCAGTAGATACACTCCATGAGTGTTCTTTTCATAAACTAGTAGATACAATCCATGAGTGTTCATTTTATAAACCACATTGATCCACTAGATGTCATTGCATGTGTGTTCATTTCATTAAACCACTTGGATCCACTAGATGTCATTGCATGTGTGTTCTTTTCATTAAACCACATGGATCCACTAGATGTCATTGCATGCGTGTTCTTTTCATTAAACAACTTGGATGTGTGTTATTTTCATAAACCACTAGATGTCACTACATGTGTGTTCATTTCATAAACCACTTGGATCCACTAGATGTCTTGGCATGTGTGTTCTTTTCATTAAACCAATTGGATATGTGTTATTTTCATAATCCACCTGGATCCCCTACATGAGTGTTCTTTTACTAAACCACATGGATCCACTAAATTCCACTTGCATGTGTTTTTTTTATTAAACAACATTGATACAATAGATGTCATTGCATGTGTGTTCTTTTCATAAACCACTTGGATATGTGATCTTTTCATAAACCAGTAGATACACTCCATGAGTGTTCTTTTCATAAACCACTTGGATATGTGTTCTTTTCATAAACCAGTGGATACACTCCATGAGTGTTCATTTCATAAACCAGATGGATCCACTAGATGTCATTGCATGTGTGTTCATTTCATTAAGCCACTTTGATCCACTAGATGTCATTCCATGTGTGTTCTTTTAATAAACCACTTGGATGTGTGTTCTTCTCATAAACCAGTAGAGTCACTCCATGACTGTTCATTTCATAAACCACATGGATCCATTAGATGTCATTGCATGTGTGTTGTTTTCATTAACCACTTTAATCCACTAGATGTCATTGCATATGTACTCTTTTCGTTAAACCAATTGTATATGTGTTCTTTTCTTAAACCAGTAGAGTTACTCCATGAGTGTTCATTGCATAAACCACATGGATTCACTAGATGTCATTGCATGTGTGTTTATTTCATTAAACCACTTTGATCCACTAGATGTCATTGCATGTGTGTTCTTTTCATTAAACCAATTGGATGTGTTTTTTTCATAAACCAGTAGATACACTCCATGAGTGTTCCTTTCATAAACCACATGGATCCACTAGATGTCATTGCATGTATATTCTTTTCATGATCCACTTGGATGTGTGTTCTGTTCATAAACTAGTAGAGTCAATCCATGAGTGTTCATTTCATGAACCACATGGATCCACTAGATGTCATTCCATGTGTGTTCTTTTCATTAAACCACTTGGATCCACTAGATGTCAGTGCACGTGTGTTCTTTCATTAAACCACATGGATCCACTAGATGTAATTGCACGTGTGTTCTTTTCATTAAACCAATTGGATGTGTTCTCTTTTCATAATCCACATGGATCTACTACATGAGTGTTCCTTTCATAAACCACATGGATCCACTAAATGTCCTTGCATGTGTGTTCTTTTCATTAAACAACTTGGATGTGTGTTATTTTCATAAACCAATAGATGTCACTTCATGTGTGTTCGTTTCAAAAACCACTTCGATCCACTAGATGTCATTGCATCTGTGTTCTTTTCATTAAACCAATTGGATGTATGTTCATTTAAAACTCCACATGGATCCCCTACATGAGTGTTCTTTTCATAAACCACATGGATCCACTAGATGCCACTTGCTTGTGTGTTATGTTCATTAAACAACATTGATACACTAGATGTCATTGCATGTGTGTTCTTTTCATAAACCACTTGGATATGTGTTCTTTTCATAAACCAGTAAATACACTCCATGAGTGTTCTTTTCATAAACCACTTGGATATTTCTTCTTTTCATAAACTAGTAGATACACTCCATGAGTGTTCATTTCATAATACACATGAATCCACTAGATGTCATTGCATTTGTGTTCATTTCATTAAACCACTTGGATCCACTAGATGTCAGTGCACGTGTGTTGTTTTCATTAAACCACATGGATCCACTAGATGTAATTGCACGTGTGTTCTTTTCATTAAACAATTTGGATGTATGTTCTTTTCATAATCCACATGGATCCCCTACGTGTGTGTTCTTTTCATAAACCACATGGATCCACTAGATGCCACTTGAAGGTGTGTTCTTTTCATTAAAGAACAATGATACACTAGATGTAATTGCATGTGTGTTCTTTTCATAAGCCACTTGGATATGTGATCTTGTCATAAACTAGTAGATACACTCCATGAGTGTTCTTTTCTTAAACCACTTGGATATGTGTTATTTTCATAAACTTGTAGATACATTCCATGAGCGTTCATTTCATAAACCACATGGATCCACTAGGTGTAATTGCATGTGTGTTCATTTAATTAAACCCCTTGGATCCACTAGATGTCATTGCATGTGTGTTGTTTTCCTTAAACCACATGGATCCACTAGATGTCATTGCAGGTGTGTTCTTTTCATTAAACAACTTGGATGTGTGTTATTTACATAAACCACTAGATGTCACTACATGTGTGTTCATTTCATAAACCACTTGGATCCACTAGATGTCATTTCATGTGTGTTATTTTCATTAAACCAATTGGATGTCTGTTATTTTCATAATCCACATGGATCCCCTACATGGGTGTTGTTTTACAAAACCACATGGATCCGCTAGATGCCACTTGCTTGTGTGTTCTTTTCATTAAACACCACTGATGCACTAGATTTCATTGCATGTGTGTTCTTTTCATAAACCACTTGGATATGTGTTCTTTTCATAAACCAGTAGATACACTCCATGAGTGTTCTCTTCAAAAACCACTTGGATATGTGTTCTTTTCATAAACCATTAGATACACTCCATGAGTTTTCATTTCATAAACAACATGGATCCACTAGATATTATTGCAGGTGTGTTCATTTAATTAAACCCCTTGGATCCACTAGATGTCATTGCATGTGTGTTGTTTTCATTAAACCACATGGATCCACTAGATGTCATTGCATGTGTGTTCTTTTCATTAAACAACTTGGATGTGTGTAACTTACATAAACCACTAGATGTCACTACATGTGTGTTTATTTCATAAACCACTTGGATCCACTAGATTTCATTGCATGTGTGTTCTTTTCATTAAACCAATTGGATGTCTGTTATTTTCATAATCCACATGGATGCCCTACATGGGTGTTCTTTTACAAAACCACATGGATCCACTAGATTCTACTTGCTTGTGTGTTCTTTTCATTAAACACCACTAATGCACTAGATTTCATTGCATGTGTGTTCTTTTCATAAACCACTTAGATATGTGTTCTTTTCATAAACCAGTAGATACACTCCATGAGTGTTCTCTTCAAAAACCACTCCGATATGTGTTCTTTTCATAAACCATTAGATACACTCCATGAGTGTTCATTTCATAAACCACATGGATCCACTAGATGTCATTCCATGTGTGTTCATTTCGTTAAACCACTTTGATCCACTAGATGTCATTGCATGTGTGTTCTTTTCATTAAACAAATTGGATCAGTGTTATTTTCATAAACCAGGAGATACACTCCATGAGTGTTCATTTCATAAACCACATGGATCCACTAGATGTCATTGCATGTGTGTTCTTTTTATTAAACCACTTGGATCCACTTGATTTCATTGCATGTGTGTTCATTTAATAAACCACTTGGATGTGTGTTCTTCTCTTAAACCAGTAGAGTCACTCCATGAGTGTTCATTTCATAAAGCACATGGATCCATTACATGTAAATGCATGTGTGTTCTTTTCATTAAACCACTTGGATCCACTAGATGTCATTGCATGTGTGTTCTTTTCATTAAACCAATTGGATGTGTGTACTTTTCATAAACATGCAGAGTCACTCCATGAGTATTTATTTCATAAACCACATGGATCCACTAGATGTCATTGCATGTGTGTTCCTGTCATAAACCAGTAGAGTCACTCCATAAGTGTTGATTTCATAAACCACATGGATCCACTAGATGTCATTGCATGTGTTCTCTTTTCATAAACCACTTGTACGTGTGTTATGTTCATAAACCAGTGGAGTCACTCCATGAGTGTTAATTTCACAAACCACATGTGTCCACTAGATGTCATTGCATGTGTGTTATTTTCATTAAACCACTTGGATCCACTAGATGTCATTGCATGTGTGTTCTTTTCATGAAACCAATTGGATATGTGTTCTTTTCATAACCTAGTAGATACAGTCCATAAGTGTTTATTTCATTAAACAACTTAGATGTGTGTTATTTTCATACACCACTAGATGGCACTGGATGATTGTTCATTTCAGAAACCATTTGGATCCACTAGATGTCATTGCATTTATGTTCTTTTCATTAAACCAATTGGATGTATGTTCTTTTCATAATCCACATGGATCCCCTACATGAGTGTTCTTTTCATAAACCACATGGATCCACTACATGCCACTTGCATGTGTGTTCTTTTCATTAAACAACATTGATACACTAGATGTCATTGCATGTGTGTTCTTTTCATAAACCACTTTGATATGTGTTCTTTTCATAAACTAGTAGATACACTCCATGAGTGTTCTTTTCATAAACCACTTGGATATGTGTTCTTTTCATAAACCAGTAGATACACTCCATGAGTGTTCATTTCATAAACCACATGGATCCACTAGATGTCATTGCATGTGTGTTCATTTCATTAAGCCACTTTCATCCACTAGATGTCATTGCATGTGTGTTCTTTTAATTAAACCACATGGATCCACTAGATGTCATTGCAGTGTGTTCATTTCATTAAAGCACTTGGATCCACTACATGTCCTTGCATGTGTATTCTTTTCATTAAACCAATTGGATGTATGTTCTTTTCATAATCCACATGGATCCCCTACATGAGTGTTCTTTTCATAAACCACATGGATCCACTAGATGCCACTTGCATGTGTGTTCTTTTCATTAAACAACATTGATACATTAGATGTCATTGCATGTGTGTTCTTTTTATAAACCACTTGGATATGTGTTTTTTTCATAAAGCGGTAGATGCACTCCATGAATGTTCTTTCCATAAACCACTTGGATATGTGTTCTTTTCATAAACCAGTAGATACACTCCATGAGTGTTCATTTCATAATCCACATGGATCTACTAGATGTCATTGCATGTGTGTTGATTTCACTAAACCACTTGGATCCACTAGATGTCATGTCACATCCCAAGATTTTAGAAATTGGGACTAGAAGAAAATACATTTGCATTGCATTCATGAAAAATTTGAATTGCAAAACACTATTTTTGAACCCCAAATGGAATCAGTAAATACTAGAAAGAAATATACAAGGGTTTATAAATCCACTATTTGCAAACTAGTGAAAATATTACAAATATGACTCTGAGTTAATCCCATGAATTTTAGAAAAATTTCAAAGGAAGAATCACTGCATTTGGAATTGCTTTGAAAATGATATAAAAGTATTGAGAAAAGGAAAAAAACAATAAATGAAAAAGAATGAACCAAACCTAGCGGCCGAGCCAGCCAACCAGGCCCAGCCTAGCAAGCCACCAGCCTAGCTACCACGAACCACCTACCTCCTACCGCGTGCGTAGCGAGCAGCAATAGCGGCCCAGCAGCATCCCGTCTCCCTCCCATGTGTCCCCGACGGGTGGGCCCCACCTATCAGGCCTTCCTCAACCTCCAACAGGATGTCCTTCATGAGCACGACTCGATCCCAAATTGTTTTCCATCAAATCCATCGCATCCGTTCGGATTTTGCGCTGTACACCACCTAAGACCCCCTATATAATTCTCCCTCCCCCGATTCCTCCCTTTTTCGAGTTTTGGAAACCCTAGCACCGCCTCGAAGCTCGTCGATCTCGCCGCCATCCGCCGCCACTGCTAGCTCGACACCGACACCGTCCGACCACCCCGCAACCACCTTTTCCATCTATGATCCCTGCTTCTTCATGCCTCATCGTATCACCCTCCCTTCCCCTTTATTCTCGCAGTACAACGGTGAGGATTGCTCACCGGAGAGCTCGCCGGAGCCATGCCTCCCGAAGCCCTCCATTCACTCCTTTTTGTCGCTTGAGGAAGAAAAGCACCACGCCAAGAACACCGACGTCACCGCCATCCGCCGCCGAGCCTCGTGGACCTCCTCGCTGATGCTAGAGACCACCAGGGACCCCGGGACCGCCGCCTGCATCACCGACCGATCCTTTGCCGCCACCGTCCTCATCGTCAAAGGTGAGCTCCGGAAGTTCCCGTTCCCATCCGTCGGATCCGGGAAGAACAACCTAGATCAGTGCACTGACCTAGCAAGGACCGCTCACCGGTCAAACCGCCACGTCGGCTTGACCCCACCAGTCAGCGGGAATGTTCCCATAATATTTCCCCAAAGATTTTCAGAAATTGAATTAAAATAGCAGAAAGTGATTAAACTTGTAAAAATCATATAAAAGGATCTACTCATTGGAAAATGCAAATAAGATACCGTTGGATTCACAATTTTGTGTAGAATATTAGTATGTAATTGTCTTAGACAATTACTGTAACTTTTTGTCGTGATTATTTAATTGGTTTAATACCCTTTTTGGAGCATTTAATTCATAGAAAATAATCTACTGATCAGAAAAAGATAAATAATACGTAGTTGGAATCACAAAATTGTGTATAACATGACTAGGAAATAAAATTACAAGTTTACTCTAAAAATATTTTCAAAGCTATTAAAAGGCATATTGTAGTATTTTAATTCTAGAAAATAATTTGTAACTATTTTGACATGAATCCTTTTTCTACAGGCTATAAAACACAATACGTATCCAAAAGTATTTTACCAAGAAATTAACACAGTGTTTACAATAGAGGTTGAATTAAATTGCACAAAACCAATTAAATGGATCTAATTAATGCAATATTTGGTTTTAATGCATTAAAAGTCTTCCATGCATGTCATCTGTAAGTATAATAATCAGAGAACCTAAATACTCTACTAAAACTTTTATTAAACTGTCATGCATGCATTTGTGCATTTGTTTATGATTGTGCATGATTGTTTATGTGTTTACTATTGTTTAATCGATAGATTGTGAGGAGTAAAACGTGTGTGATTACAACGAGTGTTTGAACAACTCCAACAACTATCAAGGCAAGTAGATGCTATTTTGATCATACCTTGTCCTACTATTTTCTCTTATGTATTTGTAGTGTATTTTTGTAGATTATGTGTAGGAATTACTATGCTATGCTATGTCCTATGTATATTGTGGTTGGAATCCCTTGTAGTTGATCCTCCGTAAGGTAGAAGTGCTTAGATCTGCTATATAGACGGAGAAGGGTTCACTTTATGTTGAAGTATGTGTTTGTTCAAACTAAAAACAACATAATGTTAATGAACTACCTGGGTGGAGTGGTTGGATTATAAACGGAGTGTGAATAATGGCGGTGAATGCCGCCCAGGATACTGAGAAGGATTGGTTCTCTTTGTTATAGTAGCTTACATGTGCAACCATGTGCTAGTAAGAAATGGGTGGCTGGTTGGACTTAGTAGGTCATGGTGATCCGAACCCAGCATAGCCAGAGATGTAGTGAATGGTAGGTTGGGACCAGTGCGCAGTGGGGTTTGGAGATCTACTTCCCGAACAGTCTCATCTTGGACATCTCCCTATCCTCACACACTATGAGTGTGGTGGCACGAGCTGGGTTGGCCAGGTCAGATGGGTAAAGTGTCAAACCCCTGCAGGGTGTAAAACTAAGTACTTAGCCGTGTCCCCGGTTACAGACGAATGCGTTGCTTGATATCAAGGCTATGACATATTCTCACTCATCCCTATTTCCTAATTACTAAAACTTGATGGGTGAACTTAATGGGTTGTTGTGAATCAAAATGGTTTACGAAAGTAGGATAAAGGTATTTGAAAAGTGCAAGCTAGCCAAAGCTCCACTAGCCAAATAAGCATGTAGAATTCTAGGTGTATTGTCTCCTTACTTAGCCCTACTTGCCATACATTCCATGTATTGACCCTTCGGGGCTGCTACGTTTCATGTTGCAGGTTATACCGATTCTGAGTGATCGAATAGGTCGTGGTACTCCACTCAACAGTTGTTCGCCTCTGGCACAATTGAAGATGGAGCTTACTATTTGTTTATGCTTCCGTATGCAATTTGTTATTTGAGTTAGCCTTTGATATATGCATTATGTAATAATTGTAAATTCTGGATCATTCGATGTAATAATGATGCACTGTTATATTCTTTGGTATTCATCTATATTATGTGTGCTAGTGAACCAATCCAGGGATTGGCACTATACACAGGAACTCAGCCTTATCAGGCGAGGGTGTTACATGTCATTGCATGTGTGTTCTTTTCATTAAACCGCATGGATCCACTAGATGTCATTGCATGTGTGTTCTTTTCATTAAACAACTTGATGTGTGTTATTTTCATAAACGACAACATGTCACTACGTGTGTTTTCATTTCATAAACCACTTGGATCCACTAGATGTCATTGCATGTGTGTTCATTTCATTAAACCACTTGGATCCCCTAGATGTCATTGCATATGTGTTCTTTTCATTAAACCATTTGGATGTATGTTCTTTTCATAAACCACTAGATACACTCCACCAGTGTTCATATCATAAACCACATGGATCCACTAGATGTCATTGCATGCGTGTTCTTTTCATTAAACCACTTGGATCCACTAGATGGCATTGCATGTGTGTTCATTTCATAAACCACTTGGATGTGTGTTCTTCTCATAAACATTTAGAGTAACTCCATGAGTGTTCATTTCATAAACCACATGGATCCACTAGATGTCATAGCATGTGTGTTCTTTTCATTAAACCACTTGGATCCACTTGATGTAATTGCACGTGTGTTCTTTTCATTAAACCAATTGGATGTTTGTTCTTTTCATAAATTAGTAGAGTCACTCCATGAGTATTCATTTAATAAACCACATGGATCCACTAGATGTCATTGCATGTGTGTTCTTTTCATAAACCAGTAGAGTCACTCCATGAGTGTTCATTTGATAAACCACATGGATCCACTAGATGTCATTGCATGTGTGTTCATTTCATTAAACTACTTGGATCCACTAGATGTCATTGAATGTTTGTTCTTTTCATTAAACCTATTGGATGTGTGTTCTTTTCATAAACTAGTAGAGTCACTCCATGAGTCTTCATTTCATAAACCACATGGATCCACTAGATGTCATTGCATGAGTTCTCTTTTCATAAACCACTTGGATGTGTGTTTTGTTCATAAACAAGTAGAGTCACTCCATGAGTGTTCATTTCAGAAACTACATGGATCCACTAGATGTCATTGCATGTGTGTTCTTTTCATTAAACCAATTGCATATGTGTTGTTTTCATAAACCAGTAGATGCACTCCATGAGTGTTCTTTTCATTAAGCAACATGGATCCACTAGATGTCATTGCATGTGTGTTCATTTCCTTAAACCACTTGGATCCACTAGAAGTCATTGTAGGTATGTTCTTTTTATTATACCAATTGGACGTGTGTTCTTTTCATAATCCACATGGATCAGCTACATGAGTGTTCTTTTCATAAATCACATGGATCCACTAAATGCCACTTGCATGTGTGTTCTTTTCATTAAACAACTTGGATGTTTGTTATTTTCATAAACCACTAGATGTCACTACATGTGTGTTCATTTCATCAACCACTTGGATCCACTAGATGTCATTGCATGTGTGTTCTTTTCATTAAACCAATTGGATGTATGCTCTTTTCATAGTCCACATGGATCCCCTACATGATTGTTCTACTCATAAACCACATGGATCCACTAGATACCACTTGCATGTGTGTTCTTTTCATTAACAACACTTATACACTATATGTCATTGCATGTGTGCTCTTTTCATAAACCAGTAGATACACTCCATGAGTGTTCATTTCATAAACCACATGGATCCACTAGATGTCATTGCATGTGTGTTCATTTCATTAAACCACTTGGATCCACTAGATGTCATTGTTGTGTGTTCTTTTAATTAAACCACATGGATCCACTAGATGCCATTGCATGTGTGTTATTTTCATTAAACCAATTGGATGTGTGTTCTTTTAATAAACCAGTAGATACACTCCATGAGTGTTAATTTCAGAAACCACATGGATCCATTAGATGTCATTGCATGCATGTTGTTTTCATTAAACCACTTGGATCCACTTGATGTCATTGCATGTGTGTTCATTTCATAAACCACTTGGATGTGTGTTCTTCTCATAAACCAGTAGAGTAACTCCATGAGTGTTCATTTCATAAACCACATGGATCCACTAGATGTCATTGCATGTGTGTTCTTTTCATTAAACCACTTGGATCCACTAGATGTCATTGCATGTGTGTTCTTTTCGTTAAACCAATTGGATGTGGGTTCTTTTCATAAACCAGTAGAGTCACTCCATGAGTTTTCATTTCATAAACCACATGGATCCACTAGATATCAGTGCATGTGTGTTCTTTTCATAAATCAATAGAGTCTCTCCGTGAGTGTTGATTTCATAAACCACATGGATCCACTAGATGTCATTGCATGTGTGTTCATTTCATTAAACCACTTGGATCCAATAGATGTCATTGCATGTGTGTTCTTTCCGTTAAACCAATTGGACGTGTGTTCTTTTCATAATCCACATGTATCCACTACATGAGTGTTCTTTTCATATACCACATGGATCCACTAGATGCCACTTGAATGTGTGTTCTTTTCATTAAACAACTTGGATGTGTGTTATTTTCATAAACCACTAGATGTCACTGCATGTGTGTTCATTTCATAAACCACTTGGATCCACTAGATGTCATTGCATGTGTGTTCTTTTCATTAAACCAATTGGACGTATGTTCTTTTCATAATCCACATGGATCCCCTACATGTGTGTTCTATTCTTAAACCACATGGATCCACTAGATGCCACTTGCATGTGTGTTCTTTTCATTAAACAACACAGATACACTAGATGCCATTGTGATACATTGCAAACGTATCTATAATTTTTGATGTTCCATGCTTGTTTTATATCTACTTTCTTATGTTTTGTCCACACTTTGGAGTACTTCTACACATTTTCTGGAACTAACCTATTAACAAGATGCCACAGTGCTAGTTCCTTGTTTTCTTCTGTTTTTGGTTCCAGAAAAGCCAGAAAATGAATATTCTCGGAATTGGATGGGACAAAAGCCGAAGTCAATATTTTACCGGAAGACTCATGGAGCCAGAAGACGAGACGGAGAGGGGCCAGCGGCTGGCTACACCAACTGGTGGCGTGGGCCAGGCCAGGCCACGCCAGGGGGTGGTGTGGGCCCCTCCGGCCTCCAACGACCTTGCCCTTTTCCCTATAAGAAGCCTTCAATGAGAAAACCCTAAATAATCCAGCCTCCAGCCATGAAAAGTTCCGCAGCGCCGCCGCCATCGAAGGGGAGATTTGGGGGACAGAAAATCTCTATTCCGGCACCCTATTGGGATGGGGAATTGCCCCCGGAGCCATCTCCATCGATCTCCCCCACCATCTCCATCGCCGTTGCT
The DNA here is from genome assembly GCA_910589775.1 of Avena eriantha. NCBI lineage: Eukaryota > Viridiplantae > Streptophyta > Magnoliopsida > Poales > Poaceae > Avena > Avena eriantha. The sequence goes on along the minus strand of OU342740.1, from coordinate 132,436,466 downwards.
GATTCCCATGATGATGAGTAGTTCTTCCTCGAGGCTAAGGGTTCTACCGGTAGCTATGTGTTCATCTCTCTCTATGCATGATCATATTGTGATCATGAGCTTTGTAAGCAAGTAGATCTACCTTCCTATTCAACTGCTTTAATAGATCTCTGGCTCGCCCCACGTGTGTGAAAGTGATAGAGTGCACACCATTGTGGCACTTAGGCTAGAGATTACAAATACTTGTTACGAGTTATATTTGGAGTTGGATGTCTCTATGAAATTGTGGTGTTTGTTGGAACCATCTAGTGCTCAAGGTGACAGTGTGGGGTTATCAAGATGGGAAAAGTGAACTTTGAGGTGTGATGTTATAGCCCTACCATGGATTAGAGTGTCCAACCGGAGAGTAGTTTAGAGTAGTATCACAAAGAGAAAATATTTATATGAGAGTGTTCACTAGTGAAAGTATGATCCCTAGGGCTTGTTTCTAAGCATTGAAACACCGTTTGCAACTAGATATGTTACATGTTTGCTTGCTTACATCTTTATTTCAGATTGCCTTTAGTCTCTTCCACGCCATCAAGCTATTTTCTGGCACCATTGTCTTATATCCATACCACTTGTATTTCACTATCTCTTCGCCGAACTAGTGCACCTATACACCTGACAAGTGTATTGGGTGTGTTGGGGACACAAGAGACTTCTTGTATCTTGATTGCAAGGTTGCTTGAGAGGGATACCTTTGACCACCTCCTCTCCGAGTTCGATAAACCTTGGGTAATCCACTTAAGGGAAACTTGCTAATGTTCTACAAACCTCTCCACTTGGAGGCCCAACAACTGTCTACAAGAATAGAAGTGCGTAGACATCAAGCTATTTTCTAGCGCCATTGTTGGGGATGTAAGGTAAAAGGTACTCACATCCTCCGGTGTGAGTGCTCAAAGTTATTTCCTTTAGATTCTGCAATTTTGTCGTTTTGTTTCTAGTTTTCAGTAGTTAGGCTTCATCGAAAACAACAACAAAAATAGAGAGATTTATAGTATTTATCTTGAGCTAGGACATGAAGTGTTTGAAGAGAAAATTAAAAAACCTATGGAAGTTTATTTGCATTCTAATAGCAATGTTGTTAGTATGATTTTTTTGGACACCATTATTGCTAATGCTATGGAAAAGTCTAAGCTTGGGGAAGCTAGTTTTTATGAAAATGATCTTTTTAGTTCCCCAGCTTTGGAAGATAGCTATTTTATTGCTTATGATGATACCAAACCTCCAATATATGATGATTACAATGATGAATATGATATTTTCAGTCCACCTACTATTGAGGAGAAAATTAATTATGATTACAATATGCCTCATATATTTGATGATTATGGTGATCAGAATAATAATGATAGATATTTTGTTGAATTTGCTCCCACTACAATTAATAAGAATAACTATGCTTATGTGGAGAGTAATAATGATTATATGCATGTGGTTCATGATAAGAATTTTTTGTGTGATAGTTATATTGTTAATTTTATTCATTATGCTACTGAAAGTTATTATGAGAGAGGGAAACATGGTTTTATGTATCTCAACAATATTAAGTTTCCCCTCTCTATGTTGGAAGTTTTGAAGTTACACTTGTTTTTCTTTCCTATGCTTGTTGTTTTGTGCTTTCATAACTTGGTTCTTTACAAGATTATTTTTCATAGGAAGTGGGTTAGACTTAGATGTGTTTTTAATTTACTTTTTGATGCTCTCTTTTACTTCAATTCATATTTCCTATGTGAGCATCTTCTCAAACTATCATGCCTAACTTAAAGGCGTTAAAGCAAAGTACTTATTGGAAGATAACCCAAAAGTTTTTGTTGAGTCTTGGAAGTTATTACCTCTGTAATAACCGATCCTTATCATTTTTGTGTGGTTTGTTGTGCCAAGATTAACCTCTAATGAGAGAGAAGTAATGCTTGGGAAAGTTGTTGTCCTGAAACAGATTTTTGTGCTTTGCTGTAAAAATTCGTGAAAAATCTCTATATGTCGGTTTGAGCTGTGATGTTTTGTGATTCTGCCCCAGGTTGTTATCTAACTTTCGTTAGTTCAACACTTTTCGACTAGAGCAACAGAAGGTCTTTGAAAAAATTGGTTTTTACCTGTTGGTATGTTTTGACAAATTTCTACCATTATTTGCATTTGCCTCTTAATATCTTTATCTTTGAGTTCTCCTTGATCATTTGAACTTTTTAAAGGAAGTTCTATAGTAGGTTGTGTTTTAATGGATTTTTTACTTGTGTTGAAGCTGAACCAAAATACTTATTATCTTGAGTACACTAATGTTGCTAATGAAGATTGTGTGAAGTTTTGTATGAAGGAAATTTTTAGGTGTAGGGAAAGAATGATGTATTGAGATCAAGAATGGACAAAATCTCAATCTTGGGGATGCCACCCCATTTCACCCCAAGAAATATTCAAGAGGTACAAGCGTCAAAGCTTGGGGATGCCCAAGGCATCCCCTTCTTCATCAATAAATATCTCAAGTTTTCTTCCAAGCACTTCATTTTTATTGTTTCATGCACAAATTGTGTTATTCTTGGAGCATCTTCATTTTTGTTTTTTGTTTTCTTTTGTTTGGTGTGCTTGAATAAATTGGTTGGACCCCCTCATTCATACATTAGTTTTCAAATAAGTTTGGTTTGGATTGGACAAGAGTAGGAAAAGTTCATGCTTAAGTGGTATAAAACGAGTCTTGTTTTTGACTGTGGCCTAGGCTTTGTCATGTCATGCTTGATATTGTTTTGGCCTTATGCTTAGTGATTTTTGTTGTAGCATGACATGTTATAAACAATTGAGATTTCTTAATGTGCCTTGAAAGAATCATGCGTTGTTTTAGCATAATAAAGCATAGTATTGTGGTATTCTCCTTTGATGTTTTATTTGGGTTGACTTGGCGTATGCTCAGACCATGTTATGACTATACCAAGTCACCATAGCCTTGATGATCATTTAGTTTTTGACTTGTAATATCACTTTATGCTTTAATTAATGATGTTTTGTCGCTTTGCATGTATGGCCATTATTGCTCTCTTAGTTGGTCGCTCCAAGTCTTTTGCTAGCCTCCATAACCAAGTATGAGTTCCGCTCATGCATCCAACCCCAAATAAAACAAACTTATTCCAAAGAGTCCACCATACCTACCTATTAGCATTTTCTATTCCAAGTAAATTCATGTTTTATCTACCTTTCGAATTAAACTTGTTATGTGAAAATTAGTGATTAAAGCTCTCACGAACTTGATGGCACACTTTACTTTTCTTGCACTTAATAAACTTGAACCATTGTGTCATCTATGTTGTATATGCTTGCATTTATATGTTGGGGATTAGCAGAACCATGTTGTCATGGGGAATGCTTTCAACATTGCACGTGTACATTGTACCTAGTTGATATCATGTTCTTTTGTATATGGATGTCGTCGGTGTGAAATGGAAGGGGAGCTTGTAAGTCCATGGAGTTATGTATGTGTGTTAGAGAAACGCTTGGGCCGCTAGTCTAATCCATGCCTAATCATGGTGGAAACCTACAGCGTAACCATAATGAGCAATCTATGTAGCATTCTTCTTATAAAAAAAGAGATAGAGATTGAAAAAAAAGAGATGAGAAAAGAGGAAAGAGAGAGAAAAGCACCATTTTCCCATGGTAAATAAGAAGATTGCTGGGATGCTCGTTTTCTGCTTGCCTAATTTTGATATGGGGATTATTCCGTATCATCGGACAAGGGATACCCCGTTGGCGGTTCTGTATGATACACATGTACTTACTATGACAAGAACTTACCGGTAACTAAACTTGAGTAGCATGAGGAGCGGCCCTCGTATTCAAGGGACATGAGATTTCCAACTTATACTTTGTCAAGCATATACTCCATAGTTTGTTCACTTTAACCTTAATCACTTCAAGATGCTTATGATAGGGGTAATGAGAGCTGAAAGCTAATAAGTACCATAATTTTTGGAAGCTCTTTATGAGACTTGAATTCCTGCTTCCTTCTATGAAGGCCTTTCTTTTACTTTCATGTTGAGTCTCCATCTTCTATCTTTATGCACCTATTAATAGAGCATAGTGGCCATTCTTAGTTTAATGTGGATTGTCCCCAGACTTGTTGATTGATGCATAACTTTGATATTGCTTGTTCCTAAACTACTTGTATCAAGTCACCCTTATGAACTTTGAAGGTGTCCTATGCATTTATTTTTGCTACTCCATGAGGAACAAGTTGAATGCCACTATGCTATGTTTTCTATATGTGAAAAAAACAAACGTCTTTCAATGCATCGTTATTCATGATCTTTGTTTGTATCCTTTCATGTTGCATTCATAGTCACTATGTCTTGCTGTTATAACTTCATCTTTCATGCTCATGTTTAGAGTACTATGATCCCAGCTATCAATGTTCTACAAACACTTTGATCAAGATTGTGATGGTGCATGTCACCTCAAAAATTATTCTTTTCTTTTTATCACTTACCTACTTGAGGATGGGCAGGAGTTAAGCTTGGGGATGTTGATACATTACAAACATATCTATAATTTTTTTTCCATGCTTGTTTTATATCTACTTTCTTATGTTTTGTCCACACTTTGGAGTACTTTTACACATTTTCTAGAACTAACCTATTAGCAAGACGCCACAGAGCCACTTGCCTGTTTTCTTCTATTTTTTGTTCCAGAAAAGCCAGAAAATGAATATTCTCATAATTGGATGGGACAAAAGACAAAGTCAATATTTTACCGGAAGACTCACGGAGCCAGAATATGAGATGGAGAGGGGCCAGGGGCTGGCTGATACATTGCAAATGTATCTATAATTTTTGATGTTCCATGCTTGGTTTTATCTACTTTCTTGTGTTTTGTTCCAACTTTGGAGTACTTTTCATATGATTTCTTGGACTAACCTATTAACAAGATGCCACTGTGCCAGTTGCCTGTTTTCTGCCGTTTTTTGGTTCCAGAAAGTCAGAAAATGAATATTCTCGGAATTGGACGGGACAAAAGCCAAAGTTGATATTTTACCGGAAGACTCACGGAGCCAGAAGACGAGACGGAGAGGGGCCACAGGGTGGCCACACCATGTGGTGGCGCGGGTGACCCCTGGCTGCACCACCAGGTGGTGTGGGCCCCCTGGCCGCCCACCGACCTTGCCCTCTGGCCTATAAGAAGCCTCCCGAGACATAAACCCTAAATAGACAAGCCTCCAGCCACGAAAAGTTCCGCAGCGCCGCCGCCACCGAAGGGGAGATTCGGGGGACAGAAAGTATCTGTTCCAGCACCTTGCCGAGACGGGGAAGTGCCCCTAGAGCCATCTCCATCGATCTCCACCACCATCTCCATCACCATTGTGGATTCCCATGATGAGGAGGGAGTAGTTCTCTCTCGAGGCTAAGGGTTCTACCGGTAGCTATGTGTTCATCTCTCTCTCTATGCATGATCATATTGTGATCATGAGCTTTCTAATATATAGATCTACCTTGCTACTCAAGTGCTTTAATAGATCTCTGCTCTCCCCATGTGTGTGAAAGTGATAGCGCGCTCACCATGGTGGCACTTAGGCTAGAGATTACAAATACTTGTTATGAGTTATATTTGGAGTTGGATGTCTTTATGGAAGTGTGGTGTTTGTTGGACTCATCTAGTACTCAAGGTGATAGTGTGGGGTTTTCTAGATGGGAAAGGCTTACTTTGAGGTGTGCTGTTATAGCCCTACCATCGATTAGAGTGTTCAACCGGAGAGTAGTTTAGAGTAGTATCATAAAGAGAAGATATATTTATGAGAGAGTGTTCACTAGTGAAAGTATGATCCCTAGGCCTTGTTTCTAAGCATTGATACACCGTTTGCAATTAGATATGTTACATGTTTGCTTGCTTCCATCTTTATTTCAGTTTGCCTTTAGTCTCTTCCACGCCATCAATCTATTTTCTGCACCGTTGTCTTATATCCATACCACTTGTATTTCACTCCCTCTTTGCCGAACTAGTGCACCTATACACCTGACAAGTGTATTGGGTGTGTTGGGGACACAAGAGACTTCTTGTATCTCGATTGCAGGGTTGCTTGAGAGGGAATACCTTTGACCACTTCCTCCCTGAATTCGATAAACCTTGGGTGATCCACTTAAGGGAAAACTTGTTGCTGTTCTACAAACCTCTGCACTTGGAGGCCCAACAACTGTCTACAAGAATAGAAGTGCGTAGACATCAAGCTATTTTCTGGCGCCGTTGCCGGGGAGGAAAGGTAAAAGGTATTCACACCGGAGGATTAAAGAAGAAGAACCTCCCACGGCAAACGCCTATTTTCTGGTGTGAGTACTCGAAGTTATTTCCTTTAGATTCTGCAATTTTGTCTTTTCGTTTCTTGTTTTCACTAGTTAGGCTTAATGGAAAACAACAACAAAATTAGAGAGCTTTATAGTATTTATCTTGAGTTAGGACATGAAGTGTTTGAAGAGAAAATTAAAAAACCTATGGAACTTTATTTGCATGCTAATAGAAATGTTGTTAGTATGAATTTTTGGACACCATTATTGCTAATGCTATGGAAAAGTCTAAGATTGGGGAAGCTGGTTTTGATGAGAATGATCTTTTTAGTCCCCCAAGCATGGAGGAGAGAATTACTTTGATGATACTATGCCTCCAATATATGGTGATTACAATGATGAGTATGATATTTTTAGTCCACCTACTATTGAGGAGGAAATCAATGATTGTAATATGCCTCCTATATTTGATGATTATGGTGATGAGAATAATAATGATAGCTATTTTATTGAATTTTCTCCCACTACAATTAATAAGAATGACTATGTTTATGTGGAAAGTATTAATTCTTTTATGCATGTGGCTCATGATAAGAATGTTTTATGTGATAGTTATATTGTTAATTTTATTCATGATGCTACTGAAAGTTATTATGAGAGAGGGAAACATGGTTTTTTGTGTCTCAACAATATTCAGTTTCCCCTCTTTATGTTGAAAGTTTTGAAGTTGCACTTGTTTTGCTTCCCTATGCTTGTTGCTTTGTGATTTCATGACTTGTTTCTTTACAATATTCCTATGCATAGGAAGTGGGTTAGACTTAAATGCGCCTTGAATTTGCTTCTTGATGCTCTCTTTTACTTTTCATATTTCTTATGTGAGCATCTTCTCAAACTATTATGCCTAACTTAAAGGCGTTAAAGAAAAGTACTTATTGAGAGATAACCCAAAAGTTTTAGTTGAGTCTTGGAAGTTATTAATTCTGTAATAACCTCTACTTATCCTTTTTATTTGTTTTTTTGTGCCAAGAGTAACCTCTAATGAGAGAGAAGTAATGATTGGGAAAGTTGTTGTCCCGAAACAGATTTCTTCACCGTAAAAATTCGTGTAGAATCTCTGTACGTACTTTTTAGGCGTGAATGTTTGTGCTGCTACCCCAGGTTGTTATATAACTTTCGTTAGTTCAACACATTTCGATTTGAGCAACAGAAGGTCTTTGAAAAAATTCGTCTTTACCTGCTGGTCTGTTTGACAGATTTCTGCTATTTTCTGCATTTGCTTCTTGTTGGTTCCTTCTTGAGTTCTTTTGGGGAATTGAGATTTTTGAGGGAAGTGCTACAGTAGCTAATGTTCTAATGGAAGTTTATTTTGTGTTAGAACTGAACCTTAAGACTTATTTATCTTGAGTGCACTAATGTTGCTAATAAAGATTGTGTGAAGTTTTGTATGAAGGAAAAATTTTAGGTGTATGGAAGGACTGAGTAATGAGATGAAGGATGGACTAAAGCTCAAGCTTGGGGATGCCACGCGTGTCACCCTAAGAAATATCCAAGAAGTACAAGCATCAAAGCTTAGGGATGCCCAAGGTATCCCCTTCTTCATCAATAAAAATCTCAGGTTTCTTCCAAACACTTCATTTTTATTGTTTCATGCACAGTTGTGTTATTTTTGGAGCGTCTTTGTTTTCATTTTTAGTTTTAGTTTTCTTCGTTTGCTTAGTTTGCTTGAATAAGTTGGTTGGATCACAACACACTTCTTTTGGAGAGAGACACGCTCCATTTTTATTGCCTAGAACACTCTAGTTTTCATTCTTATTGTTCTGTGACTGTTCTCTTTTGCTAGCACCGTGTTTAGCCTTAGTGTTCTCGTGCTTTCAGCTTAGAACTTTTTAGTTCTTGTTTGTGGATTTGTGAGACAAGCTCACTGATCTTTATTTATTATCATCTTCGTGAGTTGTTTCAAAAAGTTTGGTTTGGATTAGAAAAGAGTAGGAAAGTTCATGCTTAAGTGGTAAAGAGAGCTTGTTTTTGACTGTGGCCTATGCTTTGTCATGCCATGCTTGATATTTTTTTAGCCTTTTGCTTAGTATTCTTTGCTGTAGCATGACTTGTTATAAACAATTGATATTGCTTAATGTGCCTTGGATGAATCATGCGTTGTTTTAGCATCTTAAAAGCATAGTACTGTGGTATTGTCCTTTGATGCTTTATTTGGGTTGACTTGGCGCATGCTCACACCATGTTATGACTATACAAAGTCATCATAGCCTTTATGATCCTTTAGTTTTCAACTTGTAGTGTCACTTTATGCTTTGATCAATGATGTTTTGTCGCTCTGCATGATTATGGCCATTATTGCTCTCTTAGTTTGTCGCTCCCAGTCTTTTGCTAGCCTCCACCACCAAGTATGAGTTCCACTCATGCATCCAACTCCCTAAACCAAGTTATTCCAAAGAATCCACCATACCTACCTACTAGCTTATGCTATTCCAAGTATATTCATGCTTTTGTTTACCTTCCAAATTAAACTTGTTATGAGAAAACTAGTGATTAAAGCTCTCACGAACTTGATGGCACACTTTACTTTTTTGCATCTAATAAACTTGAACCATTGGGTCCTTCTTTGTTGCGTATAATAGTTGAAATTAGCAGAACCATGTATCATGGGGAACACTTTCAACATTGCACTTGTACTTTGTACCCCGTTGATATCATGTTATTTTTCTTATGGATCCCGGCGGTGTGAAATAAAGGTGGAACTTGTAAGATCATGGAGTTTGTATATGTGTTAGAGAAACGCCTGGGCCGCTAGCCTAAGCCATGCCTAATCATGGTGGAAACTTGCAGCATCACCATAATGAGCACTCTATGAAGCATCCTCAATAAAAACCTATGCAAATAGCAAATAAAAAGATCGCTGAGATGCCCATTGTCTGCTTGCCTTGTCATTTTGATTATGGGATATCTCATGTATCATGTGCAAGGGGTACCCCGCACTACTAGGAAAAACGTTATCAGTGGCGCACCAAAACAACTTTCTGTGGCGCATCTAGCAGTCGCCACTAAATTGTCGCCACTAAAATTATATTTCTGTCACGCATATGCATATGCGCCACAGAATTATCTAAATTCTGTGGCGCATATGGCTATACGCGCCACAGAATTATGTGCCAGATTCTGTGGCGCTATATGGTACATTCTGTGGCGCGTATAGCTATATGCGCCACAAAATTCTATGGTACATTCTGTGGCGCGTATAGTTATATGCGCCACAGAATTCTATGGTACATTATGTGGCGCGTATAGCTATATGCGCCACAGAATTCTATGGTACATTATGTGGCGCATATAGCTTTATGCGCCACAGAATCCTTTTTTCAGAATTTTGAAATTTTCAGAATCTGGTACAAATACAGTATATAACAGGTATATTACAGGAAATACACAAAAAATAACAGAAATTCACAGAAACGCTACACACAGCAGTACAAATGTTCCAGTTCACATATAATACATCAACAAGCACGAATGTTCACAAGTGTTCATCAATCACATCACTTAGAACCGAATAAGTGTACAAGTATATTTCACAAGTGTTCATCTCACTCACATAACTTACAATTGCGCAATGTTGTCACCGCCTATACCTTAGGACAGAATGTAGTACACCGTAACCGCGATGCCGGTGAGGAGGAGCGGCACCAAGATCTTCGTCTGGTTCTTCTTCCACACGTGTCTCCTCCACTTGGCCACCGCCTCCTCTCTAGTCGCGTATCCCTTGTAGCAGTTGCCGCTGAACTTGTCCACTTGTTGGTGGCAGTCCACCCACTCCTCGTAGACATCTGGAACCCGACCCTTGTACACAACGTACGTCGGCATCTCTATTGACAAGGCATATTAGTACATCATGCAAATATATATGTTGACAAATATTAGAGCAAGGCATTCATAAACTTAAAACAATGCGTCGATGACAATGAAAGAAACACGACAACATGTCCGACACAATAACAACGACGGTTTCAAGCTAGGCAAGTTAAGTTTTTCGACACACACACACTACATGTCCACCGATACACACGCTCTCTCGGTCAAGTAGCCTTCTCCTCGCAGGGCGCCGGGAACGGCTTGTATATGTCTTTCGTCGTCCACGTCCTGAAGTCACCCTGTGCCTTGAGGCGGGCTTTGATCTCCCTCTTGGTGAACGACCTGGGCTGGTGTAAGAGCCCACCATGTGTGTTGACCTGTTCCATGATGATATGTGACAGCTTCACCTGTGTATCATGGAAGTCTTCCCTGAGATCGGGGTCACTGATCCCATGCAACTTTTGGGCCCATCCTTGGAGAGAAGATGGCAGCGTTAGCATCTCGCAATCTCGGACAAACCCTTTGAGGTGATGGCAAACGTAGAAGGCCTCCTTCACACTGTCAGACGGCTGCTTGACACAGGGGAACTCGAACACATGCTTGAACTTGTGTCGGCCATTGTCCCTGTAAGCCTCCCCCTTATAGTTGAAGGGGCCTCCCTGATTGGCATAGCCCTCGATAGCATCATCCAGAACTCTCCTTACTCCCGCGTAGTTCTTCCTCCTTGCACTCCCCGAGTCGAACTAGGTGGCAAGCGAATACCTCGTGGAGAGGATGATGAGCGTGCAGTACTTATCTCTGTGCAACACACAATGTGGAACAGGATGTTGGAAAAGAGAAATGGAAAGAAATACTTATGTGTTACGACGGTGGTAGGAGGATGTGTACACTTACTCGGGAAAGAAAGGCACAAGGATGTTGTCCTTCCTCTTGTTGTCCATCGATAGCTTCTGAAGGTAGGAGTTTGCCCGGGCCTGGGTCCTTGTTCCTTCTTCCAGCTGGCTATCCCGCATGTAGTAGTGATCCGCTATCGCGACGAACGGGGTGTCCTCTCTCTTGACCTTCATTGCCAGATTGAGCGCGAATAGGCGGACCAAGTAATAGTCCAGCCGTCTCGAGTGGAACAGCTTGAAGATGTCCTCGTAGGCTATGAAGAACACATCCGCGGGGGCATCAGTGATGAAGCACACGTCCTCCGGCACCTTAGCGGTGAACACCCGGTAACTCGGGTCCTTGTCCTTGAGAAGGAGGCCCTCTAGTGTCAGGACACCTTCATGCAAACTCATCATAGCTCCCGAAGCCAGGCGGCGCAGTTCCGGAGGCAGTATGGACTGACCAGCTTCGTGCACTCTGGTCAAGCCATCCTCGCGGGGTGGTACAACGTCGTCCCGGTAACGGATCGGAGCGGGTTGGCTCGCAGCCTTGTCCTTGTTCCTGTTCGGCCTCTTCCTCACCCTCTTCCTCTTTGCATCAGCAGCCTCCACTGGCGATGCTAACCCGTCACCGGCCGTCCTGCGGAGTGTGTCAGGGCTGAAAATGATTCCGGCCGATGGAGGTTGTGTCTCGGCGGCCGGAGGCGTCTCCTGAGAAAACCCACGGAAGACCAGGCGCTTCTTGGGATTGGTAGCTTGATCATGGAATGATGGTTCTTCAACGAGAGGAGGCATGAACGGTCCTTTGCTGGCTCCGGTGTTGACGAAGGCATTGACGTCGACCGGTGCATCATCATCATCATCCACCTCGATGTTGGCATCAAAGGCCACCATGTCCATGTCATCCTAGGGTGGTGGCGATGGCTGTTGCGGTGCCACGGCCTTGCCTTTAGGCGGGGGTGATGGCAGTCGAGGAGCAACCACGCCCTTGGCTGCTTGTGGCACCGGTGCAGACGCTCCCAAGAGTCTCTGGTGACGGCTTGTGGTGGCGGCGATGACGACCGGTGCAGTAGGAGGCTTCGTCCTTGGCGGCCGGACGACCGAGGTGGCACCGGTGGAGCGAGACCCAATACGAATCTGGGTCTTTGGCCAAATCATGGGATAGCCATGGCAACCTTCCAGGGTCAGGTGCTCGTCGGCTCCCGGAGGTTGCATGGGAGGGTCCATGTCTTCGCACCCCCCCAACACCCGATCCAACTCGACGTGCATCACGGCATCGTCCATGGGCTTGCAGTGCATCGTGCGGTTCGCCGGTTGTATTAGCTTGCCCGTGGCAACATCCTTCAACTCGCCGCCGGGCACCTTGTGCAGGAGCACGCACGGAGTGTCCTGAGGCATACAGATATGCATCATGAGATGGCAGCCAATCAAAGGCATTAAGTAGAGCATGCTGACTAACTACTTATTTTACCCTGGTGAGGGCGCCGAGCTCGGCTAATGTCGAGACACAGGCGGCCGGTGGCTGATCCTTCTTCTTCTCCGTCTTGGGTCTATTAGGAAGCACCGCCACTACCGGCTGCTGCGCCTTGGTAGTCTCGGCAGGAGGGGGCAGCTCTGGCGCATCCAACTCCATCGGCTACGCCGCGGGGATGGAAGGGGGCGGGGTAACCATGTCTGGCGACACTTGGTGCCTCGAGGTGCTGCCGCCGGCGCTGGGCACTTGTATCGGGCCCACCTGACCATCCGCATTCCATTTTGATATCCCCTCCATCAGCCGAGGGGGTAGCATCTCGAGGATCTTCTGCTGCACTATCGCGTTCACCTCGTCCTGGTCCACCTTACTGGCCTCTAGATGCGCGATCTTCCGCTTCAGCTCTTCCTTCTCGGCTTGATCCTGAGCCGCTGACTGGGTCCGCCTCACCTTTCTCTTCTTGGCTTCCTTGCTATAGTACTCGCGGAACTTTGTGCTCGTACCAAAGCCAGAGATACGGCCAAATGTTGTGGGCGGCTCAGACTATGTCCTCCCCTTGAAGGCGTTGGTCACCCTGTTGAAAATCGTGTCCCACGGCTCCGTCGAGCCCTAGGACGACGAGTCCGGCGCATCGCGTGTAGCCTTGATTTCAGCGTCCTGCAGATAAGGAAAGGTGAACCCATTTAGGAACTTGCCTTTATTATTCAAAATGAAAGCAAATGGACCGCGGGTAAATTCCTTACCAGCTACTCTCAAACTTCCTCACGTCGTCATCATCGGTGATGAATTCCTTGGAATCCTTGTCCAGATAGTAGCGGGCCCGGACAAAGTTTCGGGTCTGCTCGTCTGTGATTTTTAAAAACGGTTTTTCTTTCCCGAGACGCTCAACCTCGGCATCCTCCCTTCCCCATATGGCCTTCTTTCCCCTATAACCGCCGCTTCCACATCGGTGGTTACCTATGTTCTGTTCCTGCATTTCCCGACCCCACTCCGTACATGCCTTCGCTTCGTCAGTCTCCATCTCCGCCTTGAATATCTTGAACTCGTCTTCGTCGATCATGGGCTCACCCTTCTTGATCTTCTCCTAGCTTTCGTTTTTCGCGATCTTGTTCTTCACCTAGGTTCTCCAGCTGCTCAAGGCATTGGCCATCTTCGTGATGGCTCACCTGTTCACCTTATTGGATTTTTCCAGTTTGTCGGTGTACGGTGCTGGGAACTTGTACCGTCGGTGAAGCTTCTTAAGGCAGTTTGCCACCAACCGCTCATTCGCTTCACTTCTCAGGTGCTTCGTGTTGATCGACATGCTTTCTCGGATGATGCACCCGAGTTGCATGCCGTACCCGGCGGCAACATCCGGAGGCTCCAACGAAAGGCCACTTTCCGAGACCAGAGTGATCTCATCGGTGGTTTCAGCGAGCTTTTGCGGCTTCCGATCCTTCCTCGGCTTCTTATTCTTCTTAGCAGACGGGTTGCTGCTACCGCCATCCATGCGGTCCCCGCCATCGGTCGTGCGGCCTCCGCCATCGGTCGAGCGGCCTCCACCATCGGAGGTGGTCGCATCCTCCTCCTCGGCTTCATCTATCCGGTAGTCCTCGTCTCCCTCTTGCTCATCATCCCCATCGTGGCCCGCAGTAGCTGCCACGTCCTTATGCTGAGACTCCGCCGCCTCGTGTTGTGCCGCCGCCTCCCAGAAAGTGAGGTTCGCCGCTCTGGCTTGGTCTTCGACGCTCATTGCGGCCTTAGAAGTGCCGGCCCCATCGGCGGCCGACATGTTTGCACACTTCTAAACAAATTAAAATAAGGAAGTTAGTATTAATTATTGTTTACAATATTTAAAATGAGCTGTCCATTTCTCCCGAAGTGTCAATTCACTTCCAGTTCGGTCGAGAAATGGGGCTCATATGTCAAAAAATTACTAAGTGTCGACCGAAAAATGTGGCATGACCTTCGCTAATTTTTTGACATATGAGCCCCATTTCTCGACCGAAATGGATCGAAATCAACATTTCAGGAGAAATGGGCAGCTCGGGTGATTTCCCTGCAAACATTTCACATACAAAAATGCACAAATTGTGCTCCACATCCACATATGGTGCTCCAACACCATATAATCCAACAGGGTACAGAGATTTCTGTCATCGTATATATACACAATGTAATTTTTTTGGTTTTCATTTTTTCGTGATCCCAAACACCCATGCTTATGACAGATGATCCGTTAAGCACTCGCATACCACTGACATGAGCTAATTTTATTTACCATCCTCAGTTGTGAACACGTTTTCCTTATCTCTGTAACCAGCAGCTATGGCAAGTTCAATACTATAAACTCAACTAGCAATATATCTTCCAGCTTTACCACCACCATGCCCCATGCATCCTTGCTAAATACAGCAGGGTACATCTGAACTTTACGTGTGTTTTTTTGAAAATTTTGAAACCAGTATTATCAATGCATTGTTTGAAAAACTCAGTATAACATGATAAACTTCCTTAACTAACTAGTCAACAAGATCATCATACATGCATGAAACGACATGTTGATCGAATTCTATAGATATGTAAGTCCTCCAGCTCCACTGCATTACTGTTGTACATATAAACAAGAGTAGGGCCCATAGTGGCAGTGTTGGGTCCTGGCTCAAGTTGCAGAAAAAGGAAGACCCTATCTCATGATCTATATACCAAGGCTGAAATTCTTAGGTAGTGTCTTAGCACCATTAGAGGTTTCATTCCTGCAGGTTGCTAAGGAGGAAACAATATTGACTACCCAATAGGTCGAGCCATAAAATCAGGGATGCCAAACTTGGCCAATGGGATACCCTCATCATTCCCTATTACATATTAGTGGCACTTCTGGTTCATTTTATCACAACTTTGGTAGCAAACATGATCACCATCTCAGCCATTTGCAGAATATCTAAAGGCCGGTATCAGGAGGGGGTAAGAGGTGAATGGACCATTACCACTGATCAACATATATATAGGAGTTATTAAAAGTAACATTTAGCGCCATCACTTTCACCTGCACCCAAAAGACACACATAGCTACACAAGTGCTATAAGCTATTGTTCAGCTCCAAATATGTAGAAAAGACAAGCGTGCACCCAGATATGGTAATTAATAGCTGTAATTAAAATAGCAACCGTGATGAATAACTACAGTAGTTGTAGAGTAAGCTTACAACTAGTACTATCTTTTACTCCACACTTTGTAAAATCTTGGGACTTAGTACATGACCTAGTCGTATCTAAAACTGTCCGTATTTAGTTAGAACTACAATAGTTTCGATCACCAAAATTAAAAGGTATATTAATTAATTCAGTTACTGAACTTCAAAACTAGCAGTACTGTCCTTAGAATGAATAATTCCACAATTACTGAACTTCAAAACTAGTAGTACACTAGTACAGCACTTGTACTAGCTTGTTCATTTTTGACAGAATGAAGCTAGTGATGGATCTCAACGACTAAAAGGCAAGGAAGGGGGAGAGGGGGTCACCTGTGGGGTGGTGGTGGCGGTGGTCCTGGACGCCGGAGCGGGCCTCCTCCTCCTGGTGTTCTGCGGGGTGGTGGTGGCGGTGTTCCTGGACGCCGGAGCGGGCCTCCTCCTCCTGGTGCTCTGCGGGTGGTGGTGGCGGTGGTCCTGGACGCTGGACCGGGCCTCCTCCTCCTGGTGCTCTACGAGGCCACGACGAGGCCATGGCGAGGCAAGGCGGGTGCGGCACGGCGGAACGGCAGAACGGCGGTGCGGTGCAGCGAGGTGATATGGGGAAATCTGAGGCGTGCTAGGGTTCTGGGCGGCGCCGCGCAGTGAGGCGATATTATTTCTAAGTCACAGAATTCTATGGCGCATCTGTTCAGATATGCGCCACAGAATTTTTGGGGATTGTACAAAACGCGCGGTGCGCTGTTGTTTGACAGAAAACGGGGCTTACCACATTGGTTGCTCCTCTTTGTTCTAAACCTGGGCGGCCAGGTTCGATTCCTGGCACAACCACATTTTTTTTGACTTTTAAAAAAATATTTTAAGGATGGTAATAATATATTAAAAGCAAGAACTAATATATTTGCCTATTAAAAATATTTTATGGATGGTAATAATATATTAAAAGCAAGAACTAATATATTTGCCTATTAAAAACAAGAATTAATATATTTGCCTTAATATATTTGCCTCAATATTATCCGCATACATTAGTTTGTCAAAGTAATACATATATGCAGGCGCGCGAGCACACATGTGCATTAATTAGTACAAAAAAGGCGTCAAAAACCGCTAAGTCGGCTCCGAGGTAGCTAGTGTCTCTTCACAACAACTTTCTTGCCCTTCTTCTTCGCGGTAGAATACTTTAGGCCGGCCACCTTGAGATTTCTTCTCGTGTACGGGAAACCATTAGCCGGTAGGGTGGTCTTCCTTCTTACTTTGGCATAAGTAGTTGGCTTGTCGAAGTACTTGTCGAATTCCTCTTCGATCTTGGGATTGCTATTCTTGTCGATGTCGTGCTTGTTGGCGGGTCCTTCCATTCCGATGATGCTCCTCTTTCCCCTCCTCACGACAACACGGCTTGGCTTTGTCGGGTCGGTAATAAAGAAGCATTGGTTAACTTGGCTAGCGAGCACCCATGGCTCATTTTTCGTGGAGGCGTTCTTCGATTTGGCATCGGGTATAACCATGGTGGTGAAAAACCGGCCATCTTTTTCGATGCTCTTGGCCCATCTGACACGAAACATCGGTACCGTCACTCCGCAGTAGTCGAGTTCTCATATCTCCTCGATCCTTTCGTTGAATCTTTCCTTGACATCAGTCTCGTCATCAGCGTATGATAGCATAGTTACTCCTGAGTGTTGGTATTCGCTATTCTTGTCCTTCTCCTCAGTGTAGAATCTATAGCCGTTGATGTCATACGTCTGATAGGTCCTAACGTTGCACCCGGGGCCCTGTGAAAGTGAGAATATGAGTTTCAGATCTTCAGTATAAGGCGTCGGCATGGGACTTTCTAGTATCCTTTTCTTGAACCACCCCGTGAAGCTGGCGTTGTGCTCTCTGGTTACGTCTCCCTTCTTCCTTGGCTTGCCCATGTTGGCGAGATTTTGCTCGATTAAGGTTTTGTGCTCATCCACCCAGGGGCCGACCAACTGTATGTGTTGTAGCGCAACTCGGTTTGCCCTATCAAAGTCGGCGTGTTCGAGTTCGATGCCAACGTGGAGTGCGCGGTAGCCCTCGCGGTGACCAAATCCAGTGAGCCTCCCGACGTGCTTCCTGGTGGGCAGACCGACATCCTGGTTCTCGGTGCTTAGGTAGTTCTGGCAGAAGGAGATGCACTCGTAGGTCAGAAAGCCCTTGGCTATGCTTCCATCTAGACGGGACCTGTTGCGAACGAATCCTTTGATGACACCATTTAGCCTTTCGAACGGCATCATGTTGTGTGGGAACGCTGGCCCGAGATGGATGATGTCATCCAAGACATGGATAAGCAGATGCACCATGATATCGAAGAACGCGGGAGGGAAGTAAATCTCGAGCTCGCATAGTATCTCGACGATCTCTTCCTGTAGCTTGCCAAGCTGCTTCACGCTGATAGACTTCCTAGATATCACATCGAAGAAGTTGCAGAGGCCAAATAGCGTCTCACGGACGTGCTCGTCCATTATCCCTCGAATCGCAACGGGGAGTATCTGCGTCATCAGCACGTGACACTCGTGAGACTTCATCCCACTGAACCTCTTCTTCGCTACGTCCAGATATATGATTATCTTCCCAGAGTAGCCGTGCGGAACCTTGACTCCTAGGAGGCAATGGAAAAACCTCTCGAGCTCCTCCTCGCTTAGAGTGAAGGATGCAGCTTTAAGCACCACCTCATTCTTCTTAGCCCTTTTGCGGCGACCCGGGGTCCCTTCCGTCTGTTCATCGTCATCGTCGGCATCGTCACTATTGGGGTACTGAAGTTCCTTCTTAATGCCAAGCAATTTTAGGTCGCTTCTTGCTTTCGGCCCATCCTTGGTCCTATCCGGCATGTTCATCAGAGTGCCGAGTAGGCTCACGGTAACGTTCTTCGTGATGTGCATCATATCGAGGCTATGGGGCGTGTGGAGGACCTTCCAGTAAGGAAGGTCCCAGAAAACGGACCTCGCCTTCCATACTCCATGCAGCGGTGATGGCTGTTCTCTCGGCCGCTTCTTTCCTGGCGCAGGGCACTCTTCCCAATTGTCCAGAAGCTCCTTGCTTTCTTCGCAGCTTAACGGTCGACGTGGGGCATTTTCGAGCTCGTCTTTGCCATTGAACAGGTCTCCACGTTTTCTCCACGGGTGATCCTTGTGGAGCCACATTCGAGTCCTTTGGAACACGGTTTTCGATGACCCAGGATCCCTCGGCAGCTGCAGATGCGGGGTCTTATCCATGCACGTGACACATGCACAAAATCTGTGGTTCACCTGACACGCTACATAACCGTAACCAGGAAAGTCCTGCACCGTCGTGAGCAACGCAGCTCTCAGGTTGAAATAATCTCGAGTGTAGGCATCCCACGTACGTGCCGGCTTCTCCCACAGCGTCGCTAACTCCTCTTTCAGGAGCCCTAGATACAGATGCATGTCGACACCCGGTTGTTTTGGCCCCTGGATAAGGATACTCATGTGTACATACCGCTGCTTCGTGCATAACCAGGGTGGGAGGTTGTACGGCCATACAAACACGGCCCAGGTGCTGTGCGTGCTACTATGGTTGCCAAAGGGATTGAGTCCGTCGGTGCTCATGCCCAGCCTAATGTTCCTTGGATCGAGCCCGAACTCATCTTGGAATTCGATGTCCAGCGCATTCCACTGGCTAGCGTCCGCGGGGTGTGTCAGGATCTTGCCCTTCTCCGGATCATCTTCCGGCTTCTCCCTCTTCGCGTGCCATTGCATAAGCTCTGCTTCCTTAGGGTCTACGAAATACCGCTGCAGACGGGAAGTGATAGGAAAGTACCACACCACTTTTCGAGGAACTTTCTTGTTCCCTCTCTTGTACCGTCCCTGGCCGCACACCGGGCATGTGGGTCTATCCTTGTACTCGTTCCGGTAAAGTGCGCAGTCGTTGATGCATGCGTGGTACTTCACGTACAGTAGGTCTAGTGGGAAAACTACTTTCTTCACCTCCTCGATACTTGTTGGCAATGTGTTGTCCTTGGGAAGACGAGCGTGCCAGAATTTCATGTGAGCGTTAAAGCTAGTGTCGGTCCATTTGTGCTCCGCCTTCATCTCCAGAGCCTTCAGCGTTACACTCAAGCGTGTATCCTCGAGACGGCACCCAGGATACAATGGGTCCCGCAAGGCCGAAGTTAGCGGCGTGTCCGTGCTCCCGTCTTCTCCACCGCCACCACCACCATCTACTCCGGCATCGTCTCCTTCATGATGACCGTGTCTGCCGGCATCTCCTTCTTCATGATGATCATGTTCGTCGGCATCTCCTTTGTCATGATGACCATGTCCAGGAGACCCTTCGTCTTCTCCCCGCCCCCGGCCTCTTCTTCATCATGGCCACCACCATCCACCGACGGCTCCTCATTCACTAAGAAGCCAGGCATGAAACCGCGCGTCAATAGGTGAGACTCCAGTTGTCCGGAATCAGGGTTGATCCACTTCCGGTGTTTGCACGTTCGGCATGGACATCTTATCTTGGTCATGTTGTTCCGAACCATGTCGGGTACCGTGTCAGCCTTGTATCTAACCACCCAGCGTTCGCTCATATGGATGACCATGGTCGCCTGCGCGCGAACATAGACCAAATTAAAGAGAGTATGTTAGAACCATGCACACACACGACGCGCACACATACATGCATGCGCATGATCGCCCGGGAAATTTCGGCATGACCTATCCTAAAAATAGGACGTATGGCTAGTGCAGAAATTTGCCAAAATGGACGTGAATCAACATTTCGGCAAACCTGCATGCACCCGGCGCCGACAACATGCATTCAAGCACAACACAACCTCACTCCACAAGCAACAAGTATTCAAGCACAACACAAAGCGAAGGAACATCATCTCTCGCCATCGCACACCGCCCACGGGACCATCTTCACCTACAAAACATCCATACACACCGCGCCGAGGCCTGCCGGCCACACAAAACATGCATCACACAAGTACCCATGCACACATGCCTCACAATCTACAAACCCCATATGCATATATATAGTGTAGCAAGAGGGGGTGTTGGGATGTGTGGAGGAGGAAAGTATGAGTGGTTTACTACCTTTACAAGTAGGAGTAGCTTCCCCTCACAAGTACATCAACCAAAGTAGGTCTAGCTATCAACAATGGAGGTGAGTATGAGCAAAATGGAGTGGGAGGGAGGAGGGGGACGAGCTAGCTAGTTGGAGGTGGTGGGAACAAGGGAAAGGGGGGCTGCCACCTTTTGTAGACCTGTTTCGCACATTATATGGCGCATATGGAAAATGCTCCACCGAATGTCAACATTCTGTGGCGCATATAGCTACATGCGCCACAAAAGTGAGAATTCTGTGGCGCATATGCTATATGCGCCACATAATTTTGACATTCTGTGGCGCATATATCCATATGCGCCATAGAATTTTGACATTCTGTGGCGCATATATCCATATGCGCCACAGAATTCTGGCCTGCCCATGTGCTGGGGTCAGGCCCACATGGGCCCACAGGAATTCTGTGGCACATGTAGCTATATGCGCCACAGAATTCTCACTTTCTGTGGCGCATATATCCATATGCGCCACAGAATTGCAGGAATTCTGTGGCGCATTTGCTACATGCGCCACAGAATTAATTTTAGTGGAGAATTTTTTGCATATGCACCACAGAATTAAAATCTACCTATAATCATTTTCCTAGTAGTGTCGTTGGCGGTTCTTTATGATACATATGTACTTACAATGAGAAGAGCTTACTCGTGACTAAAGTTGAGTAGCATGAGGTTCGGTCTTCGTAAGTAAGGGGCATGAGATTTCGGTTTATAACTTGTCAAGCATATCCTCTTAGTTGTGTCACTTTGACCTTAATCACCTTCAAGATGCTTATGATAGGGGCAATGAGAGCTGAAAGCTATAAGTACCATAATTTTTGGAAGCTCTTTATGAGACTTGAATCCCTACTTCCTTTTACAAAGGCCTTTCTTCCACTTATACATTGAGTATCCACCTTCTATCTTTATGCACCTACTTTGAGAGCATAGTGGCCATTCTTAGTTCTATGTGCATTGTCCCAAGACTAGTTGATTGATTCATAACTTGTTAGTGCTTGTTTTAAACTATTGTATCTAGTCACTCTTATGAACTTTGAAGGTGTCCTATGCATTTATATTTGATACTCTATATATGGGACAAGCTGAATACTATTATGCCATGTTTTCTTTATGTGAAACAAACAAACGTCTTGCAAAGCATTGTTATTCATAAATCTTTTGTTTGTGCCTTTTCATGTTGCATCATAGTTTCTTTGTTTATTTCTAGAACTTTGTCTTTCATGTTATGATTGAAGTGCTATGATCCCAGCTTTGAATGTTCTACAAATACTTTGATCAAGTCTTTGATGGTGCATGTCACCTCAAAAATTATTCTTTCTTTTTATCACTTACCTACTCGAGGATGAGCAGGAGTTAAGCTTGGGGATGTCTGGCCACACCACCTGGTGGCGCGGGCTAGGCCAGGCCGCGCCAGGGGGTGGTGTGGGCCCCTCCGGCCTCCACCAACCATGCCCTTTCACCTATAAGAAGCCTCTGATGAGAAAACCCTAAATATCCAGCCTCCAGACATGAAAAGATCCGCAGCGCCACCGCCACCGAAGGGGAGATTCGGGGGACAGGAAGTCTCTATTCCGGCACCCTGCCGAGACGGGGAATTGCCCCCAGCGCCATCTCCATCGATCTCCACCACCATCTCCATTGCTATTGTTGATTCCCATGATGATGAGGGAGTAGTTCTTCCTCGAGGCTAAGGGTTCTACCGATAGCTATGTGTTCATCTCTCTCTCTATGCATGATCATATTGTGATCATGAGCTTTGTAATCAAGTAGATCTACCTTGCTACTCAAGTGCTTTAATAGATCTCTGGCTCTCCCCACGTGTGTGATAGTGACAGCATGCACACCATGGTGGCACTTAGGCTAGAGATTACAAATACTTGTTATGAGTTATATTTGGAGTTGGATGTCTCTATGAAATTGTGGTGTTTGTTGGAACCATCTAGTGCTCAAATTGATAGTGTGGGGTTATCTAGATGGGAAAAGTGAACTTTGAGGTGTGCTGTTATAGCCCTACCATGGATTAGAGTGTCCAACTGGAGAGTAGTTCAGAGTAGTATCATAAAGAGAAGATATTTATATGAGAGTGTTCACTAGTGAAAGTATGATCCCTAGGACTTGTTTCTAAACATTGAAACACCGTTTGCAACTAGATATGTTACATGTTTGCTTGCTTCCATCTTTATTTTAGATTGCCTTTAGTCTCTTCCATGCAATTAAACTATTTTATGGCACCATTGTCTTATATCAATACCACTTGTATTTCACTATATCTTCGCCAAACTCGTGCACATATACAACTGACAAGTGTATTGGGTGTGTTCGGAACACAATAGACTTCTTTTATCTTGATTGCAGGGTTGCTTGAGAGGGATACCTTTGACCACCTCCTCCTCGAGTTCGATAAACCTTGGGTAATCCACTTAAGGGAAACTTGCTACTGTTCTACAAACCTCTGCACTTGGAGGTCCAACAACTGTCTACAAGAATAGAAGTGCGTAGACATCACATTGAATGTGTGTTCTTTTCATTAACCACTTGGATATGTGTTCTTTTCATAAACTAGTTGATACACTCCATGAGTGTTCATTTCATAAACCACATGGATCCACTAGATGTCATTGCATGTGTGTTTGTTTGATTAAACCACTTGGATCCACTAGATGTCTTTGCATGTGTGTTCTTTTCATTAAACCACATGGATCCACTAGATGTCATTGCATGTGCGTTCTTTTCATTAAACCAATTGCATGTGTGTTCTTTTCATTAAACAACTTTGATGTATGTTATTTTCATAAACCACTAGATGTCACTACATGTGTGTTCATTTCATAAACCACTTGGATCCACTAGATGTCATTGCTTGTGTGTTCATTTCATTAAGCCACTTGGATCCACTAGATGTCATTGCATGTGTGTTCTTTCATTAAACCAATTGGTTGTGTGTTCTTTTCATAAACCAGTACATACACTCCATGAGTGTTCATTTCATAAACGACATGCATCCACTAGATGTCTGTAACACCCCAGTTTTAGTTAATCCTAATTAGGGTTGTTTGTGCTTTAATGAGCATCATTATTTTACTAGAAATAAAATTGTATGCAAAAAGAAATAAAGAAAAAAACCTAAAACCCTAGTTTTCCTCTCCCTCCGAAACCAATTCAAATGGTATTTGAATTTCAAAAATGACAAAATACATGCCTCCAGGACGCGCAACCTAGCTGGCCCATTCTTCCTCTTCTCTCTATCTGCCGCCCACCCAAGTAGCAGCCAGTGCTGCAGCAAGCTTTGCCGCGGCCCAAGAGCAGCCCACGCCAGCCCATCTATAGCCTGCCCCTGGCCCATACCCCTTCATCCTCTATTCCTGTCGGCTTCCTCCCGAACGGCAAGCTCCTCGCTGGCGCGGCCGACACTGTCGATTGCAGATGCGCCATTATACTCGCCGCTGCTGCCCTGGAGATGGATAAGAACCCGACCCACACGTCTCTCCCTCTCGAGCTCCCTCTCACGCGGATTCCGTTCGAGCCCGAAACGCTAGCCCTAAACCTTGTTGTCGTGTCACTGCTAGAGTCCGCCTCGAGCCTTGCCGTTGCTCCAGTGAGCTGTGCCTCGTCGAGCTGAGCTTCCTCGCTGAAGGATTCGACCCTGCACGCCGGAAATCGACGCCACGGTATTCATCCCCACCAACGCCGACCGACATTGATTCGCTTCCGTCCGGCCTCCCCGTCGCTCGCCGTAGCCTCCGTTTTCTTCGTGGTGAGCCTCTCTTTTTCTTGTACCTCCCCTCTGTCTCCTCCTCGCACCGTAGCCGCTATCCGTCGTGAGTCCAGGAGAGCCGCCACCGCTGCTAGCCGTAGTTGCTGCTCCGATGACAACCCAGCGGCGCCACCTTCTTTTTGCTTACTTTGCTCGGCTGCATCGAACGCGTGAGCTTGTGAGCCCAAGATCCCCCTCCTCCACCGTCCCTGGTGCCCATCCGAGGTGTCTCCGGCGAGCCTAGGTGGTGCTAGCGTGTCACCCATGTGGCATCGATGTGGTGCCCGCGTGGGCGCTGACCAAGCCCCTCCAGCGTGGCATACTAACCTGGCCAAAGGGCACAGCCGTCAGTGACTGGGGCTAGACCCAGCCCCAGTGAGGAATAGCCTCCACCTCGTGCTGACGTCAGGCTAGACTAATGCTGACGCAATAAACCCTTTTAAATAGTTTAATAATTTCAGAAAAAGGATAAATCTTATAAAATTAATAAGTAATTATTTATAAGTCAGAAAAATGTGTATAATATATCAAAATGTTCAGAAAAATGAGATATTCCTATCTAAGCTATAATCATGCATTGTTCAACAACTTAAATTACAAGCTTAATTAGAAGATCGAACCCTCGTAGGTGACTCCGAGGTTTCCCCTGTTCTAGGGTTTGCGACCCTCGGACCCTGTTTAAAATGGTCGAGCATATCTTAGGGGTTCGTTACAATACTAATTAACTTGTCATATCACCATCCTTGCTTGAGCATTGCATCGATGCCATGTGTTGATTGTTTTTTCCTTTCTTTCCGGTGTTTGCTTCTTCCCGGTAGAATACGATATCGAGATCGAGATCAAAGACCGAGATCAACACCATCGAAGATCGACGAACAATAATTGACCAACTATAATCAAGTCAAGTATAAGGCTCCCTAAGATCTATATATGAGTATCAATAAACAAGGCAAGCATAGCCCCACCATGATACACTCCTATGGGTTCAAAGTATTTTACTTCTTGCCAAGATGCATATGATTCTATTGTGGTCTTTTATCGATAGATAGAGTATCATATCTATTGAATTACTCACTTGATCTTATATTACCTGATCCACTTCTCCTAGCATAACTAGGTTTGGCTTGTGTGTACTGCTAGAGCTGTTATCCGTGTCTTGCTTAGCTATGCATAGCTGTCAGTGCTGGTTCATCCAGAAGATGTATCAAATGCAGAGAATCTAGTATGACAGCAGAACGAGATATACTGATGAGGTAAAGATCAGTGGTAAAGGTTAAACATGCTAAGGCTTGTATGGGAGGCCACGGTGGGATGTGGTTTTTGTAGTCCCATGCTCGTCACTACTAGGACCCGAGTTCTAGCCTCTTGAACCAAGACGAGCGTACAACCACAGGGGGCCTGGAAAACCTCACGAGTAACTAACTTGCCTAGTAGATTCCATGAGCCACATAGTTCGGGCGTTCCATTCAACATATACATAGAAAATGTTTTTGAAAGAGGAGGTGAAGGAGGTACATTCATACATGTAGGTAAGCATGGCCGGGGTTGCTTGGGGTAGATGGCGCCCCTGGTAAACCAACCTCGCCCACATCTCTAGGGACCAACTTCTGGTTTTGACCCGTTACGGTGGAACCATCCTTAAGGCATGACTCATGGTCTCGGTGAAAGCAAGGTAAAGGTCGTGCACAACCACCCTTTGTCGGCCTTCAAAGGAAGAGGGCTATTACTAGTGGCATTAAGAGTCGGTTGGTACGTGTGGGTAAAGTTGTACACCTCTACAGGGTTAAATCTTTTCGAAAAGTTGTGTCCACGGTTATGGACGACTTGGGAACGGACGTGAAGATCATAGAGAACTTTAACCTAATCGTAAAACTTGGTAGTTCAACCTGTGCTTAAGGATGCTTCCTCATGGGTTCGAGGGGGTGATCCTAGTTGTGAGAAGAGGATTAATTTGGTGGATATCAAAAGATAATGATCAATTCTTTGGAGATAGCGCTCTCTTATCCCCTTTTAAAATATTTTGATTAGATGAGCTTTTTCTCCCTCTTGTTTTACAAACAAAGATGGCTTTATGCAAAATAACCCCACCAACCATATGTCTTGCGGATTACACCCTGTACTCACCCCTGATTTGTTGATACTTCCGTAGCAGAATAAGTGTTCCCATGAAGACGAGTTATGTACGACATCGACACCGACGAATAGCTTGGGGTTCCTGGTTGGCAGCCTAGAATCTATGGGTTGGGACGTCATCATTATGCTTCAGGCCTCTTAGGCCATTTGTTAAGTTTTCTATACTTAATAGCATAATTTGCCTTTTGTTGTTTGATGTTTGTGGTTAGTGACCTCTGCTTGTAATATTTTGGTTCTTTGCTCAACTATGAGCTTGCTGTAACAATTTTTGTGTCACGGGTTTACTATTGTGTTACCGATTTCTCACTGAATATCCTCGAGCTCTAGGTTAAACTTATGTCAGGCTAAGGTATGGGATTTGTTTAACCCTGATCCTAGGGGTGTTACAGTTCTTAGTATCAGAGCAGTACCGACCATAGGAAAACCTTGCTATTGGTCGATGTTGAGTCTAGTTTTTGTGAAAACTATCTTAAAGCTAAAAAGTATTTCCGAAAACTCTAGTATGCTTCTTTTTCTCCTTATCTAGTTTTGCTCTTACTCTGGGTTATCTTACCTTGTGTTGACTTTGGAAAAGTTTTGATATCTCTTCTAGACTCTCAAAACTTAGGTGCCTTCTGGGCATGACGTTTCTTAACCAGTTGACCTAGTGTTGACTTCAATCGAGAGATTCTTTTCTATCGTGATCTCTCTATCTTATGGGTCCACAATATCATACTGTATGGATCCGCAGTGTTCTGTTCTAGGCTTCGAGGTTTCCTTTCAACTCGCGTGCCTCCTTTCTATTTGTCTGGGTGCTTCAGAAGTTGTTTATTCTCTTGGAAGACACCTCGTGATTACTACCTTGCAGTGTATGTTGTGTCACTCAAGTAGTAGTTACTTTTTTTCTCGGGTTTTAACCCTTGGACTTGAACCGAACATCCCGGATTGTGCTTTATTCTAGTGTTATGAATATTGTACATGAAGCTGATCTTTAACCCAAGGTCCATTCTATTGTCCCCTGTCGTTAATGTTCAAACATTACCTCAGGATGGCTGGTACTACAATTCTAGCCTTCAAGCTTGTGGTCTTTGTCGCGACTGAATCTTGACAATTAAGGACTTCCCCTACCACTAGCTATGGAAGATGTTCTTTAATGGAACCAAATAGATCACGAGAAGAGTACTCCTCGTGAGTCTCGTATCAATATTCTTCACTCTGCCACACCTTAACTTTTCTGTGCATTGGTTTTCGGAAGAATGATAATCTATGCATCCACATCTCGGGATTCTATCATGAGCATGTTGCTTTTCCCCTTGTTGTTTTCTGACCTTTTTCTACCAGTTGGTAGCCAAGTAGTAAATGTGCATCGGTGTTCCCCGATGCAAGACACTGTTGTGGTCTATAAAGACAAACCGTTTCAGAATGTCAGGAGAAACAAACTCCAGTACCTCGTCATTTCTAGGACCAGGTCAAAGTGTTGTAATTCGCAGATCAAGAGGCATTGATTAGCTTCTGATATGTTCTAACTTTAAGTATCACACTCTTATACCCTAAGAGGTCGTGTTGAGTTTCATGACCTTCTTAACGAAGTGATGCTCTTACATAATATTTACCACCCTTCCTTCAAGCTTTCACGATCGAAAATGATGCGTGTGCGTAATAATGTGGCCATCTGAGATTCTTAGCAACTCTTATTGCTTTGAACTCCAAGGAAATTTGTGTCATTCTTAACATGATTGGTTAACCTTATCACTAAGCAAAGAATGATCGTGCTACCAAGTTCATTACTCTGGTACACTCTCGTTGGTTAAAGAGTTAGGCTTGTGCCAAAGCTCTGAGACTATGTCTTCTTGCCTTACCAAGCAAGCTTCCTCTCAAACTAAGTGACATATCAGTGGTTTGTGATAT
This sequence comes from Avena eriantha, assembly GCA_910589775.1. Classification (NCBI taxonomy): domain Eukaryota; kingdom Viridiplantae; phylum Streptophyta; class Magnoliopsida; order Poales; family Poaceae; genus Avena; species Avena eriantha. Next base: position 132,407,944 of record OU342740.1, on the reverse strand, counting down.
TCTAGACGTCTTTCTAGAAGTATCGCCATGTTGCCACATTACCTTGTTTGTCAAGTTCTTGAGCAAGCTAGTTCACTGAATTGCTTCTTTCTCCGAGGATCCATGCTGGATACCCTTGAACAAGTTGGTTGAGCTTAAACAACAACTTGGAGAGTTGTAAGACAAAAGTTCTATCTTACTTAGTTTACCTTAAAGGGATGTCTAGTTCTTTTCATGCTAAAGAAAGATAGTATTTCCTTCATGGATATGTTCTCTTCCCCCGCCTTTGATTTGATTTGGGTTAGCGTCAAATCAAACTCAGTTCCAAGGACTATCTTGACGATGTTGCTACTCGTGATGTTTCACTTGAGTACATCCTCATATCCATTAGTCTGACCAATAGTTTTGTCTTGTTCATACAACATATGAGTCCATCTCCCTGGATCGCCTCATACCGAAGAACTTTCTTGGTTGTGCACACTAAGGGGAACACAATCGTTGGTAATTTTAACAGGGATCATCTTATTAGGCTACCGTCGAGTATCTAATACTAGCACACAATAAGACATACAAACAATAACATTGAATGCAAATGCTATGTGATATGGTCCTTCACGTCGTGATCTCCATCCGCCGTCACTGGGTTCCGGCGCCAGGGTTCCGGCGCCGTAGACACCAGGGTACCGGTGTCATTTCGGCGTGGTAGTTTTTCACCTTCGTGACTATCTACTACTATGCAACAAAAGGTAATTACTTTACCTTTGCCACAACCATATCACAAAGGAACGCCCCCTGCAAAACAAAGTTAGACGCCTCTACTTTATCTTTGCATGTTTTACGTGGCTGAATGGGCTTTCGCACAAGAACCGTTCTTACCTACGAACTTTCAGCACAACGCTAATCAAGTAGTTGTCTCTACTACACCCCTTCCGGGGCCCTCCGTTGCAAATAGTATACCAACTAATACGAGAGAGACAGACACCCCCCTAAGCCACTTTATACGGTACAAGCCGTATGTCAAGCGTGGACCAGTCTCGCGAATGAACACGTAAATTCGGTTGGGGCCGCTTAATCAAGAATTACTACGGTATACACAAGTACACGTGGGAGGGTAACAACTAAAAGATCAACGCCCACAAGCTACATCTCGTGTGTTCTACCCGTACTAGCATTACTACGCATAGATCTAGCTCTGATACCACTGTTGGGCTTCCGCGCATAAAAATAATAAATTTTACTCTACGCCCCCGAACCCCTGAAGTTACCAGGACCTATCAATTAGTAATACATTAAAGGGAGGGGCTTTCACGAAATTACCCTTGAAGACCGAAAAGCATTGTCAACGCTCAGGAGAGCGTGGTTGATGTAGACGAGCCGAAGCCGACCTCAAGGTCGTGATGAAGTCCTTGCGCTCCTTCTGGCTCCAACGACTTGAGTGCCTCAAGTGCGACACCTCGCGTGGAGTTACACACGTCTGGTGTCTGACGATAACTCCCGCTTCCCCGATCCAGCAGCAGTTGTGGAAGTACAGCTCCCGAATCCGAATCCCGCAGCACGACGGCGCTCCGCGGTGAAGATGTCTCTCGCTCGCGTAGTCCAAACTTGGGACCACGGTCACGAGAGAGAGAAGGGGAGAGAGAAAATATCAATTAGAGGTCCTCCAAAAAGTGTGGAGACCTTTATTGATTATTGGTGTATTTTTCTAGGCCAAATACCCCACTATATATAGGGGGAGGGGAGGTACTACCTCCCTCAAAGTCCCGGGGTGGGACTAAAGGAGAGGAGGGGGTGGGGAGGCCGCCGACCAGCCCCTAGTGGGTCCCACGCGGGGGGCTATGCCCAGCCGGCCAGCCCCTTGCCCCTTCTCCCTCTCTCCTTTCCCCTAATGGGCCCTCTCCCTTCGGAATTGCCCCATTAAGCCTTTTTGACCTTTAATTCATTTTATCTTTATTAAATAATTATGAATAAATGAATAAATCAATATTTAACATTCATTCACATATTATTCAATCTCCGTGGCCATGGAACACCTTCCACCTTCACTCTGGACATCCTCCGGACTTACCGAAACCCTTCCGGTTTTCTCCCTCCTCTTCTTCAGTGATTCCACCGATCCTATAAACACTCTCTAAGCATCATCAAGCCCTTAAGCGTGATACCCCACGGTTCGGGAACACTCCAGACATGGTTGGGACACTCCCGCACCAATGATCGACAAAGGGACCTGGATGGCCATGTGACCCCTGTGCGTTCCACGAAGATCTTTCGTCGTTTGAACCGGGACAATCGTGTCTTATTCCCTTTGTCACTCGATACTTGCATTGCCCGAGATCGGATCAATGACATCATCATGTCGTGTTCAATCTCGTTACTGAACAATGCTACTTAACTTGTTCCGACAAGTGATATCCCTTTGATCTTAATCACACGCTGGGCAACTATTGGATATAACTTCTCCGAGTGGGCCCTTAAGTATCTTCCCGTTACATGGACGGACAAATCCCGCTCTTGACATATATTGCCTCTACGGTTTCCTCCGAATACCTAAACACACCTTTATAACCACCGTTTTACCAGATGGCGTTTGATGCTATCTAAGAACTCTCGGGAGACAGTGATTGATATAGCCTCATGGTCTAAGGAATAGTCTACGAGGATCCATTTCTAATCATCGTAACTTGAACTTAGTGACATGATCGGGTCGATGTTTAGGTTGGGTATTGGGTCATATTATCATTCTCAGAATGTGATGACCTCATTTCCAACTGGCATAAATGCCACATGATCAGGAAACATGATCATCCGTTGACCAATGAACCAGTGACTAGAGTTTCACTGGGAACCCCTGGTTGTTTGTATATCACACGTGTATTGATGTTTCCACTCAATACAGTTATAGCATGATATAAAACTTAATCATAAACTATATGAAATATGACAATCGTCCTTACTACTATTTGTCTCTAGGGCATATTTCCAACAGTCTCCCACTTGCACTAGAGTACAAATACACTAGCTGCATTTTGTTCTCAATCATTGGAACCATATACCCGGTACCCTGAACATGCTTTTTCATGGAAGAAGCTGAGCCTTGGGTCTATATTTTACAGTCAGAAATACTTTGCAACTTAGTAATGTCACCTTGATTGACATTAATAATTTATCATCACATGATAACATCTGTGTGCATGCAGCGAGCCCTTATTCTAGGAGCCTACAGTGACGTCAGATCAACCTCGAGGGCTTTCTCATGGGCACTGTGCCTTGGGGCACATCATTCTATGTTAAAAGCGAACTAGCCCCGCCATAACATTATACAACACTTTAGATGGCACCCTTATCTATTATTATAAATATATTCATCAAAACACTAGTGCACTCTATGCAACTTTTGATGTTTTGTTCACCTCGCTTCCTATTTGACTTTAATTGGTATCTATAGGAGTGTCCAACATATTCCCTTACAACGTAACCCTTTATGCTTTAAGATATGTCATCCTTTATGGATTTGGAAAATTGTGTCCACAGTTCTCTACCAGACACTATGGACAAACTTAGCTTAACGTTATGTGATTCGAACTTAATCACTTTTAAACGTTCCCTACTTGGATCACATATTATGCTAAGTTATCATCATGGTTTTCTAAGATAGAACCTATGTATTTAACATAGTGGATGACGATCATCCTTTTCTTTCTTTCATCCATCGATGTTTAAACTTAACGCTATTCCTAATTCGAGTTATCAAGGACCAGTTCCTTAATTAACTTCTATTCCAAAAATCCTTTTCAGAATCCCTTAAGGAATACTACATAATATCATAATACCCCTATTATCAACTTCTACATCTTATAATTCATTATTCATAAGTATTTGCTCTTTCATTCTTAACATATTGAAGAATTACTCTTATAAGATCCCACTCAAAATATGTCAATCACATATTGTTTCAGGAAGACTTTCATAGCTCCCACTCAATTTTATGCAAATTGCATATCCACTAACTATTTTGAACAACTTCAAAATCCTTTGATCAAATATCAAACTTGGAGATTTACTATGAGATACTAGTACTTTACTAGTTTTTTTAAAATCCACTAGACATTTAGCACATTTGAATCAAATTCATCCAATACTTCACAAATTGTGCTTTTGTCATTCACCCCCTTTTCCAGTATGGCTTTGCAGTCATTTGGGAAATTCCAAGTAACCCCTTTTACTTGTGAGATTCAGCAACGAATTGCTTTCTAATCTCAAGGGAATTCTACTTGTAGGATTTCTCATAATTCTTAGTTTACCATTATTTCCTTAGTAGTTCGTAGGTATGTCAAATTCCAAGAATCATGACAAGTGATTCACAAATGTCTCCATAATAGATATGGATTGTATTTTGAATCCTACTTCATGTAGTGAAAACACTAGTGGGGAAAACACAATGATCAAAATCATTGATTCTTTCCTTCTGTGAAGAGAATCATTCATGAATGGTGTTCGTCACGCTTTTCAACACTCTGATGCAGGGTTTTGAATCCTCATCCTGTTTTACACTAATTTCTATTTGCTCCATAATTGAGAAACATCACTAAAAGTGAGCTTTCTCAAGAATGCACCAAAATCCAAGCAATACGAACCTTGCTTTCCTTTTGGTGTCAGCGATGGATTTCGTATTCAAAGTTTCCAATGAATACACTACAAGGACTTATTCACTATTGTTTTGGTTATATCAAATAACCGCAAAACTTTCACGAATTCAGATGGTTTACCAATTCTTAACTGAGTGCTAACTATTTCTAACTAATGGTTTCTACATCTATACTACAACGATTTATTTGGTGCCTTCTATTCAAACCCTTTGATATCCAATATCACGTTGTGATGCTTTGCATTTTGTCATTTCAAAACGCTGTGCATTTCACAATTTCTTTTATGTCGTCCTTATAAATTTGAATTTCATTACTTTTGATCAAATCATAGCAATTTGATTCCCTTTTATATTTATACCCTTTTATTGATGAAACACTTTGATCAAATCAAATAGTTTTATATTCATGTTTCCTTTGGCAAACTACTTTGCACATTTAAACAATCATATAATGATAATTACCATTTTCGTTAAAACACAATACATCGAATATGTATTTACTTTTAATAATTCATTAAACACTTTGTATTCAAGTAATACACGGTGTTCAAGTTATTTTGCCGAACTTAGGCATGATTTATATGTGATAATAAATCGAATGACTTTCACATATTATCACATAACTTTGAATTTAAACAATGGTTTCATTCATCAATGAAATATCATTAAGTTGGGTATTTTTAAACAAGGCATTTTAATGTTTTACAAATGTTGATGCATTATCAATTAGTTTCAAACAACAAGGATAATTCACACATAATCAAACAAGATATGAAACTGAATAGAAATCATTCATAAAAGTAGAACAACTGTTTGTTACAAACTCATATGAATAACCATCTCACGAAGTGTGAGACACACTAAAGAAGTCACAATATCTTGATTACATTAATCATCCTAAAACACAAACTAAGTGATAAATGTCGAGGGAGAGTGTCGTAGGCCGTCATCATGCTCGCAAACAACACGCAACGTCACCTCCTCTCCAGCAAGCACCTCTCATGCAGAAGGACCTGTTTTCACCAAAACAGAACAAGTATCAGATATACTGAACACTGCAATGTGTTTGCAAGATTATAACATTTTTAAAACTGTATATAAAATATATACCTTGGTCATCGATGACCTCTCCGGTGATTGGTTTAACCTTTACGTTCTGGAAACGTAATATGAACTCATGGAAATCCAATGCTTCCGTATCACCACTCATGATGCTACTCCGGACATGTCCTGTGTAGCTGGGAGGTAACGACCGAAGCAGTACATCTATCGCAAATGGATCAGCCATCCAGTAATCCACGAAGTGAACCAGTCTCGTGTGTGCATCAAGCATGCTCTCCAAGCAACTCGTGCTTCCACATGCGCACATAGCCTATGAACTCTGCTCTCAGCTCATCCACCATAGAATATGGGTCAAGATCACCCATGAGCAGATGTAGTTCATCCACCATCCCGCAACGCATTATTATCTGAATGTAGGTGGAAATCTCTTGGCAATAGCAGCGGTCTGCCAGATCTTGTGGGGTCTCATAGTAGTCTGGCTCAGTCAAATCCATCGTGCGGCGTATGTAGTCTACCACATGATTCCTAGTAAGGAGATCATTCGGGCGCACTAGCCAACTAGGGAAGTTGGATCCATTAAGTCTAAGTTTCTCACCCTTTACCCAATCCTCAATGACAAAGTAAGCTTCACGGTGAGTTATCTACATTTATAATTGCAAAAGGAATTTAGACTAAGTTTATAATTAAATGAGTTAATAATAATTCCACTCAGAAACACCTATCCCTAAGAGGGTTCCTAGTGATAACACGACCCCTATCCGCCACATCTCCCCCGATCATCACGGCCATCAATGTGGGTTCAAGGGTGGTAGCTAAACGTCGGTCACATTATTCATGCGACTCGTACTCGATCTTTCGACCATCCGTGTTTCGATGCCATGTCTGTACATGCTAGGCTCGCCAACTCAACCTTAGTGTATTCGCTATGCAACATGGCTTACACCCATTGTATGCGAACATAGATATGTCTGACACCCAGGCCTGTAACCCTGGATCGCCTCATACCGAAGAACTTTCTTGGTTGTGCAGACTAAGGGGGAACACAATCGTTTATTAGGCTACCGTCGAGTATCTAATAACAGAACACAATAAGACATACAAACAATAACATTGAATGCAAATGCTATTTGATATGGTCCTTCACGTCGTGATCTCCATCCGCCGTCACCGGGTTCCGGCGGCAGGGTTCCTGCGTCGTAGACACCAGGGTACCAGTGTCATTCCGGCATGGTAGTTTGTCACCTTCGTGACTATCTACTACTATGCTACAAAAGGTAATTACTTTACCTTTGCCACAACCATATCACAAAGCAACGCCCCTGCAAAACAAAGTTAGACGCCTCTACTTTATCTTTGCTTGTTTTACGTGGCTGAATGGGCTTTCGCACAAGAATCGTTATTACCTACGAACTTTCAGCAATACGCTGATCAAGTAGTTGTCTCTACTACACCCCTTTCGGGGCCCTCCGTTGCAAATAGTATACCAACTAATGCGAGAGAGACAGACACCCCCCTAAGCCATTTTATACGGTACAAGCCGTATGTCAAGCGTGGACCAGTCTCGCGAATGAACGCGTAAAGTCGGTTGGGGGCCGCTTCATCAAGCATTACTGCGGTATACACAAGTACACGAGGGAGGGTAACAACTAAAAGATCAATGCCCACACGCTACATCTCGTGTGTTCGACCCGTACTAGCATTACTATGCATAGATCTAGCTCTGATACCACTGTTGGGGTTCCGCGTATAAAAACAATAAATTTTACTCTACGACCCCGAACCACTGAAGCTACCAGGACCTATCTATTAGTAATACAGTAACGGGACGGGCTTTTCGCGAACTTACGCTTGAAGACCGAAAAGCGTTGTCAACGCTCAGGAGGGCGTGGTTGATGTAGACGAGCCGAACCCGACCTCAAGGTCGTGATGAAGTCCTTGGGCTCCTTCTGGCTCCAACGGCTTGAGTGCCTCAACTGCGACACCTCGCGTGGAGTTACACACATCCGGTGCCTGACGATGACTCCCGCTTCCCCGATCCAGCAGCAGTTGCGGAAGAAGAGCTCTCGGATCCGAATCCCGCAGCACGACGGCGTTCCGCAGTGAAGATGTCTCTCGCTCGCGTAGTGCAGACTTGGGACCACGGTCACGACAGAGAGAGGGGGAGAGAGAAAATATCAATTAGAGGTTCTCCCAAAAGTGGGGACACCTTTATTGATTATTGGTGTATTTTTCTAGGCCAAATACCCCACTATATATAGGGGGAGGGGAGGTATTACCTCCCTCAAAGTCCCGGGGTGGGACTAAAGGAGAGGAGGGGGTGGGGAGGCCGCCGGCCAGCCCCTAGTGGGCCCCGCACGAGGGGCTAGGCCCAGCCTGCCAGCCCCCATGCCCTTTCTCCCTCTCTCCTTTCCCCTAATGGGCCCTCTCCCTCTGGAATCGGCCCATTAAGCCTTTTTGACCTTTAATTAATTTTCTCTTTATTAAATAATTAGAATAAATGAATAAATCAATATTTAACATTCATTCACATATTATTCAATCTCCGTGGCCTTGGAACACCTTCCACCTCCACTCCGGATATCCTCTGGACTTACCGAAACCCTTCCGGTTTTCTCCCTTCTCTTCTTCAGTGATTCCACCGATCCTATCAACACTCTCTAAGCATCATCAAGCCCTTAAGCGTGATACCCCACGGTTCGGGAACACTCCAGACATTGTCGGGACACTCCCGCACCAATGATCGATAGAGGGACCTAGATGGCCGTGTGACCCCTGTGCGTTCCACGAAGATCTTTTGTCGTTTGAACCGGGACAGTCGTGTCTTATTCCCTTTGTCACTCGATACTTGCATTTCCCGAGATGAGATCAATGACATCATCATGTCGTGTTCAATCTCGTTACTGAACAATGCTGCTTAACTCATTCCGACAAGTGATATCCCCGTGATCTTAATCTCACGTTGCGCAACTATTGGATATAACTTCTCCGAGTGGGCCCTTAAGTATCTTCCCGTCACATGGACGGACAAATACCGCTCTGTACATATATTGCTTCTACGGTTTCCTCCGAATATCTGAACACACCTTTAACCTCCGTTTTACCAGATGGCGTTTGATGCTATCTAAGCACTCTCGGGAGACAGTGATTGATATAGCCTCACCATCTAAGGAATAGTCTACGAGGATCCATTTCGAATCACCGTAACTTGAACTTCGTGACATGATCGGCTCACGATGTTTAGGTTGGGTATTGGTTCATCATCTCATTCTCAGAATGAGATGACCTCATTTCCAACTGGCATAAATGCCACATGATCAGGAAACATGATCATCTGTTGACCAATGAACCAGTGACTAGAGTTTCACTGGGAACCCCTGGTTGTTTGTATATCACACGTGTATTGGTGTTTCCACTCAATGTAGTTATAGCATGATATAAAACTTAATCATAAACTATATGAAATATGATAATAGTCCTTACTACTATTTGTCTCTAGGGCATATTTCCAACATTGTTAATACATGGGTATAGCAATTTAGCTTAGTCTATTGGAGCTTAACACTGTAGTCCATGTCTTGAGAATCCAGTAACTTTACCTTCGTGGTAAATGTTGCAAACTTTCTATTCGGACATGCTGAGCCTGAAGTATCATTCCACCTAACTAAATCTGAATCTCAAGTAGATATGATGGTTGGTGTTCCTCAAGGTTTTGACATAGGTCCCTATATAAGTCCGACATGATTGATGTAATGGTTGACAAAACTAGTGGGAAGACCTATTGTCACATTCTGTTGAATCAGTAGTAACAACCACTCTTCATGAGGCTTCCTCTATGATTTATTATAGAAGTTGTGCTCATGGTTTCCTTTGTCTCCGAAGTTTGCTATTTACTTGATATTTCATGATTCGAACATCAAGGAGAACATTTAAAGTAGTGTTGCTAAATGTCTCTCGGTCGATCCTCCAGACCCTTTTACATTGGCAAGCATCCTGTTGTGCCAAGTAACTGAAGTCTAGTAATGAAGTTTCTTTTTCCTCGTGTCATCAGGAATCTTCTTGCTTAATCATCCTGGTGGTGTAAAGTGATATCACGATCTTTAGCAAAGATTTTGATAATCCTAGATGAATTAAGAGTCTCCTTTGTTCCTCTAACATGTTCATAGAGTGACGATCACTTTCGTAATCAAAATTTTCTCTTGTTACATGCTCCTTGTGACTCTTACGAGTCCTTGCCACAAAACGCTTTTCTGTCTTGGCCTTCTGTTGAACGAAGAGTCATCCTTTTGTATCAAAAGTAATTCAACATCTTGGTTATCTGTATCTCTGTACCTTGGAAGCTCTATCTAAGTTGTTTAGTAGAGGTTCCCCTCTCGAAGTCTGTGGTCATGTTCTTTCTATTGTAAGCTTTCCTTTTATAAAGCCTAAACCCTTCTTAAACTCCATGGTCTCAATACATATGAAGACCAGCTAACTAACAACTTGAAACCTTCTCCTCTTGTTCCTTTGCTACCTTTATGCGTTTCATGTTCGTCATCTCAGAGTTGTCCTAAACACTCCTTCATGATTTGACTATTTCATACTCAGTGTGTTGTCTAGTGTGTTTCCCTCTTATCCTTAGAGTGGCCATGTTTCTGTTCCTTCTTCCTACCTGCGGAATCTCGGGTCCAGATTATTGTAAGGGGGATAGATCTGTAACACCCCAGTTTTAGTTAATCATAATTAGGGTTGTTTGTGCATTCATGAGCATCATTATTTTACTAAGAAATAAAATTGCATGCAAAAAGAAATAAAGCAAAAACCTAAAACCCTAGTTTTCCTCTCCCTCCAAAACCAATTCAAATGGTATTTGAATTTTGAAAATGACAAACTACATGGAACCCAAATTGTTATAAGGGGTCCCTATTATGTTCCATATTTCAAAAATCTTCTTGTACTTTTGAAGTTGTGCAAAACAGTTTTGGAATGGTTTGTAAAAGAGAAATAGAAAAACACAAAAAATAAAAGATTTCTGCTAAAAAGTAAATAAGCTAGAGCCTCCAGGACGCGCAGCCCAGCTGACCCATTCTTCCTCTTCTCTCTATCTGCCGCCCACCCGCATAGCAGCCAGTGCTGCAGCAAGCTTTGTCGCGTCCCAAGAGCAACCCACGCCATCCCATCTATAGCCCGCCCCCGGCCCAGACCCCTTCGTCCTCTGTTCCTGTTGTATTCCTCCTGAATGTTAAGCTCCTCGCTGGCGCGGCTGACGCTGTTGATCCCAGATGCACCGCCATACTTGCCGCCGCTGCCCTGGAGATGGATAAGAACCCGCCCCACATGTCTCTCCCTCTCGAGATCCCTCTCGGGCGGATTCCGTTCGAGCCCAAAACCCTAGCCCCAGACCTCGTTGTCGTGCTGCCGCTAGAGTCCGCCTCGAGCCTCTCCGTTGATCCTGGGAGCTGCGCCTCGTCAAGCTGAGCTTCCTCGCTGAAGGAATCGACCCTGCACACCGGAAATCGACGCCACGGTATGCATCCCCACCGACGCTGGCCGACGTTGATTCGCTTCCATCTGTCCTCCCCATGGCTGGCCGTAGCCTCCGCTCGCTTCGTGGTGAGCCTCTCTTCTTCTTGTACCTCCCCTTTGCCTCCCCCTCCCGCCGTAGCCGCTTCCCGTCGTGAGTCCGAGAGAGCCGCCGCCGCTGCTAGCCGTAGTTGCTGCTCCGACGACCCTAACCCAGCGGCGTCGCCTCTATTTTGCTTACTTTGCTCAGCTGCATCAAACGCATGACCTTGCACGCCCTAAATCCCACTCCTCCACCGTCCCTGGTGCCCGTCCGAGGTGTCTCCGGCGAGCCCAGGTGGCGCTGGCGTGTCGCCCATGTGGCGTCGACGTGGTGCCCGTGTGGGCACTGACCAAGCCCCGCCAGCGTGGCATACTGACCTGGCCACAGGGCCCAGCCATCAATGACTGGGGCTAGACCCAGCCCCATAGCCTCCACCTTTTAAATAGTTTAATAATTTCAGAAAAAGGATAAATCTTATAAAATTAATAAGTAATTATTTATAAGTCAAAAAATGTGTATAATATATCAAAAAAGTTCAGAAAAATGAGATCTACCTATCTAAGCTATAATCATGCATTGTTCAACAACTTAAATTACAAGTTTAATTAGAAGATTAAATGAACCCCCGCAGATGACTCTGAGGTTTCCCCTATTCTATGGATTGTGACCCTCGGACCCTGTTTAAAATGGTCGAGCATGTCTTAGGGGTTCGGTACAATACTAATTAACTTGTCATATCACCATCCTTGCTTGAGCATTGCATCGCTGCCATGTGTTGATAGTTTTTCCCTTTCTTTCCGGTGTTTGCTTCTTCCTGGTAGAATACAATATTGATATCGAGATCAAAGACCGAGATCAACACCATCGAAGATCGACGAACAATACTTGACCAACTGTAATCAAGTCAAGTACAAGGCTCCCGAAGATCTATATCTGAGTATCAATAAACATGGCAAGCATAGGTCCACCGTGACACAATCCTATGCTTTCAAAGTATTTTATTTCTCGCCATGATGCATATGATTCTATTGTTGTCTTTTATCGATAGATAGAGTATCCTATCTATTGCATTACTCCCTTGAGCTTATATTACCTGATCCACTGCTCCTAGCATAACTAGGTTTGGCTTGTGTGCACTGCTAGAGATTTTAACTGTGTCTTGCTTAGCTATGCATAGCTGTCAGTGCTGGTTCATCCAGAAGATGTACCAAATGCAGAGAATCTAGTATGACTGGAGAATGAGATATACTGATGAGGTAAAGATCAGTGGTAAAGGTTAAACATGCTAAGGATTGTATGGGAGGCCACAGTGGGATGTGGTTTTTGTAGTCCCATGCTTGTCACTACGAGGACCCGAGTTCTAGCCTCTTGAACCAAGATGAGCGTACAACCACACGAGGCCTAGAAAACCTCACGAGTAACTAACTTTCCTAGTAGATTCCATGAGTCACATAGTTCGGGCGTTCCATTTGACATATGCATAGAAAATGTTTTCGAAAGAGGAGGTGAAGGAGGTGCATTCATACAGGTAGGTAAGCGTGGCCGGGGTTGCTTGGGGTAGATGGCATCCTTGGTAAACCAACCTCGTCCACATCTCTAGGGACCTACTTCGGGATTTGACCCATTACGGCAGAAGCATCCTTAGGGCGTGACTCATGGTCTCGGCGAAAGCAAGGTAAAGGTCGTGTCCAACCACGCTCTGTCAGCCTTCCAAGGAAGAGGGATATTACTAGTGGCATTAAGAGTCGGTTGGTACATGTGGGTAAAGTTGTACACCCATGCAGGGTCAAATCTTTTCGAAAAGCCGTTTCCACGGTTATGGACGACTTGGGAACGGATGTGAAGATCATAGATAACTTTAACCTAATCGTAAAACTTGGTAGTTTAACATGTGCTTAAGGAGGCTTCCTCATGGGTATGAGGGAGTGATCCTAGTGGTGAGATGAGGATTAATTTGGTGGATATCAAAAGATGATGATCAATTCTTTGGAGATGGCGCTCTCTTATACCCTTTTAAAATATTCTGATTAGACAAGCTTTGTCTCCCTCTTGTTTTACAAACAAAGATGGCTTTATGCAAAATAAGCCAACCAGCCATAAGTCTTGAGGAGTACACCCTGTACTCACCCTTGCTTTGTTGATACTTTTGTAGTAGAATAAGTGTTCCCCTGAAGAAGAGTTCTATACGACAACGACACCGACGTGTAGCTTGGGGTTCACGGCCGGCAGCCTGGAATCTATGGGCTGGGATGTCATCGTTATGCTTCAGGCCTCTTAGGCCATTTGTGAAGCTTGCTATACTTAATAGCATAATTTGCCTTACGTTGTTTGATGTTTGTGGTCTGTGACCTCTGCTCGTAATATTTTGGTTCTTTGCTCAGTTATGAGCTTCTTGTAATAATTTTTGTGTCAGAGGGTTACTATTGTGTTACCAATTTCTCACTGAATATCCTCGAGCTCTAGGTTAAAATTATGTCAGTCAAGGTCTAGGATTTGTTTAACCCTGATCCCGGGGGAGTTACAATGTCATTGCATGTGTGTTGTTTTCATTAAACCACTTGGATCCACTAGATGTCATTGCATGTGTGTTCATTTCATAAACCACTTGGATATGTGTTCTTCTCATAAACCAATAGTGTAACTCCATGAGTGTTCATTTCATAAACCACATGGATCCACTAGATGGCATTGCATGTGTGTTCTTTTCATTAAACGACTTGGATCCACTAGATGTCATTGCATGTGTGTTCTTTTCATTAAACCAATTGGATGTGTGTTCTTTTCATAAACCAGTAGAGTCACTTCATGAGTGTTCATTTCATAAACCACATGGATCCACTAGATGTCATTGCATGTGTGTTGTTTTCATAAATCAGTACAGTCACTCCATGTGAAATCATTTCATAAACCACATGGATGCACTAGATGGCATTGCATGTGTGTTCATTTCATTAAACCACTTGGATCCACTACATGTCATTACATATGTGTTCTTTTCATTAAACCAATTGGATGTATGTTCTTTTCATAATCCATATGGATCCCCTACATGAGTGTTCTATTCATAAACCACATGGATGCACTAGAAGCCACTTGCATGTGTGTTCTTTTCATTAAACAACACTGATACACTAGATGTCATTGCATGTGTGTTCTTTTGATTAACCACTTGGATATTTGTTATTTTCATAAACTAGTAGATACACTCCATGAGTGTTTATTTCATAAATCACATGGATCCACTTGATGTCATTGCATGTGTGTTCATTTGATTAAACCACTTGGATCCACGATGTCATTACATGTGTGTTCTTTTCATTAAACCACATGGATCCACTAGATGTCATTGCATGTGTGTTCTTTTCATTAAACTAGTTGCATGTGTGTTCTTTTCATTAAACAACTTGGATGTGTGTTATTTTCATAAACCACTAGATGCCACTACATGTGTGTTCATTTCATAAACCACTTGGATCCACTAGATGTCATTACTTGTGTGTTCATTTCATTAAACCACTTGGATCCACTAGACGTCATTGCATGTGTGTTCTTTTCATTAAACCAATTGCATGTGTGTTCTTTTCATAAACTAGTGGAGTCACTCCATGAGTGTTATTTCATAAACCACATGGATCCACTAGATGTCAATGCATGTGTGTTATTTTTATAAATAAGTAGAGTCACTCCATGAGTGTTCATTTCATAAACCATATGGATCCACTAGATGGCATTGCATGTGTGTTCAGTTCATGAAACCACTTGGATCCACTAGATGTCATTGTATGTGTGTTCTTTTCATTAAACCAATTGGATGTGTGTTCTTTTCATAAACTAGTAGAGTCACTCTATGAGTATTCATTTCATAAACCATATGGATCCACTCGATGTCATTGCATGTGTTCTCTTTTCATGAACCACTTGGATGCGTGTTCTGTTCATAAACTAGTAGAGTCACTCCATGAGTGTTCATTTCATAAACCACATGGATCCACTAGATATCATTGCATGCTTGTTCTTTTCATTAAACCAATTGGATATGTGTTATTTTCATAAACCAGTAGATACACTCCCTGAGAGTTCATTTCATTAAACCACATGGATCCACTAGATGTCATTGCATGTGTGTTCATTTCATTAAACCAGTTGGATCCACTAGATGTCATTGCATGTGTGTTCTTTTCATGAAACCAATTGGACGTGTGTTCTTTTCATATCCACATGTATGCACTATATGAGTGTTCTTTTCATAAACCACATTGATCCACTAGATTCCACTTGCATGTGTGTTCTTTTCATTAAAAAACTTGGATGTGTGTTATTTTCATAAACCACTAGATGTCAATACATGTGTGTTCATTTCATAAACCACTTGGATCCACTAGATGTCATTGTGTGTGTGTTCTTTTCATTAAACCAATTGTATGTATGTTCTTTTCATAATCCACATGGATCCCTTACATGAGTGTTCTTTTCATAAACCACATGGATCCACTAGATGCCCCTTGGATGTGTGTTCTTTTCATTAAACAACACTGATACCCTAGATTTCATTGCAGGTGTGTTCTTTTCATAAACCACTTAGATATGTGTTCTTTCCATAAACCAGTAGATACACTCCATGAGTGTTCTTTTCATAAACCACTTGGATATGTGTTCTTTTCGTATACCAGTAGATACACTCCATGAGTGTTCATTTTATAGACCACATGGATCCACTAGATGTCATTGCATGTGTACTCATTCCATTAAACTAGTTGGATCCACTAGATGTCATTGCATGTGTGTTCATTTCATAAACCACTGGGATGTGTGTTCTTCTCATAAACCATTAGAGTAACTCCATGAGTGTTCATTTCATAAACCACATGGATCCACTAGATGTCAGTTCTTTTCATAAATCAGTAGAGTCACTCCATTAGTGTTCATTTCATGAACCACATGGATCCATGAGATGTCATTGCATGTGTGTTCATTTCATTAAACCACTTGGATCCACTAGATGTCATTGCATGTGTGTTATTTTCATTAAACCAATTAGATGTATGTTCTTTTTATTTTCATTAAACTAGTAGAGTCACTCTATGAGTCTTCATTTCATAAACCATATGGATCCACTAGATTTCATTTCATAAAGCACATGTAGGTTCAACATCACGACAATAATAGAGTTTGCGAAGATAAAAAACATATTAGCATAGTCACCCACAAGTTGGTATGATCTATGCGACTTGATAATAAAATTAGATAGATGGATATCACTACTCCTCCATGTCGACTTCCTCCTCCACTAGTGCAAGTCCTGCTGCGGCGAATCCTTCCTTGTATTCCTCCAAGTTTGTAGACAAAGCATCGATCCTCGCCTGTAACTCTCTATTTTCTGTGCGCAGCCTCTCTATCACCTCGTGATCTGCCTCCAGCTCAATATCCTCAAGCTCTAACTCGGTGTCCAAATCTCTAGTTTTTTATTCTTCTCTTGAACCCTCTTCTCTTAGCTCTTGAATTCCTTCTCCTGGTCTTTAAACTTCTTCTCCATGTCATTGATTCACTTCTCCTGTTCTTGGAAGGCCTTGTCATTCTCCTTAAGTTGGACTCGTAGTTCATCGTTGCTAAGCATCACATTAGTCCTATCAGTATCAAGGTTCTCGATGAGGCTCCCTAAGTCCTGGAGGTAGTGTCACACGGGCTTGATGGTCTCCTTAGTGGCCTCGTCGAACACAATAGGCTATCCGTCCTCGTTGCGCCTCCCAAAGAAGTGGAAGTAGCGGCTCTTAATCTCAGAAGAGTAATGTCCACATAGGCGTCCTAACAACTCCTGCATAGCGACGTCGAGGCCTTTCTCCAAGTCATCGTGGAGTATCTTGAAGGCGATCTCCTTAGTTGGCGGCTCTGTCTGGCGTCCTGGTTGGATAACTCTGAATCCCCATAAGTCCTTCCTCTGAAATTTCCTCAGCTGAAGTCCCTGAATGGTAGGGATTGGAAGAGCGAGCACCTGGACGAGCTCCAAAATGCGAGTCCCGAAGCGAGTTCCCTTGAAATCCTTGGTTGTGTTGTAGACAAAATTCGGCATCTTTTGCATGGAATGGAGAAAATTAGAGATTACACAAGTATCAATAGATACAAAGATTAAATAAAAATTAAAAAAATAGAAACCAACAAAACATTTATCAACCCAAGTAGCAGCATACATTATTCAACTCAAGCAACCGATGTCCAAACAATAACTTAGAATTTTGTTTGCCATACCACATAGGTTGGTATGACCAAAATACTAACGTGATAAAATGCCAAGTGTGGTGGTCCAACTAGTCATGTTCATCTCACTCCTTATTAACCAAGGTAGCAATCTGGGCGTGCTTGGCAGCAATCTATTTGTCTTGCTCGCATAACTCCAAAGCCAAGTCTATGATATCTTTCCTCAGTCGATCTACCGTAGCCTTTGAATATTGGACACATGTTTCTCCTCCCTGAGATCCTCCTGAGTATTGAGTATTCTATACTTAAGTCTTTCCCCAAGTTCCTTAATGGCATTCCACACTGCATCCTTTGTAGAGTCAAAGAATGACATATGCATTTCAGAGTTGGTGAACGTGCAGAATCCCATACTCTTTGGGTCATCTTCCTTGTTCTTATATAAATGGAGTTGCACCCACCAGTACTCTTGTCCTTCATCTATCACCGGAAATCCCTTGTACACGGCTTCACCATCTATTCCCAAGTCGATCATGAGATTTTTCAATGCCTTGGGAAATTCTATCTCACATTCTAGTGTCATAGTCATCAGTGGTCCCTTCTTGATAGATTGATTGATGGTGGACATCTACAAAAATAGATGAGGAAGGATGATTAGGAAAAAATTTACGAGATGAAAAGACAAGTGTAAAGTTTGAAATAGAATTATTGTTCCTAAGGTTTTCCTTAGGCTAATCCAACCTAGGGTCACGAACCTACAGGCAACAAAGTTCTCTGATAGCATCTATAAGATCTCACCATAATACGGTAAAGATCCCTGTGATTGAAGTGCTAGTCCCTGGATCAAAATGGTAGCACCCACAGTTTAAGATGAAGTACATAGATACAAAGGTCATTATTACATCGCATATCTAGGAATATAATAGTTCTTACAACTCACTTAGCCCAAGGCTAACATTATTCAAAGTTCACGAGACATAGCAAAATAATAGAGTCTTTTGTCTTCATGCGCCATAGACAAACATGTCGAGTGTAGACCCGTAACCCTACTCATCGTCATAGTATCCTGCAACATGATAAGTTACAGCCACAAAGGGTCAATACAGTTCGAATTGTATTGGCAAGTGATACTATAGTTACTTAGTAAAGTCCAACAACTACATGAACATATGGCTAAGTGCGGTTTTGGCTGACTTTGCTAAAAGCAAGGCTTTATCTTATAGTTTTTGAAGAGTAGGTTTTCCCTTACAAAAACACTAAGGTACCATTGATAGACATCAATGAACCTCTACCCTTGTTATCCCACAAATTTTAACTTAGATAAATTTGGATGAGGAGATTTTTGAACTGCTTCAATGTCTTGACGCTCAGAAATCGTCCGTAATCGGGGACACGGCTAAGTACTTTGTTTTTTACCCTCTCGAGAGGTGGTGCACTTTCCCCACAAGACTCGACATGCATCGAGATGAGACTTTTCAGAAGCAATCCCTCAGACCACCACAGAAGCATTCCATCCTATCATAACTACCACCCTCTTTCCGTCTGGCTGAGTTCTCGCAACTTAGTCGATCAAGGCAGAGCCCATATGCCATGTGGCTGCACTAGATCAATCAATGTGCGCCATTGGATTTTACGAAGAATGAACGAACCAGATCAGCCGGTGCCGCTTCGTTAAGTGATCTAAACTTGGCCTTTGGATCTAGATCTGATGGATCTCAACGCTTGGCCAGGAACTGGCGGCGCTGACTACTGCGCGCGGCGGCGGCGCGTCGGATGGGTGGTGCTCCGGTGATTCTAAAGGGGTAGGGGGACCGTGGACCATTACCGGAGGTAGCGGCGGTCGAGGTGGTCTCGGTGATGGTCGCGGTTGAGGGAGGGGCCCTCGACTTTGTCCCGGATTCCTCGCCGGAGATCACACCGAAGTTGGAGCTCACGCCTCGAGATGGTCGAGTCGCCTTGGGGCTCGAGCAAACAAAATAAAGGGTCAGTGAGGTGCGCCAGGTCCAGTACAAGCTGGCAGTGGACAAAATAGGGCGGCGGGAATCTATGTCTCACCGGGTTTCGTCGGTGAATGGTGGTGGCAGAAGAAAACTCCGGTGGTGACCGTGGCGACGACCTGGGGCATATAAAAATGCATGGGCAGTCAGTAGGTGCGCCAGAGCGTGGCGAAGAGGATAGAATAAAAGATAGGGCGAGGGGAGGTCGGTCTTCACCAGAATCGTCACCGGAGTCATCGGTGGCCTCGGTGGTTCGAGCTCAAATTCGAAGAGCCTTGGGGCTCTCTGGTGGCGATGTCTGAGGGGGAAACGGAGAGGAGGGAGTGGGGTTTAAGAGGGAGGGGTCGTAGTGCGGAATTACTCCCAAAATCATGCAAATTTACTCGAATTGAATTGAGTTGAAATGGCCGGGAGCGGGGCGGGTTCCTCCGTGGCTTGGTTGAAGACGATGAGCTGGCGAGTGACGGGGCAGTGGGGCCGGGGTGTCAGCGAGAGGGGGTGTCCAAGGGGTTGGTGAGGAAAAGAACAGCGGGGGGAGAAGGAGAGAGCCGGGTGGGCTTTACTAGGACGGGGTTGGGCTAAGCAGGCCGGCTGTGTTCCTGCTGCTGTTTTTTTCCTTTTTCTTTTTCTTTTTAGTTTTTCTTTTTACAAAGGTTTGATTTAGGAAAAGAGTTTCAAATTCAATCAAATTTTCACCAGAATTTTGGAGGATAAAACTACAATAAATGCAACACATACCATGCTAATATGAGTGCAATGATGATGTTTTCAAAATAAAATTTTGGGATGTTACATTGAGTGTTCATTTCATTAAATCAAATGGATCCACTAGTTTTCATTGCATGTGTGTTCATTTCATTAACTCAGTTGGATCCACTAGATGTCATTGCATGTGTGTTCTTTTCATTAAACCAATTGGGCATGTGTTCTTTTTATAATCCACATGGATCCACTATATTAGTGTTCTTTTCATAAACCACATGGTCCACTAGATGCCACTTGCATGTGTGTTCTTTCCATTAAACAACTTAGATGTGTGTTATTTTCATAAACCACTAGCTGTCACTACATGTGTGTTAATTTCATAAACCACTTGGATCCACTAGATGTCACTTGCATGTGTGTTCTTTTCATTAAACAACACTCATACACTAGATTTCATTGCATGTGTGTTCTTTTCATAAACCACTTAGATATGTGTTCTATTCATAAACTAGTAGATACACTCCATGAGTGTTATTTTCATAAACCACTTGGATATGTGTTCTTTTCATAAACCAGTAGATACACTCCATGAGTGTTCATTTTAAAAAGCACATGGATCCATTAGATGTCATTGTTGGGAATATGCCCTAGAGGCAACCATGGTTGATGATATTTGCCAATGTATTCATAAAGTTATTGTCCATGTATGAACTGCTAATACGTATCATCGAATATGTGAGTCGATTGTGGAACTATATATTCATGTTGTTCATACTTATTGTCCTTGGTCATCAAGGTTGTGCTGGACACACAACTTAGACCAATGTGAAAGTCGGCAGATGACTCGGTTCCACTTGTCATGGACATGGAGATGCTATTCCGACTTACACGGATTTGGCTAAAGAGTTTAGCAAGTCGGACTGACCCATATTGAGATGCAACGAACAAGTCGTCATTTGCATGTCTCAATCAATGTAATCCTTAGACCTGAGGTTATTGCACAATAGGATTTGAGGATCACCGACTTAGGTTCTGTCAAACGTTGTTCCGTCACTAGGCAGTTATAAAGGCGGAGTTCAGGTCGACTGAGAATCAAGCTACGTGATGTGAATAACCAAGATGGGATTTTGCCCCTCCATCTGGAGAGATATTCTATGGGACCTCTCGGAAGATATGATTCGGAAAGCATGGCCATGCACGACTCGGTTAAGTGTTAACCGAGGTAACCGACTAAGAGTTAGTTGGATGAATCACTTATCTCGGATCAAGAAAGAGAGTCGGACTATTTAAGGGATGACGATCATTCGCCTATAATTCGACAAGGTATATCATGAGGCAAAAGGGACTCAGACGAAAGTCGCATTGGAAGGTATGTCGTCATGACTTATTGGTACTTGGGAGTCGGCACGTTCTGCTAGGAGCCGCTACCGACTAATCGATCATGAGTGAGACTCGGATCGTGTCCGGGTTACCATGAGCCTGTCGGGTCACACACTTAAGAGCGGGAGCAAGTTTGGGTTAAACCCAAATAGAGACATGGACTTAGTCAGCAAGTTGGACTTGTAGTGACTAATATAGGCCTTTTAGTGAATGGGGCGCAATTGAGTGGATCCCACTTTCACTCCCTATATAAGCTGGGGCGCAGGTGCTTAGAGCACAAGGTTAGGTCACTCCATGTGTTGGAAACCCTAGCCCCAGTCCATCCTGTTCCCGCCGTACCGGACCTAGCAGTCCACCGTCCACGCTCCTCCTCATACGTGTGGATACTGGCGGAGGTGTTGTACATTCAGCAATTCGACGATCGTGGAACCGGAACGGATCATGAGGACTTCACTGCATCAAGCTACGTGCTTCATCGATTCCGCAACCGTGCGTCTAGTGGTAATTCTCGTGGCCTTCTACCTGAGTTGGATCTTGGGATCGCCGCGTAGGAAAAAAGTTTTGTTTATCTCTGCATGGCCCAACAGTGGTATCAGAGCGTTAGCTTCTGATTTTAGGCTCGAGATCGTGCATATGTGATATGCGACTGGCGTTAGATTGGATCTAATTATAGTTTTGGTGGTCGATCTATGAGATAAATCTTTTTTGTACGAGGTTGATTGGATCAACTGTACTCGGGGAATTGGATGATCCGGTTTCCGTGATCATACTGCTGAGGTTGTTGAACGACATACCCCTATCGGTCGGTTTCCGCCATCGGGGTAGACTGTGACACGTAAATCCGGATGCGGTGATCGAAGATCAAAGAGTTTGATCGAATTGGAGTCCGGATCGGATTTGGGTAAAAATGGTTTATCCGATGATGAAATCCATGTCCAGAATGCAGATGACGAAGCGGGATCGCCGGCTTCGCCCTATCGTAGTGTCTTAGATGTCATTGCGAGTTTCATAACACCGGCAGGTACTGTATCTATGCATAACTTGTTTTTGCAGGATGATATTGTGAATGGTATGGCTTATATGCATGTGATGTGTGTAATCCATATGTGATCTGGGTATCACGGTTTTTTTCAGCCGGCTGGAGCATAGGTGCTGTCATCTTATTATATAACGACCCGTGTGTTCTCTGTGTAATTTGCTTTACAATGTAGTGTAGCTGTTTGGAGAATCCAGAAGGCATGCAAGTTGATGTACAAGTCGGCTACATGGTGTTAGATGGCACGTGACAAGAGTTGACACGAGTCGGATTACAGACTTTGTGGAGATGGAGATCGCCATGAAGAAAGCCATACAATTTCACATTATAATTGCTTTCTTCTGTGTTATGTTTATATCTCTATTTTTTACCTCTATTAGATAGTTGGTAGAAAGAAATCCCTCAAAGAAGGTCTAGTTGGTTTCCTCGCCAGTGCTGCACCATCACAAGTCGGACATTTTTGGTAGTGGGCTCATAAAATTGAGGTGCTATCAATTCTATCCGACTAGGAGGGTTCGAGTCGGACTCTTACAGTGGAAGCACTTGGTAATCTAGACGGGTCTGTCACAACGGTTGTGGGACTCGGGGAAAAGTCGGATGGGAGTCAGGGCATGTGATGCCACCCATCGAATAAGAGTCGTATGAGATACGATTCACACGGAGTTGTCTACCTAGATCACTTGATGGCTAGCGGTGATGCCAAAGCTCACTAGTCGACTTGCTTATTTAGGGTCCTGAATCACTAAGTAACCATCGGAGGGATGTTGGTTCTAGTGGGAGCATAAATATTAAAGTGTTTAATATGCTTGCTCTTTTATGGATACATTTCTTAAGTGTTTTGCATATTTTCTGTTATAGATCAATCGCACCTAGCAGTCTCCCTAAGATTTCCAGTTTTTCTTTGAGAACCATATTAGAGAAAGATAAGCTAAATGGAACTAACTTCACCAACTGGTATCGTAATCTGAGAATTGTTCTCAAGCAAGAAAAGAGGGACCGTGTCCTAGACAACCCACTTCCAGATGAGCCGGATGAGAATGCGACTGTCGTAGCCACCAATGCCTACCATCGGATTTGTGATGAATCCACGGAGATTAGCTGTCTTATGCTTGCTCACATGGAACCAAACTTGCAAAAGTAGTTTCAGAATGTTGAGGCCTACGATATGATTGAAAGCCTCAAAAGTATGTTCTAGGCTCAGGCAAAGACTGAGAGGTATCAAGTCTCTCAGGCTTTGTTGAGCTGCAAGCTTAAGGATGGCGACCCATTGAGTCCGCATATGATCAAGATGGTTGGATACGTGCAGTCTCTAGAAAGACTTGGCTACCCCATTAGCGAAGAGTTCGCTACGGACATAATTCTGAACTCTCTTCCTAGTGCGTATGGACAGTTCATATCGAACTACCACATGCATGGAATGGATAAGAAGCTCACTGAATTACATGGGATGCTCAAGCAAGCTAAGGCGGATCTCAACAAAGGTGCCAGTCAAGTGTTGATGGTGCAAAATAAGGCTAAGTTCAAGAAGAGTTCTTGGACTAAGAAGAAGAAGGCAAAGTCGGGAGATAATGCTGAGGACCCAGTCCAAAGCGCTTCCTCAGGGCCTAAGCCATCTCCTGCAGCCGGATCCACTTGCTTCTACTACAAGTCGGATGGCCACTGGAAGAGGAATTGCAGCAAGTATTTGGCTGACAAAGCCAAGAGCAGAGGTGTGACTTCCGGCTCAGGTACGCTTGTTTGCAATGTTAGAGACATTTATCCTGCTGATGCACATGGTATTTCTTAGTTATATGATACCGGATCAGTCATTCACATCTGTAGGGACTGGTAAGAACTAGGAGTGTTGCAAGATGCGAGGTTGACATTAGAGTCCGCAACAAAGTGAGAGTCGCTGCGTTGGAAGTCAACACGATGTAACTTCATTTACCTTCTCGATTCTTAATGGAGCTAAATAATTATTATTATGTTCCAGTGCTTAGTCGAAACATCATTTTTGCCTCATGTTTGATGAGACAAGGCTATGAGTCGAATATTAATAATAATGGTTGTTCTTTATATTTGAATGATATGTTTCAGGGCTTTGCACCCGTCGGGGACGGGTTATTTATTTTGGATCTTGAGGGTGAATCTGTCTATAACATAAATGTGAAAAGGTTGAAACCAAATGATCTGAATATGACTTACTTTTGGCATTATCGTCTTGGTAATATAAGTTGGAAACGCATGAAGAAGCTCCATGATGATGGACTCCTAACTTCGTTCGACTTGGATTCGTTCAAGACATGTGAATCCTGTCTACTCGGCAAGATGACCAAGACACCTTTTGCAAAGAGTTGTGAAAGGGCATCCGACTTATTGAGACTAGTACATAGTGATGTATGTGGCCCGATGAGCACGACAGCCAAAGGTGGTTATGAGTACTTCATTACCTTCACTAATGATTTGAGTAGGTATGGATATATGTCCTTGATGAAATATAAGTCGGAAGCCTTTGAAAAGTTCAAGGAATTCCAGAATGAGGTACATAATCAACTCGGGAAGAAAATAAAGTTTCTTCGGTCGGACCGAGGAGGCGAGTGATGGCCCAAAATATATCGAGCTCGTTGGGGAACCCCAAGAGGAAGGTATGATGAGCACAGCAGCAAGTTTTCCCTCAGTACAAAACCAAGGTTATCAATCCAGTAGGAGCAAGGAAACACCCCAAAGGTGTAGCTAGCTGAACGTTGGCAGGGCGCACTACCGGTGCCAGCAGCAACGTGGAGACCTGCACAACACAACCACAGAACTATGTCCCCAAATTGCGAGGAGGTTGTCAGTCTCACCGGTTTTGCTGAAAACAAAGGATTAAACGTATCGAATGGAAGGAAGTAATAGTTTGCAGAAAATAAGCACAAAGAAGTAAACAGTTTATAGATTGTATGTAACAGAAAAGGAACGAGATCCATAGTTCACTAGAGGTGGCTCTCCTTAAGATAGATAACATGCTGGGTGAACAAATTACAGCAGGGCAATTGACAAACATCGAGAAAGCAATACATGCATATATTAATCATCTTGACTCCTTTGGAACTTGATTGGGCATTACAACATTATACATAGACTGCCATCCAACTGCATCTATGACTAATAATCCACCTTCAGGTTAGCATCCGAACCCCCTCCAGTATTAAGTTGCAAGTAACAGATTATTGCTTTACGAATTGCGTGTAATGTAAACAATACGATTGTTCTATGAAAAAAGGATTATTGTTTTCTCCCTAGTAGCAACATCACATCTAGTGCCTTAGAGATTTCTGTCACTTCCCCAGATTACCAGAGGCATGAACCCACTATCGAGCATAAATACTAACTCTTGGAGTTGCTAGCATTTACTTGGCCAAGATAGCTACTAACAATGGAAAGCATGCAAGATCACAAATAACAAAGACATGATAGAATAAATAATCAATCTAAAATAGCATCTCAATATCCATCGGATCCCCGCAAACACAACATGTATGAATTACAAATAGATGATCTTGATCATGAACGGAGCTCACAAGATCTAGACATGAAAGCACAAAGGAGGAGAACCAGCCATCTAGCTACTAAATGGATCCGTAGTCCAGAGATGAACTACTCACGCATCACACCGGAGGCTTGCATGATGATGAAGAAGGCCTCTAGGGTGAATTCCCCTCTCCGGCAGGCTGCCGGGAAGAGCTTCAGATCCCTCCCGATCTAGGGATGGAGATGATGGCGGCTATAGACTCTTTCGTGGATTTTTGATCGGGTACTAAGGGTTTTCATCCCGAGGGCATCTTATAGGCGGAAGGAGAGGCCGAGGGGGTGCTGGGGTCAGCCGGACCACCCCCTAGCGGGGGCCAGGCCTGGCCGCGCGACCAGGTGGTGCGGCCTGCCCCCAGCCCTTCTTCGTCTCGTATTCTGGCATCTGATGACTTCCGGAAAAACAGGAAGCTGGCACTGTGGCTCTTGTTAATAGGTTAGTCCAAGAAATCATATGAAAAGTACTCCAAAGTGTGAACAAAACACAAGAAAGTGGATAAAACCAAGCATGGAACATTAAAAATTATAGATACATTTGCAATGTATCAACATCCCCAAGCTTAACTCCTGCTCGTCCTCGAGTAGGTAAGTGATAAAAAGAAAGAATAATTTTTGAGGTGACATGCACCATCAAAGACTTGATCAAAGTATTTGTAAAACATTCAAAGCTGGGATCATGGTACTTCAATCATAACATGAAAGACAAAGTTCTAGCAATAAGACAAAGAAACTATGATGCAACATGAAAGGGCATAAACAAAAGATTCATGAATAACAATGCTTTGCAAGACATTTGTTTATTTCACATAAAGAAAACATAGCATAATAGCATTCAACTTGTCCCTCATAGAGTAGCAAATATAATTGCATAGGACACCTTCAAAGTTCATAAGAGTGACTAGATACAAATAGTTTAAAACAAGCAATATCAAGTTATGCATCAATCAACTAGTCTTGGGACAATGCACTTAGAACTAAGAATGGCCACTATGCTCTCAAAGTAAGTGCATAAAGGTACATGGTGGAGACTCAATATAATGATGGAAGAAAGGCCTTGATAGAAGGAAGTAGGGATTCATGTCTCATAAAGAGCTTCCAAAAACCGAAATCTCATGCCCCTTACTTATGAAGACCGAACCTCATGCTACTCAAATTTAGTCACAAGTAAGCTCTTGCCATTGTAAGTACATGTGTATCATAAAGAACCGCCAACGGGGTACCCCTTGCACATGATACAGGAGCTATCCCATAATCAAAATGACAAGGCAAGCAGACAATGAGTATTGATGTCTACGCACTTGTATTCTTGTAGACAGTTGTTGGGCCTCCAAGTGCAGAGGTTTGTAGAACAGCAGCAAGTTTTCCCTTAAGTGGATCACCCAAGGTTTATCGAACTCAAGGAGGAAGTGGTCAAAGGTATTCCCTCTCAAGAAACCCTACAATCAAGATACAAGAAGTCTCTTGTGTCCCCAATACACCTAATACACTTGTCAGGTGTATAGGTGCACTAGTTCGGTGAAGAGATAGTGAAATACAAGTGGTATGGATAATTATAAGTGGTAACGTTGCTAGAAACTACCTTGATGGTGTGGAAAAGACTAAAGTAAAACTGAAATAAAGATGGAAGCAAGAAAATATGTAACAGATCTAGTAGAAAATGGTGTGTCAATGCTTAGAAACAAGGCCTAGGGATCATACTTTCACTAGTGAACACTCTCATATAAATATCTTCTCTTTATGATACCACTCTTAACTACTCTCCGGTTGGACACTCTAATCGATGGTAGGGCTATAACAACACACCTCAAAGTAAGCCTTTTCCATCTAGATAACCCCACACTATCACCTTGAGCACTAGATGGTTCCAACAAACACCACAATTTCATAAAGACATCCAACTCCAAATATAACTCATAACGAGTATTTGTAATCTCTAGCCTAAGTGCCACCATGGTGTGCACGCTGTCACTTTCACACACATGGGGAGAGCAGAGATCTATTAAAGCACTTGAGTAGTAAGGTAGATCTATAGATTACAAGCTCATGATCACAATAAGATCATGCATAGAGAGAGAGATGAACACATAGCTATCGGTAGAACCCTTAACCTCGAGAGAGAACTACTCCCTCCTCATCATGAGAATCAGCAACGGCGATGGGGATGGTGGTGGAGATCGATGGAGATGGCTCCGGGGGCACTTCCCCGTCCCGGCAGGGTGCCGGAATAGAGAATTTCTGTCCCCCGAATCTCCCCTTCGGTGGCGGCGGCGCTGCGGAAATTTTCGTGGATTTCTGATTGGGTACTTACGGTTTTCGTCCCGAGGGCATCTTATAGGCGGAAGGAGGGGCCGAGGGGGTGTTGGGGTCGGCCAGACCACCCCCTGGTGCGGGCTAGGCCTGGCCGTGTGGCCAGGTGGTGTGGCCGGCCCCCAGCCCTTCTCCGTCTCGTATTCTGGCATCTGATGACTTCCGGAAAAAGAGGCACTTTGGCTTTTATCCCATCCAATTCCGAGAATATTCATTTTCTAACTTTCCTGGAACCAAAAACAGCAGAAAACAGGCAGCTGGCACTGTGGCTCTTGTTAATAGGTTAGTCCAAGAAATCATATGAAAAGTACTTCAAAGTGTGGACAAAACACAAGAAAGTGGATAAAAGTAAGCATGGAACATAAAAATTATAGATACATTTGCAATGTATCAAGCATCTCAGCGATCTTTTTATTTGCTATTTGCATAGGTTTTTATTGAGGATGCTTCATAGAGTGCTCATTATGGTGATGCTGCAAGTTTCCACCATGATTAGGCATGGCTTAGGCTAGCGGCCCAAGCGTTTCTCTAACACACATACAAACTCCATGATCTTACAAGTTCCACTTTTATTTCACACCGCCGGGATCCATAAGCAAAAGAACATGATATCAACGGGGTACAAAGTACAAGTGCAATGTTGAAAGCGTTCCCCATGATACATGGTTCTGCTAATTTCAACTTATAAAGTGCAAGCATATACGCAACAAAGAAGGACCCAATGGTTCAAGTTTATTAGATGCAAAAAAGTAAAGTGTGCCATCAAGATCGTGAGAGCTTTAATCACTAGTTTTCTCATAACAAGTTTAATTCGGAAGGTAAACAAAATCATGAATATACTTGGAATAGCATAAGCTAGTAGGTAGGTATGGTGTAATCTTTGGAATAACTTGGTTTAGGCAGTTGGATGCATGAGTGGAACTCATACTTGGTTGTGGAGGCTAGCAAAAGACTGGGGGCGACAAACTAAGAGAGCAACAATGGCCATAATCATGCAGAGCGACAAAAGATCATTGATCAAAGCATAAAGTGATACTACAAGCTGAAAACTAAAGGATCATAAAGGCTATGGTGACTTGGGATAGGCATAACATGGTGTGAGCATGCGCCAAGTCAACCCAAATAAAGCATCAAAGGAGAATACCACTATACTATGCTTTAATATGCTAAAACAACGCATGATTTATCCAAGGCACATTAAGAAATCGAAATTGTTTATAACAAGTCATGCTATAGCAAAGAATACTAAGCATAAAGCCAAAACAATATCAAGCATGGCATGACAAAGCATAAGCCACAGTAAAAAACGAGCTCTTTTTACCACATAAGCATGAACTTTCCTACTCTTTTCCAATCCAAACCAAACTATTTGCAAATCAAAGTATGAAAGAGGGGGTCCAACCAATTTATTCAGAAAACTAAGAAAACAAAAAACCAAAACGAAAACGAAAAAGAAGATGCTCCAAGAACAACACAACTATGCATGAAACAATAAAAATAAAGCATCCCCAAGCTTTGATGCTTGTACTTCTTGGATATTTTTTGGGGTGACACAGGTGGCATCCCCAAGCTTCAGCTTAAGTCCATCCTTCATTTCATTACTCATTCCTTCCATACACCTGAAATTTTTCCTTCATACAAAACTTCACACAATCTTTATTAGCAACATTAGTGCACTCAAGATAATAGGTCTTAAGGTTCAGTTCTAACACCAAATAAACTTCCATTAGCACACTAGCTACTGTAGCACTTCCCTCAAAAATCTCAATTCCCCAAAAGAACTCAAAAAGGAACCAACAAGAAGCAAATACAGAAAATGGCACAAATCTATCAAACCAGACCAGCAGGTAAAGACGATTTTTTTCTAAGACCTTGTTTTGCTCAAATCAAAAAATGTTGAACTAACAAAAGTTAGATAACAACCTGGGGAAAAAGCACAAAAATGTACGCCTCAAAAAGACATAGATATTTTACACGAATTTTTACAGTGAAGCACAGAAATCTATTTCGGGACAGCAACTTTCCCAATCATTACTTCTCTCTCATTAGAGGTTACTCTTGGCACAAAAAGCAAATAAAATGTATAAGGAGCGGTTATTACATAGGTAATAACTTCCAAGACTCATCTAAAACTTTTGGGTTATCTCCCAATAAGTACTTTTTTAACGCCTTTAAGTTAGGTATGTGAAGAAAGAAAAAGAATCAAGTGTTCTCAAATGAAGAAGCATTAAGACCAAATTTTGTTTTCATAGGAGAAGCAAAAGAAATCTTCTCTCTCTTCTTAGGGAAGTTTTCTATACCTTTTTGAGTGGGTGTTGATATTTAATGGTGCCTTCTTTCATATCAATAATGGCACCAACAGTTCTAAGAAAAGGTCTTCCCAAAGTAATAGGACAAGAAGCATTGCATTCAACCTCCAAAACATAGAAATCAACGAGGACATAGGCATTGTTAACCATAATAAGAACATCATCAAGACTCCCCATGAGTTTCTTTTTAGCATTATCATCAAGTGGGATATTCAAATAACAATCTTCAAGTGGAGGCAAATCAAGCATATCATAAATCCTTCTAGGCATAATAGAAACACTCCTATCAAGATCACATAAAGCATTGAAATCAAAGTCATTGACTTTCATATTAATGATGGGTTCCCAACCATATTTTTGTTTTATAGGAATAGAAGCTTTATGTTTCATATTTTCTTCTTTAATCTTTATGAGAGCATCAGTAATGTGTTTTGTAAAGGCCATGTTCATAGCACTAGCATTAGGACTTTTACCAAGCTTTTGTAGGAACTTAATAACTTTAGAGATATCACAACCATCAAGATGAAAATCAAAATTATCATCTAGAGTGGTTGAACTATTACTAGCCTTAACACTAGTGGTGGTGATAGTAGAAACACTAATGTTTCTAGCAATTTCATCTTCTCTTTCCCACTTAGCATTTAATTCAGCTAATAGTCTAACATTTTCATCAATTCTTACTTGTATGGCATTAGTAGCTGCAAAGGGATTCTCATTAGTTTCAGGTTTGGCAGCCATTTTATTAATCAACGAAGATTGAGCTTCAGACAAAGATGATATATTCCTTTCAGCATTAGAGAGTTTCAATTATAAACTAGGAATTTCCCTATTTAGACTTTCAAGTTGATGGCTAATGTTCTTCAATATGGTAGATTGTTCCTCCATAGTTTTAGTAAATAGTTTATTTTTCTCATATTGCATTTGCATGAAGTTTTTAGTGGATCTTTCAACTTCTAAAATTCTTCCTTCACTAAGTAATCCAGTTTTACCATTATAACCATAAGTATTATTAGGAGGGTAGGCCCTATAATTGTTATTACCATAAGCATTATTGCCAGAATTGTTATTACTTATGAAGTTCACATCAACTTGCTCTTCTTGAGAAACCAAAGAGGCTAAAGGAACATTATTTGGATCAATATGGGCTTTCCCATTCACAAGCATAGACAATAATATCAATCTTATCACTCAAGGAGGAGGTTTCCTCGACAGAATTTACCTTCTTACCTTGTGGAGCTCTCTCGGTATGCCATTCAGAATAGTTAACCATCAAATTATCCAGAAGCTTTGTTGTAGCACCCAAAGTAAAGGTCATAAAGGTCCCTCTAGCAGCAAAATACAATAGGTTCCTTGAAGAATAGTTCAATCCTGCAGAAAAAGTTTGGATGATCATCCAAGCAGTCAGTCCATGAGTGGGACAATTCTTTACCAAAGATTTCATTCTTTCCCAAGCTTGAGCAACATGTTCATTATCAGATTGTTTAAACTTCATTATTTCACTTCTCATAGATATAATCTTAGCAGGAGGATAGTATTTTCCAATGAAAGCATCTTTGCATTTAGTCCAAGAATCAATATTATTCCTAGTTAAGGAATTCAACCATTCTTTAGCTTTTCCTCTCAAAGAGAAAGGAAACAATTTTAGCTTAATAATATCACCATCAATATCCCTATGCTTTTGCATCTCAAAAAGTTCAACAAAGTTATTTAGATGGGCAGCCGCATCTTCATTACCAATACCAGAAAATTGTATTTTCATAACAAGATTGAGCAAAGTAGGGTTTATCTCAAAGAAAGTATCTTCAGGCACAGGTGGAGCAATAGGTGTGCTCATAAAATCATTGTTGTTGGTGCTAGTGAAGTCACACAACTTAGTGTTTTCAAGAGTACTCATTTTTTTTGGGTTTTCAAATACGAAAGCAAACTTGTAAAACTAATTTTTTTTTGTGTTTTTGAATAACCAAACAAGCCAACAAAGCAAAAAGAAACAAAGAAAAACAAAATAACAAAGTAAAGAGATTGGTTATGAGGGACTCCCCTTGTGAAGATGTCCTTGACTCCCCGGCAACGGCGCCAGAAAATATGCTTGATGGCCCAAAATATATCGAGCTCGTTGGGGAACCCCAAGAGGTAGGTATGATGAGCACAACAAGTTTTCCCTCAGTACGAAACCAAGGTTATCAATCTAGTAGGAGCAAGGAAACAATCCAAAGGTGTAGCTAGCTGAACGTTGGCAGGGCGCACTACCGGTGCCAGCAGCAACGTGGAGACCTGCACAACACAACCACAGAACTCTGTCCCCAACTTGCGATGAGGTTGTCAATCTCACCGGTTTTGCTGAAAACAAAGGATTAAACATATCGAATGGAAGGAAGTAATAGTTTGCATAAAGTAAACACAAAGCAGTAAACAGTTTATAGATTGTATGTAACAGAAAAGGACGGGGATCCATAGTTCACTAGAGGTGGCTCTCCTTAAGATAGATAACATGCTGGGTGAACAAATTACAGTGGGGCAATTGACAAACATCGAGAAAGCAATACATGCATATACTAATCATCTTGACTCCTTTGGAACTTGATTGGGCATTACAACATTATACATAGACCGCCATCCAACTACATCTATGACTAATAATCCACCTTCAGGTTATCATCTGAACCCCCTCTAGTATTAAGTTGCAAGCAACAGATTATTGCTTTACGAATTGCGTGTAATGTAAACAATACAATTGTTCTATGAACAAAGGATTGTTGTTTTCTCCCTAGTAGCAACATCACATCTAGTACCTTAGAGATTTCTGTCACTTCCCCAGATTACCAGAGGCATGAACCCACTATCGAGCATAAATACTAACTCTTGGAGTTGCTAGCATCTACTTGGCCAAGATAGCTACTAACAACGAAAAGCATGCAAGATCAGAAATAACAAAGACATGATAGAATCAATAATCAATCTGAAATAGCATCTCAATATCCATCGGATCCCCGCAAACACAACATGTATGAATTACAAATAGATGATCTTGATCATGAACGGAGCTCACAAGATCTAGACATGAAAGCACAAAGAGGAGAACCATCCATCTAGCTACTACATGGATCCGTAGTCCAGATATGAACTACTCACGCATCACACCGGAGGCTTGCATGATGATGAAGAAGGCCTGCAGGGTGAATTCCCCTCTCTGGCACGGTGTCGGGAAGTGCTTCAGATTGCTCCCGATATAGGGATGGAGATGACGGCGCCTACAGACTCTTTCGTGGATTTTTGATCGGGTACTTAGGGTTTTCGTCCCGAGGGCATCTTATAGGCGGAAGGAGAGGCCGAGGGGGTGCTGGGGTCGGCCAGATGACCCCCTAGCGCGGGCCAGGCCTGGCCGCGGGGCGAGGTGGTGTGGCCGGCCCCCAGCCCTTCTCCGTCTCGTATTCTGGCATCTGATGACTTCTAGAAAAATAGGCACTTTGGCTTTTGTCCCGTCCAATTCTGAGAATATTCATTTTCTGACTTTCCTGGAACCAAAAACAGCAGAAAACAGGAAGCTGGCACTGTGGCTCTTATTAATAGGTTAGTCCAAGAAATCATATGAAAAGTACTCCAAAGTGTGGAAAAAACACAAGAAAGTGGATAAAACCAAGCATGGAAGATAGAAAATTATAGATACATTTGCAATGTATCAGCGAGTACATGAGCCATGAGTTTGATGACCATCTGAAGAGTTGTGGAATAGTTCCCCAGCTCACTCCTCCAGGAACGCCGCAGAGAAACGGTGTGTCGGAAAGGAGGAATCAGACCTTGTTAGACATGGTACAATCAATGATGAGTCGGACAGATCTTCCTTTATCATTTTGGGGTTATTGTCTAGAAACTATAGCGTTCACACTATATAGAGTACCATCAAAGTCGATAGAGAAGACACCGCATGAGATGTGGACTGGCAAAAGGCCGAGTTTGTCTTTTCTTAAGATTTGGGGTTGTGAAGATTTTGTCAAGCGACTTTAGTTGGACAAGCTTACAACTAAGTCGGATAAGTGTATTTTCGTGGGGTATCCAAGGGAAACCTTGGGATGCTACTTCTACAACTGAGAAGAGGGCAAAGGGTTTGTCGCTCGGAACGGTGTCTTCCTTGAGAAAGAGTTTCTCAGTCAGGGAGTTAGTGCGAGTACGGTGCATCTCGAATAAATTCGAGAGATACCGGCCAACAGCGAGTCGGCAAAAGCCTTAGAGGTTGAGCTGGTCGTGGTACCTGAGTCGGAAACTGCACCGACACTTCGAAGATCGGCCAGATTGCGAAGTGTTCGTGATGTGTTGTTGTTGGACAGTGATGAGCCGACACCTTATTCCGAAGCAATAGTTGGTTCTGATTCTGAGTCATGGCTTGGAGCCATGAGATCCGAGTTAAAATCCATGGATGAAAATCAAGTTTGGAACTTGGTTGATCTTCCATATAGTGCAAGACCTGTCGAGTGCAAATGGGTCTTTTACAAGAAAACTGATATGGATGGAAATTTTTCTATATATAAAGCACGGCTTGTGGCGAAAGGGTTCCGACAAGTTCAAGGAGTTGACTACGATGAGACTTTTTCTCCTGTGGAAATGCTTAAGTCAATGCGGATCATGTTAGCTATAACAGCCTATTTCGACTATGAGATATGGCAGATGGATGTCAAGACGGCTTTCCTTAATGGAAATTTAACCGAGGACGTGTATATGATACAGTCTGATGGTTTTCTCGATCTGGCTAATGCTGACAAGGTATGCAGGCTTTGGAAATCCATTTATGGGTTGAAGCAAGCATCTCGGAGTTGGAACATTCACTTTGATGAGGTAGTCAAATAGTTTGGCTTCATCAAGAGTGATCATGATTCTTATTTATACAAGAAGTTTCGTGGGAGCAAAGTAAACTTTCTTATCTTATATGTGGATGACATATTACTGATTGGAAACGATGTCTAGATGTTGCAAGAAACCAAGGAATCATTGGAAAAGAGTTTTTCAATGAAGGACTTGGGTGAGGCAACTTACATACTAGGAATCCGGATCTATAGAGATAGATCAAGGAGGCTCATTGGATTGAGTTAGAGTACATATTTGGACAAAGTGTTGAAGAATTTCAACATGGAATCATCTAAGAAGGGGTTCTTACTGATGTCCCATGGCGTAAAACTTAGCAGGACTCAGTGTCCTATGACAACTGATGAGCAAAGTGGGATGAGTGCGATTCCGTATACTTCTACATTCGGATCCATCATGTACGCTATGATTTGTACTAGGCCGGATGTTTCCTATGCTCTAAGTGTTGTGAGCAGGTACCAGGCTGATCCTAGAGAGATCCACTCGGTAGCGGCAAAAAATATCCTTAAGTACTTGAGAAGGACTAAGGATATGTCCCTGGTTTATGGAGGTGAGGATGAACTCAGTGTAAGGGGTTACACAGATGCGAGTTATCTCACTGACTCGGATGATTCTCGTTCGCAATCCGGATATGTGTTTGTGATAAACGGAGGGGCTGTGAGCTGGAAAAGTTCCAACCAAGAGACAGTGTCTGCATCTACAACAGAGGCTGATTATATTGCTGCCTTGGAGGCAGCACAAGAAGCTGTTTGGATAAGGAATTTCCCATGGATCTTTGTGTGGTTCAAGGCTCGTCCAATCTGTTAGACGTGTATTGTGACAACAATGGTGCTATTGCACAAGCCAAGGAACCTAGACAACACCAAAAGAACAAACATATACTCATGTGGTACCACCTTATTCGCCAGTTCGTGGATCAAGGTGATATCAAGTTATGCAAGATACACACGGATGCAAACATTGTGGATCCATTGACAAAGCCACTTCCACAGCCGAAGCATGAGGCGCACCTAAGAGCTACGGGCATTAGATGCCTAGACATATGATGTCAGATGATTGACTCTAGTGCAAGTGGGAGACTGTTGGGAATATGCCCTAGAGGCAATCATGGTTGATGATATTTCCCAATTTATTCATAAAGTTATTGTCCATGTATTAACTGCTGATATGTATCATTGAATATGTGATTCAATTGTGGATCTATATATTCATGTTGTTCATACTAATTTTCCTTGGTCATCGAGGTTGTGCTGGACACGCAACTTAGACCAATGTGAAAGTCGGCAGATGACTCGGTTCCACTTGACATGGGCATTGAGATGGTATTCCGACTTACACAGATTCAGCTAAAGAGTTTAGCAAGTAGGACTGACCCATATTGAGATGCAACAAACAAGTCGTCATTTGCATGTCTCAATCAATGTAATCCTTAGACCTGAGGTTATTGCACAATCCAAGTTAAGGATCACCGAATTAGGTTTTGTCAAACGTTGTTCCATCACTGGGCCGTTATAAAGGCGGAGTTCAGGTCGACTGAGAATCAAGCTGCATGATGTGAATAACCAAGATGGGCTTTTGCCCCTCCATCTAGAGAGATATTCTCTGGGCCCTCTCGGAAGATATGAGTCGGAAGGCATGGCCATGCACGACTCGGTTAAGTGTTAACCGAGGCGACCGACTAAGATTTAGTCGGATGAATCACTTATCTCGAATCGAGAAAGAGAGTCGGACTATTTAAGGGATGACGATCATTCACCTATAGTTCAACAAGGTATACCATGAGGAAAAAGGGACTCAGACGAAAGTCGCATTGGAAGGTATGTCATCATGACTTATTGGTACTTGGGAGTCGGCACGTTCTTCTAGGAGTAGCTACCGATTGATCGATCATGAGTGAGACTCGGATCGTGTCCAGGTTACCATGAGCCTATCGGTCACACACTTAAGAGCGGGAGCAAGTTTGGGTTAGACCCAAACAGATTTGGGTTGGACCCAAATAGAGACATGGACTTAGTCAGCAAGTTGGTTTTGAAGTGACTAATATAGGCCTTTTAGTGAATGGGCCACAAGTGACTGGAGCCCACGTTCACTCCCTATATAAACTGGGGCGCAGGTGCTTAGAGCACAATCTTAGGTCAATCCATGTGTTGGAAACCCTAGACCTAGTCCGTCTTGTTGCTACAGTACCGGACCTAGCAGTCCACCACCGGCGCTCCTCCTCGTACATGTGGATACTGATGGTGGTGCTATACGTTCATCACTTTTACGATCTTGGAACCCGAACGGATCGTGAGGACTACACTGCATCAAGCAACGTGCTTCATCGATTCTGCAACTGCGCGTCTAGTGGTAATCCGCGCGGTCTTCTACCTGAGCTGTATCTTGGGATCACCGCACAGGGAAAACGTTTTGTTTATCTCTCCGTGGCCCAACAGTCATTGCATGTGTACTTGTTTCATTAAACCACTTGGATCCACTAGATGTCATTGCATGTGTGTGCTCTTTTCATTAAACCACATGGATCCACTAGATGTTATTGCATCTGTGTTCCTTTCATAAACCACTTGGATGTATGTTCTGTTCATAAACCAGTAGAGTCACTCCATGAGTGTTCATTTCATAAACCACATGGATCCACTAGATGTCATTGCATGTGTGTTCTTTTCATTAAACCAATTGGATATGTGTTCTTTTCATAAACCATTAGATACACCCCATGAGTGTTCATTTCATGAAACCATATGGATGCACAAGATGTCATTGCATGTGTGTTCATTTCATTAAACCAGTTGGATCCACTAGATGTCATTGCATGTGTGTTCTTTTCATTAAACCAATCAGACGTTTGTTCTTTTCATAATCCACATGGATCCACTATCTGAGTGTTCTTTTCATAAACCACATGGATCAACTAGATGCCAATTGCATTTGTGTTCTTTTCAGTAAAAAACATGGATGTGTGTTATTTTCATAAACCACTAGATGTCACTTCATGTGTGTTCATTTCATAAACCACTTGGATCCACTAGATGTCATTGCATGTGTGTTCTTTTCATAATCCACATGGATCCCCTACATGAGTGTTATTTTCATAAACCACATGGATCCACTAGATGCCACTTGCATGTGTGTTCTTTTCATTAAACAACACTGATACACTAGATTTGATTGCATGTGTGTTCTTTTCATTAACCACTTAGATATGTGTTCTTTTCATAAACTAGTAGATACACTCCATGCGTGTTCTTTTCATAAACCACTTGGATATGTGTTCTTTTCATAAACCACTTGGATATGTGTTCTTTTCATAAACCAGTAGATAGACTCCATGAGTGTTTATTTTATATACCACATGGATCCACTAGATGTCATTGCATGTGTACTCATTTCATTAAACCAATTGGATCCAATAGATGTCATTGCATGTGTGTTCATTTCATAAACCACTTGGATGTGTGTTCTTCTCATAAATCAGTAGAGTAACTCCATGAGTGTTCATTTCATAAACCATATCGATCCACTAGATGTCATTGCATGTGTGTTATTTTTATTAAACCACTTGGATCCACTACATGTCATTGCATGTGTGTTCTTTTCATTAAACCAATTAGATGTGTGTTCTTTTCATAAACTAGTAGAGTCACTCCATGAGGGTTCATTTCATAAACCACATGGATCTACTAGATGTCAGTGCATGTGTCTTCTTTCCACAAATCAGTAGAGTCACTCCGTGAGTGTTCATTTCATAAACCACATGGATCCACTAGATGTCATTGCATGTGTGTTCATTTCATTAAACCACTTGGATCAACTAGATGTCATTGCATGTGTCTTCTTTTCATTAAACCAATTGGATGTGTGTTCTTTTCATAAACCAGTAGAGTCACTCTATGAGTCTTCATTTCATAAACCACATGGATCTACTAGATGTCATTGCATGTCTTCTTTTTTCATAAATCACTTGGATGTGTGTTCTTTTCATAAACCACATGGATCCACTAGATGCCACATGCATGTGTGTTATTTTCATTTAAAAACTTGGATATGTGTTATTTTCATAAACCACTAGATGTCCCTGCATGTGTGTTCATTTCATAAACCACTTGGATTCACTAGATCTCATTGCATGTGTGTTCTTTTCAGAATCCACATGGATCCCCTACATGAGTGTTCTTTTCATAAACCACATGGATCCACTGGACGCCACTTGCATGTGTGTTCTTTTCATTAAACAACACTGATACACTAGAGGTCATTGCATGTGTGTTCTTTTCATAAACCACTTGGTTATGTATTCTTTTCATAAACCAGTAGATAAACTCCATGAGTGTTCTTTTCATAAACCACTTGGATATGTGTTCTTTTCATAAACCAGTAGATACACTCCATGAGTGTTCATTTTATGAACCACATGGATCCACTAGATGTCATTGCATGTGTAGTTGTTTCATTATACCACTTGGATCCACTAGATTTCATTGCATGTGTGTTCATATTATTCAACCACTTGGATCCTCTAGATGTCATTGCATGTGTGTTCTTTTCATTCAACCAATTTGATGTGTGTTCTTTTCATAAACTAGTAGAGTCACTCCATGAGTGTTCATTTCATAAACCAAATGGATCCACTAGATGACATTGCATGTGTGTTCTTTTCATTAAACCAATTGGATATGTGTTCTTTTCATAAACCATTAGATACACTCAATCAGTGTTCATTTCATTAAACCACATGGATCCACTAGATGTCATTGCATGTGTGTTCATTTCATTAAACCAGTTGGATCCACTAGATGTCATTGCATGTGTGCTCTTTTCATTAAACCAATTGGACATGTGTCCTTTTCATAATCCACATGGATCCACTATATGAGTGTTCTTTTTATAAACTACTTGGATCCACTAGATGCCACTTGCATGTGTTATCTTTTCATTAAAAAACTTAGATGTGTGTTATTTTCATAAACCACTAGATGTCACTGCATGTGTGTTCATTTCATAAACCACTTGGATCCACTAGATGTCATTGCATGTCTGTTATTTTCATTAAACCAATTGGATGTATGTCCTTTTCATAATCCACATGGATCCCCTACATGACTGTTCTTTTCATAAACCACATGGATCCACTAGATGCCACTTGCATGTGTGATCTTTTCATTAAACAACACTGGTACACTAGATGATTGCATGTGTGTTGTTTTCATAAACCAATTAGATATGTGTAGTTTTCATAAACTAGTAGATACACTCCATGAGTGTTCTTTTCATAAACCACTTGGATTTGTGTTCTTTTCATAAACTAGTAGATACACTCCGTGAGTGTTCATTTTATAGACCATATGGATCCACTAGATGTCATTGCATGTGTTGTCATTTCATTAAACCACTTGGATCTACTAGATGTCATTGCATGTGTGTTATTTTCATTAAACCACATGGATCCAGTAGATGTCATTGCATGTTTATTCTTTCCATTAAACCAATTACATGTGTGTTCTTTTCATTAAACAACTTGGATGTGTGTTATTTCGATAAACCACTAGATGTCAGTACATGTGTGTTCATTTCATAAACCACTTGGATCCACTAGATGTCATTACATGTGTGTTCTTTTCATTAAACCAATTGGATGTGTGTTCTTTTCATAATACACATGGATCCTCTACATGAGTGTTCTTTTCATAAACCACATGGATCCCCTTGATGTCATTGTATTTGTGTTCTTTTCATTAAACAACTTGGATGTGTGTTATTTTCATAAACAACTAGATGTCACTGCATGTGTGTTCTTTTCATAATCCACATGGATCCCCTACATGAGTGTTCTTTTACTAAACCACATGGATCCACTAGATGCCACTTGCATGGGTGGTCTTTTCATTGAACAACACTAATACACTAGATGTCATTGCATGTGTGTTCTTTTTATAAACCACATGGATATGTGTTCTTTTCATAAACCCGGAGATACACTCCATGAGTGTTCTTTGCATAAACCACTTGGATATGTGTTATTTTCATAAACTAGTTGATACACTCCATGAGTGTTTATTTCATAAACCACATGGATCCACGAGATGTCATTGCATGTTTGTTCATTTCATTAAACCACTTGGATCCACTACATGTCATTGCATGTGTGTTCTTTTCATTAAACTAATTGGATGTGTGTTTGTTTCATAAACAAGTAGATACACTCCATGAGTGTCCATTTCATAAAACACATGGATCCACTAGATGTCATTGCATGTGTGTTCTTTTCATTAAACCTCTTGGATCCACTAGATGTCATTGCATGTGTGTTCATTACATAAACCACTTGGATGTGTGTTCTTGTCATAAACCAGTAGAGTAACCCCATGAGTATTCATTTCATAAACCACATGGATCCACTAGATGTCATTGCATGTGTGTTCTTTTCATTAAACCACTTGGATCCACTAGATGTATTGCATGTGTTTTCTTTTCATTAAACCAATTGGATGTTTGTTCTCTTCATAATCCACATGGATCCCCCACTTGAGTGTTCTTTTTATAAACCACATGGATCCACTAGATGCCACTTGCATGTGTGTTCTTTTCATTAAACAACACTGATACAATAGATTTCATTGCACGTGTGTTCTTTTCATAAACCACTTAGATATGTGTTCTTTTCATAAACCAGTAGATACACTTCATGAGTGTTCTTTTCATAAACCACTTGGATATGTGTTCTTTCCATAAACCAGTATATACACTCCGTGAGTGTTCATTTTATAGACCACATGGATCCACTAGATGTCATTGCATGTGTTCTCATTTCATTAAACCACTTGGATCCACTAGATGGCATTGCATGTGTGTTATTTTCATTAAACCACATGGATCCACTAGATGTCATTGCATGTTTGTTATTTTCATTAAACCAATTACATGTGTGTTCTTTTCATTAAACAACTTGGATGTGTGTTATTTTTATAAACCACTAGATGTCACTACATGTGTTTTCATTTCATAAACCACTTGGATCCACTAGATGTCATTGCATGTGTGTTCTTTTGATTAAACCAATTAGATGTGTGTTATTTTTATAATCCACATGGATCCACTACATGAGTGTTCTTTTCATAAACCACATGGATTCCCTAGATGTCATTTCATTTGTGTTCTTTTCATTAAAGAACTTGGATGTGTGTTATTTTCATAAACCACTGGATGTCACTGCATGTGTGTTCTTTTCATAATCCACATGGATCCCCTACATGAGTGTTGTTTTACTAAACCACATGGATCCACTAGATGCCACTTTCATGTGTGTTCTTTTCATTAAACAACACTAATACACTAGATGTCATTGCATGTTTGTTCTTTTCATAAACCACTTGGATATGTGTTCTTTTCATAAACTAGGAGATACACTCCATCAGTGTTCTTTGCATAAACCACTTGGATATGTGTAATTTTCATAAACCAGTAGATACACTCCATGAGTGTTTATTTCATAAACCACATGGATCCACTAGATGTCATTGCATGTGTGTTCTTTTCATTAAACCGCTTGGATCCACTAGTTGTCATTGCATGTGTGTTCATTACATAAACCACTTGGATGTCTGTTCTTCTCATAAACCAGTCGAGTAACTCCATGAGTATTCATTTCATAAACCACATGGATCCACTAGATGTCATTGCATGTGTGTTGTTTTCATTAAACCACTTGGATCCACTAGATGTCTTTGCATGTGTGTTCTTTTCATTAAACCAATTGGATGTGTGTTATTTTCATAAACCAGTAGAGTCACTCCATGAGTGTTCATTTCATAAACCACATGTATCCACTAGATGTCATTGCATGTGTGTTCTTTTCATAAACCAGTATAGTCAATCCATGAGTGTTTATTTCATGAACCACATGGATCCACTAGATGTCATTGCATGTGTGTTCTTTTCATTAAACCAATTGGATATGTGTTCTTTTCATAAACCAGTAGATACACTCCATGAGTGTTCATTTCATTAAACCACATGGATCCACTAGATTTCATTGCATGTGTGTTCATTTCATTAAACCAATTGGACGTGTGTTCTATTCATAATCCACATGGATCCACTATATGAGTGTTGTTTTCATAAACCACATGGATCCACTAGATGCCACTTGCATGTGTGTTCTTTTCATTATAAAACTTGGATGTGTGTTATTTTCATAAACCACTAGATGTCACTTCATGTGTGTTCATTTCATAAACCACTTCGATCCACTAGATGTCATTGCATGTGTGTTCTTTTCATTAAACCAATTGGATGTATGTTCTTTTCATAATCCACATGGATTCCCTACATGAGTGTTATTTTCATAAACCACATGGATCCACTAGATGCCACTTGCATGTGTGTTCTTTTAAACAACCCTGATACACTTGATGTCATTGCATGTGTGTTCTTTTCATAAACCAATTAGATATGTGTAGTTTTCATAAACTAGTAGATACACTCCATGAGTGTTCTTTTCATAAACCACTTGGATATTGATGACTGTAAGAGCACAGATCGTTTGTAGCTAGTTTCGAAATAAAGATATCGATCCCATAGGGAGCAGGAGTCTGAAGTCTAATAATTCTTGAAATAAATATTGCAATTGAAATGCTAGATAAAGTTATAAGTAACCAGATAAAATGTGAGTGTTGTGTAAAAAGGTGTTTTTGGGTTTTGGGTATAAGAGCAATAATAAAGTAAAGAAAGATAACTTAATACAGAAAGTAAGTATTGCATATGTAAAGAAAGATTATAACTACAGTAGGGAAAGCGTTCTCAGGGAGTAGCGGATACACCACTAGTATTTGTGAACATCTAAGATAAAGATTATCATCGTGAACATTCTCAACTATGTATGTGTGGGAGGAACTCTGTATGTGGAAGAATAGGCAACAACCGGTGCTCACATCATCCTCATAACCATATCAGTCAGCAATCGACATCAATCGAATTACTGTGCTATTATGGGACGTAATCCAGTAGGACGTATCACATGGCATGGATAGTGTTCCGTGAGTTTCCTCGATTTCCCAAGTTGATACGTAAGGATTGCTAA
This sequence comes from Avena eriantha, assembly GCA_910589775.1. NCBI lineage: Eukaryota > Viridiplantae > Streptophyta > Magnoliopsida > Poales > Poaceae > Avena > Avena eriantha. The sequence goes on along the minus strand of OU342740.1, from coordinate 132,363,320 downwards.
CAACTTTATAGTCACTATAAGTGCTAACATGCCTCCGTCTACCAACAAGTAGTTCCCTCCATAAAGTGTCCACAAGAGGCAAATATTGAGAGGTCAACTTCTCTCAACATCAAGATGTAGAGAATCTAATACATGGTCTATTGGGTTCGCAACATAGAAAACAAAAAAATTCCTACGATGGGAACTATACGCCAAGATTTATCTACTAGATACAAGCAACGGGTGGATATACATCCATAGAGAACTTACCCTCGAAGACAACAAAGCTTTGTTAACGAGTTGGAACTCGTGGATGATGCAGTCGTACACTTGCCGATCTCAAGATCATGATGAAGTCCAGCAGGTCCGGCTCCAGCACGTCCATCAGCTCCAGCAACTCCAGCACCACCAAGTCTAGCACCGCAAAGCAGCGGTGCATCCGTGATCGCACACACGTCCGGTACCCCGACAACCTCCGTCCCTCGCTCCAGCAAAGCAGCAGAAGCAGCAACTCCTTTCTAGATAAAGCCACCGGGAACATGTATCTCGCTAATCCGAGACCATGGGGAATAACTAGAGGGGGAGAGAGATCCTTCACGAGGAGGTGTGTGTTGTGAGGAGGGGAGGGCCTTTTATAGGGGAGTGGGGGGCACCCAAGGGCCATGGCGTGGCAGCCATGGTGGTGCCCCCACCTCTTCCACATTCATGTGGGTGGAGCTCCCACTCCCATAAAAAGCCTCCACACAAAATTCCACTCACACATGCATTAAATTTCCACCAAATTTAATGCAAGTTATCATTAAATAAAACTATTTTATTTATTTTATTCAGAATTTTGTTGATTACATTAATTAACAAACATTCACATAAAACCCCCTGCAACATTTCAATATCACATGTAAAACCATTTTCAGCAATTTCACCCGAAACAATTCTGGTTTCCGTCGAAATGATTCCAGCACTTTCTTAAATCTTTATCGGAAACATATTTGCTCCAAATGGTGTCGGTATCCCTTAAGTGTGTCACCCTATGGTTTGTGAATAATCCAGACATGATCGAGACCCCTCTCCGATAAATAATCAGCAGCGCGACCTGGAGATCCGTACTGACTCCCACACATTCAACGATGAACCTTGTGATCGTGTGAACCTTTAACGTCGTAACTAAATCCCTTTGTCTCGCGATATATTACATGTCCGAGATTCGATCATTGGCATCCAAATACCTAGTTTGATCTCGTTACCGACATGCACTCTTTTCTCGTTCCCGTGATATAACATTCTAGTGATCACATCACTTGCTTGCATGCTATTTCAATGTGATATCGCCGAGAGGGCCCAGAGTATATCTATGCGTCATCGGGATGGAAAAATCCCACTCTTGATCCATGAGCCTCAACATAACACCTTCGTAGCACTGAACCCACCTTTATGTGACGTTTGATGTTATCAAGATACTCTTCTGGTGTTAGCAATTAACATTATCTCATGGTCTAAAGACTAAGATTACTTCGTATGATGTTATAGCAATATAAACATAATGACTTTGATCGTAATGCTATACTTCGGATGAATGTTCATCACATCATTCTACCAATGTTGTGACCTCTTTAGTAACAACATCCAATGTCCATGATCAGGAAACCTTGATCAACTTGTTAATCAACGAGCTAGTTTATATGAGAGGCATTACTAGGAACTTTTTATTTTGTTTATTAAACACACATGTATTAACGTTTCCAATTAATACAATTATAGCATGCAAAATAAACATTTATCATAAACATGGAATAAGATAATAACCACTTTATTATTGCCTCTCGGGCATATTCCCTTCAGTCTCCCACTTGCACTAGAGTCAATAATCTATTTTGTAAACTTGTATATACAACACCTAGGTGTTGAATATACGCGTTTGCTATTGGTTAACATAATCTCCGGATCTGGCACTTTCAGGTCCATGTGTATTTGCATGTCTTTGCGTCTCTACGCATCACTCATTCTCAAATGAGATGGCATTGTATAAATTTGGTCCTTTGGTGAGACCTTTAGTTCGTTCGGGTTAAAATATGTTGATATTATTGTCATACAATATATCTTCATAGTATTAGCCCACTTTGAACCACACCTAGTTTGATAACAAACTACTTAACACAAATGCCCTCCTTTGCTGCTACTATAACAGTCATATACTTAGCCTTTTGTTGTAGTATCTGTCACAATGCCTCAACTTTGGAACTCATCCAAATCCATCATGGAACATCCTTTCCATTACATTGTTCCACCCATAATCAAAATTGAGATAAATTTAATTTGTATCTTGTGACAAAAATAGTATGTGTAACATCCCAATTTCAGCAACCCTGATTTGTTGTCCAGAATGCAAAAATCAGGGGGAACAAAAACTTTTTCTTGTACCTGGTGCAGTGTTTGCTTGTTGTTTGTTGTGCTTGTGCATGTGGGTGTATACCATATGCTACTCCTTACCTCACCACCAGTTGACAAAAGCTACTTTCCAAAACTGTCTTGGCTTAACTTCCATATTCTCAAATGATCTGACAATTCAAAACCTGAGCCAAGATGCTTACGAAACCAAAACTATTTTAGTAGCTTCTATTGATAAAACTATGGAGAGCTATATAACATAATCTCCTTATATTTTCAAGACAGAACCTTCTAATACTCTTATCTCTAGATTTAACAAAACCTTTTATGAACCATTTGAATTCTACTCTTGGTAGAGGTTCCAAGGACTCTCATCTTATTCAAACTCCAACCCTTTCGAAATTTCCTAACCTTACCTCAAGTCAGACTTGATGGTAACCCTAGTAGTAGTTAAATTGTTGGTAAGATGAGCTGCCTTGATCTGCTGTTTGAATTGTCTGCTTAGGAGATAGTATGAGCTACTCTAGGAGCTCATCCTCTAGGATCAAAACACTTCAAGATGTTTACAAATCATCACACCCAAAGCAAGAGTAGACACCTGGATCTGATCTCTAGCTTCTAGGGGATCATCTAAACCCCTATCTAGACCCCTTTTGAAGTTATCCCTTCTAGAAGCTTCCAAGTTAGTGAAGACCAATATCAAGAATGGATCCCTTATACTAAATCTACCCTTCAACATCATCCACTTAATGATGCTTTGGTACCTTGCAACCCTCCAAGAACATTCCCTCTCATACTCTAGTCAAAATCCTCAGAACTGCCAAATATGGCTAAGTATAGAAACAATTCCAACATCACCTTTTTGAATGCCTCCCCTTCTCAACCCTTGTGCATTTTTGGTAATGCACTTGAACCATATTGTTAACCATCATAAGGACTACCAAGGACCACTTTTTCCCTTGGTTATATCCACCTCCAACCCACTTGTTCTTGATAGTTTTGCAGGCAAGAAAATAACTTTTCCTGCAAATCTAGTCATCATGACTAATCTGGTATAAGCTCACACCACCATCCCACCTTCTATGGACCAACTCTTTGAATGGTTGTGTTCTACTCATATATTCCTATCAATACCTACTTAACTTGTTCAAATTGGATCATTGAACTGTTTAAACCCACAATGTTCTAAAGGCTGGTTGATAATCTGCTTTGGCAGGCTTATCTTAATCAAAGTTTGAAAGCCTGTCTTGGTGAGCTCAAGCAGGATCAAGCTCAAACCCCTACACAATTTCAATCTACATCACTTGGTCTATCCAACCATCTACCCCATGACCCATGGGGAGATCTGAACTCCAAGTTACAACCATGTTTTTAGGGTATGAAATTAACATCACCCTAGATCTTTAATCTAAGGTATTTCACCAAAATCAACTTGGATTCTCCAATCCCAAGGTTTCAAATGCTTGATACACCTTGTCTACATTATCTAAGTTGATCATCAAGATTTATCAAATATTTTCCATGATTATTATGGCCCCAAATCCATTTAACTTCTTTAATAGGCAAATTCTTCAAAACGTCTTCCATAAGGGAAAGTTTGGTTTTTACCAAAACACTTCCCCAAATCTAAGCACTTTTGAGACCCATACATAATACCCTATATTCCCACTTAAAAAATAAATATTCTTGAAGAGCTTTATTATTTCTTTTTGCCCATTTTCTGAAATGGCTGAAACAAGAAATAATTCTTTAAAAATACTTTCCCACCTTAATAAATCCCAATTAAAGTCCCCAATGTGTAATATGGCATCTAGGACCATCTCACATCAAAAACTCCACTTGTCCAATTTAAATTTATCAAATGATCCTCTAGAAACTACTTCTGCAGTTTTTCAATAAATGGATTTAAGTGGACTTTAGATCTTTGGAAAAATCCCAAATAAATCCTGGATAACTACCTTGAACTCATCTATCTACCAGTACCTTTCACTCATCTTGCCAAGATCAATTCAAGTATTTTCTTCATAAACATCAACTTTGCCAATATTGGGTTATGATTAAAACCCTACTCTAATACTCCATCAAACCTCATCAACCTTCACCAAAAAGCCTCCATAACACCCATCATTCATCTCTGGTCGACCATCACTATAGCAATTACCGTAGCATCTTGTCCTCTAGTGCTTGGACACTAGTGCTTAGCCTCATATGAGTGTCTTGCCTTGCAAACTTCCTCTCCCCTTGCAGTTGAGGCACACTGCTCTCTCTGCCTTGCATCCAGGCCAGATACCACTCTTCATGCCCACAGTAAAGAGCCCCTGGTTCCATCTCTCCCCCCTTGTCCTCCCATAGACTTGTGCCACCATAGACGACTCCCTCTCGGTTTTAAAGGCCAAAGGCCACCCCGAGAACTCCCTCTGCCCTCATTTGCTTCATCTCCCTTCCACTCATCACCCCCTATCCCCTTCCCCTCCCTTGCTCTGTACTGGCCAGGAGAAGAGAAGGAAGTCCCCTCGGCCATGTACAAGATCTGAGCGTAGCTCCTCCACCCTTCCTCCTCCCCAACTGCATGTCACACCACTAAACTCCTCTCGCTCCCCTGCATCTAATGGTACTCTTGTTTTCTCTCAGGACCGCCTCCACCGGCATCACCATCAAGCACCCGAAGCACGCTCGCCGGCATGGTCGCGCGAGCCTCCCTCTGCAGCTGGAACCCCCACTTCCGCCGCTCCCCGAGCTCTTCCCGACGGACCACGTCGCCCCAGGACCTCCCCTGCGCCTCCCCAGCCCTCCGATGACCTCCCCCACGCCGCCCGAACGCCAGCTAGGGTTTCTTCTCCGACGAACTGCTGCCACGAGGACGACGAGGGACAACCGTTGATCGTCTCTTAATCGTGTGGCTGATCTCCTCCGATACCTCTTCGACCGTGACTTGTCACTGACCGGCGGGCCCCGCGCAGCCTGATTCAAACGCGCGCCCCGCGCGTCCCCTCCCGCTCAACGCGCCTTGGGTGGGCCGGATTTCCCTAGTAAGGCCCAACTCCGCCAGAAATCGGCCCGTCTGCTAATCCTTCTTTCCTTTAAATCATTCTCTTTTCTAGATCTGAAAACTTCTAGTCAGTTTAATTCCCAAATAAAATGTAAAACTGTTTGAAATGTCTAGATATAACTCCTACCTTGTTCTTGTGTCTTTTGTGCAACATCCAGAACTAGTCACTTGCCAAAAATAATTTTTATTATTTATTGGCATTAATTCCACTAAATTGTATCCTTTTCCCTAAATAATTTCTACAGTAAGTTGTACATATCCAAATGATAGGATTCAAAGTGCCTATGAAAGGTAGTTGATATACCTATCTAATAACCATTGTCTCCAGTTAAGAGGATCTATAGATCCGAAGATATAAAAAGGACAAGATTAATTATATTCTGTCTTTAGGAAATTCTCTAGGGTAATCCATGATAGCTTTTACCCTAATTCCAACTCCAATGGATTATCTACATCCATATCGAACTAAACCGAGGAGATCTTAATTTCTGGAACTCTTGTTGTGTTTTGGTGAAAGAAACAATTTTGTCCCTAGTGTTTTCACTAGATAAATCATTACAGTAGCTTTGCTACTCCAAATTGATTAAACCCAATTGCCTCTGGTAGGTACTACTGGTACCTATCACTGGACCTTGGTATCATGCCAAGGTGAATAGTAGGTTAGCTTGAGCAAAAATAACAAAAACAATTCAGATCTGCCTTTAGGAATTTCTCTAGGTCAAATCAACATAGTTATTGACCTAATTCCAACTCTCTGTGATGTGGTACACTAAGGCCTATCCATATCCAGGAGCTCATGATTTATTGTGCCCTCTATGTTTTTCTGTGAATTAAACTATCATGTGCATGGTTTATTCACCTATTAATTCACTATAGTAGTTCTGCTAATCAAAAATGTTGATTCCAATTTCTACAGAATTGTATTGGAAGTACCTACCATGTGTCCTTGGAATCAAATCAAAAGCTACTGTAGATTTAATCTGGTGAAAAAGACAATTTGGGTACAGAACTTCCTTTGGGAATTTCCTGAGGGCATTTTGGTACTTTTCTTGACCTGATTCAAACTCTCAGTGAACAAGTACATCAAACCCTACTGAACCATCCAAGGAAATAATTTTTGGAGCTCCAGGACTTCTCTGGTGAATTAATTCCTAAAACTAGAGTCTTATTCACTTTAAAAATCACTATAAATCTTTTGTAATTGATAAAATAGTGAAACCACTTTTGTTGGCTTCATCCTATCAATACCTATCTGTTGGTATCATGTTTTCACCATGGTACCCTACGGAATGTGGTCTTGTTCCCGAATCCATCTCTTAGGTATTTCCTAGACTATAAATCCTAAGGGGATTTCCTTTCATATTTCCAAAAGCAAGCCAATCCTAGTAAATCCATTCCTCCTAGGATCTAATGATCTGTGCACTTGTATTGTTCATTGTTTGCTGTATGTATTGGTGCTTGTATGCCTTGTGTTGATTGTGGCTTGGTTTGTTTGCATGTGTTGTCTGGACGGCGATAGTTGCGATGAAATTGCAGAGCGGAAGAAGTGGTACTTATTATTGATATTGATATTCGGGGTTATCAAAAGAAGAAGTCCAGGGACATTTATGCCATATTGCTGTTCTCAGCCAATCCACCTTCTTGCTCATAAGCCTTCTCCTACTACTTTACTTACGCATGTTTTGTCTACTATTTGTGAAACTGCATGGTTTTATTATTTGTTGATGTATATACACTAGTGGTTTGGCCCCTCCAAACTACTACTCTTTAGTACTACTAAGTACAAACCCCTTGGTGAAACCTACTTGCCCTTAGTAGAATAGATGGTGTATATCACCATAACCCTTTGGAGACCCCCGATTTAGCCGAAACAAAGCTAGAGGATGGGAAGACCCCGGAAAAAGGTTTTACCAAATGTTTTATGAGAAAACCTCGGTGAGAAGGGACCTCCCAAGAGTTGTTGAGAAAGAAAAAGGTTCCGTTTTGCAAAATGCTGGAGGAAAAACTGGAGGAAAAAGGTTTACGAAAACGCACTTGGTTCTTTGCAATCTAGCTATAACAACTTAACCCTGTGCAACCACATTACTCTGGAATGGGACATGGCTGGATTTGATGGTTGTCTATTCCGGTATAAGCTGCCTCGCAACAACTACAGGGGATCGGAGATCCCTGGAGGGTGGGCCTTCTCCGATAAAGGTGTGACCTGGAGATGGACCAAAGGGTCGGTAGGCCCCCACGCGTTACTACGAGCCCCTCATTGAAAGCGCACACTCGAGAAGTGGAAAAAGCGCTCCGGTTGGTCCTCGCCCGACGTCCCGGTTTTGAGGGGATTAACACTCATAGGGTAGGTACTTATATTGGAGTGGGCATCCGGAGAGTCTTGATCGGTTACTCGACCCACGATCGGTGAAGATCAGGGTAGTGTACCCGGATGATGTGGGTAAAGTGTACAACCTCTGCAGAGTGTAAATCTATTCGAATAGCCGTGTCCGCAGTTAATGACGGGTTGGACAAACTTCTGTAGAGCCGTGCTGGTTTTGTTTTCAAAAAGGATTTCGAAAAAGCAAAGCCTTTGAAAATGTTTTGACCATGGGATGGTCGGAAAGGATACCTACTTTGACCATGGGATGGTCAGAGAGGTAAGGAAGGAGTTTGGTCATGGGATGGCCATAAAGGGGAAGCAAATGGCTGACCCAGTCCTAATGTTTTCAAAAAATTTCAAAAAGGTTTCCAAAACGTATTACAAAAGTTTATAACAAAGATATGTAGATGCTATATATCTACAAGAGAAACTATTTGAGAAAAGAACCCCTCTTGGAGCCTTCCTACTACCACAGCCATATTGCATATCCTCTTGTTATTATCATTCTCTTAAGGTGGTTTGCGAGTACATTCAATGTACTCACTGGCATTGTCCCTGGCTATTAACTTGGACAGATATCAAGAAGAAGAGTGCATTGGCGAATTTGCGAGCTAGGATGTTCTCCTAGTCAGTTGCATGTAGGTTAAGGCATGGCTCGGGCTCTGCGCTGGATGAAGTCCGCTGCAGATTATTGATGTAGCCATAATGGCATTTATATAAGTCTTGTAATTCGGTATATTCTCGGATGTTGTAATGATACTTGTCGGTTATGTGCCACGACTAACTGATCAGGGGATCGTGGTTGTATGCATAACAGGGATTCTCGGAGGATTAATCTGGGGGGCCCACAGTATCAATGTAACACTTTACAATGAACTACCTTTAACTATTTGTCACTTATACATGATATATTCTTAGTTCTTCCAAAGCTCATAAGAATAACTTTACTATCGTCCAATGATCATCTTATGAATCATTATGGTATGTGCCCATAACATTTAGAGCATAGGACATATTTGGATATATACATATCATGGTATAATCGATCAAAATATTCATGTGATTTTACTCACCAAGTATTGAAACACTTGAATCTTGATACAATCCTTTCCATGCAGCAAGAACCTTTCTTGTTTTTTCCATATTGAACTCTTTCAATATCTCATATATGTATGTCTGGCATAACCATATTAGTGCCTCAATCTATCCATATAGACATTGATGCCAAATATTCCGATTTTTACCAAGTCTTTCATCGAAATCCTATTTTAATGAAATTATTAACTTGTGTAAATAAAAGATACATCATTTCCAATCAACACCATGTCCTCTACATAATGTATTAGAAATATGTCTCAGCGATCCCACTTAATTTCTTGCAAATGCAAGCATCGTCATCATCGCTGATGAATTTAAACTCCTTTAACATTTTCATCATGGTGAAGATTCCAACTACGCTATGCTCACTTCAACTATTGAAGTTTGCATGCCCTTTTTAGCACCCTTTGAATTAACAGAACCCTTCGGACCGTGTCATGTACACAACCTAGGTAACCATTCTATTATAAGAACCTTGTTTTGTTTATTCAACAACCATATACCAAATTATATGTAGTGGTTGCTACATTAATCCGTCAAGACTAAATATCGCTATGAAAGATCAAATATTTTCATAGTCAACTCCTTGAACATTGCCGTAAACTTCTTTCTGACATGTCGACTATTTCATAGATGTTAAACATCCATGTCTATTTCTTTATAGATCCAAACATGACCGATAGGCTTCTCACCTTTCCGGAGGGTCTTCCAAGTTCAGAAACTTGATTTCTCATGTATGGATACTATCACGGGTTCTATGACTTCTAGTCATTTTAAGGAGTCAGGGCCCATCATCGCTTGTTTGCATGCAGTCGGTTCATCATTATCAAAAAATAACGACTTCTGTTTCAAATCTTACTATTTGATTCTTACCGACCCACATGGTTCAATAAGAACTCTAATCTCCAAGATCACACCTTTTGTAATCACGGGAGCCATGAGCATTTTATCCACCACCGGGACACTTTTCGGCGCTGCGCTACTTAGCACATAGAGCTAAGGTTCAACAACCTTATCAAAGTTCTATTGTCCTCCCACTTATTTTTTCACGAAAAATTCCTTCTCGGGAAACTTGACGTTCTAAGCGACAAACTCTTTTGTCCTCGGTGTTGTGGAGGAATTCCCAACAAATTCTTTGGTATAACCTACAAAGACGTGCTTATTCGACTTTGGTTGTAAAATTTTTACTTATGCATAGCATACCAAAATTTCAGAAAAGACAATTTGGGTTTTATCCCAAACCATAACTCATATGGTGTCATTTCAACGGATCACGATGGTGCTCTTTTCAGTGTAAAATCGGTAGTCTCTAAAGCTTTAATCCTTAAAACATAATGGCAGTTTTATAAATGAAACCTTTGATCTTACCATGTCAAACAAGGTTTGATTTGATCTCTCGAACATACCAGACTTCTATGGTTTATCAGGAAATGCAAATTCATGGAACAATTCCTGAAATCTTAGGTGTTTTGCTAAACGTGTAACTCAAATATCTTCCTTTATGGTCAAATCATAAACTCTTTTATTTTCTTGTTATAATGATTTTTCACTTCATCTTGAAAGTCTTTGAACAATTTTCAAACGATTCATACTTTTTCCTTATTAAGTAAATATATAGATATATATTCACTCAAATTTCTAGAGAAAGCATATGAAGCAAAAAGATCCATCGCATATGGCTACACATAATGGACTATATACATCAACATCCATAATATCCAATAAGTTAGTCATCCATTCCTCTTTTGCCTATGGACGGAGTTTTAATTATCTCGAGGAAAGTTTCACAAGCGTCAATTGATCAAAATCAAAAGACTCCAGAAATCCATCAACATGGAGTTTCTTCATGTTTACTTTGCAATATAATTCAAGCAGCGATGTCACTTCATAAGTGATCTTCCAATCATTTGTCTTACGACATTTTAGCAATAATGTTTATGGATATGATTTCTCCAACTAGACTTGTAAAAGTTCATCCATCCTTTATGGAATACGGCACTTATTTTAACAACCATTGCTCTCATAATACCAGAACAAAATAACAATTATTAAAACAAATCTTGAAGGTTAGGTTTGACGACAACGAAAACACAATAACACTTTTTTTTCGATGAACATCATCACTTATTCTCTTGCTAGTTACTTAGGCCGTTGCAGTTCATGAATTGTGTTGTTCTGTATGACATTTCACACCAACCAATTCGGTATCCAATACCGGTATCCAATACTTTAGAACCACATTGTTTAACAAGCAAGTAATACAGCCATAACATGTATATCTTCTATATACCTAAGTTGGACATCTCCAACCTTTTCTTTTCTGCCAAATATTTTATAGATTCTCTTTCAGCAATTCCTTTTCTTTTAAAAGAATCTAACAACATCAATAGTGGTGTCATTCACATGACACATAGTACAAAGTGTATATAGTCAAATACTAATACCTTTGGACTTGCACTTTGAAGTGGATCACCATCATCAAATTTTTGGTGTTCTTTCAAAATTCCATTCTTTAGTAATCTATTAGTGTAGTAAACATTTTACTTACATCTTCTATTCATCCTTATCATGACAACTTTCATGATCAAGCTCCTATAGACTATAAAGAAGAATGACGAGCATAATGTTAGTTCCCAAAACAATTTTGGGAGATCCAGATGCCTAGCATCTCCATCCTTCACAAACTCTCATACAATATGAGAACATGTATTTTGCTAAATTATACTCTATCATAATGTAACCAAAAACATTGTTTCAGATATCACAATATCTTCCACACATGATGGTTCCTGAAACAATTCTTTTAGCTCCTAGATAACCTTGATATCAAAACAACTTTTGAATATCAATAATCATGGAGGCAAACATGATACTTTAGATACTAACATTGGAATTCTTACTCTTGATTTAATACTACTTATTAAACTACATGGAGTAGATAGAGTTTGTTAAAAGTTTGCAATAGGACTTCTAAACTTTAAATTGACATTCAAAACAATACGATACCAGTTCATAAAGTAAATATCCATAATTCTATAGTTCTGTTATCTCAATAAAAACTAAGCATAAGGTAGTGAGTAGATGCCAATGACTACAACAAATTATGCAAATTCACTTCGATTTAGTTTATGACAAATTGAGTTCGACTAATCGAAATTAGAAATGAACTCCCACTCATAAAAGACATCCCTCGTGCCTTTTGGTGATTACATGAACCAAATCCACTACACCAAGTCCGATAATCATGTGAGTCGGTGTAGCTTCAAAGGCGAGCATCAATATGGTCATCATATCAACTATATGACTCATGCTTAACCTTTCGGTCCGTGTTCCGAGGCCATGTCTGTACATGCTAGGCTAGCCAAGTAAGAACCTTAGTATTCGCGTGTGTAAAACTGTCTTACACCCGTTGCATGAAAGCGTAGAGTCGAGTACACCCGATCACCACATGATGTATCGAACCACGTGGATCCACTAGATGTCATTGCATGTGTGTTCTTTTCATTATACTACTTCGATCCACTAGATGTAATTACATGTGTGTTCTTTTCATTTAACCATTTGGATGTGTGTTCTTTTCATAAACCAGTAGATACACTCCGCGAGTGTTCATTTCATTAAACCACATGGATCCACTAGAGGTCATAGCATGTGTGTTCATTTCATTAAACCACATGGATCCAGTAGATGTCATTGCATGTGTGTTAATTTCATTAAACCACTTGGATCCACTGGATGTCATTGCATATGTGTTCTTTTCAATAAACCAATTGGAGTTGTGTTCTTTTCATAATCCACATGGATTCACTACATGAGTGTTCTTTTCATAAACCACATGGATCCACTAGATGCCACTTGCATGTATGTTGTTTTCATGAAAATCCTTGGATGTGTGTTATTTTCATAAACCACTAGATGTCACTATATGTGTGTTCATTTGATAAACCACTTGGATCCACTAGATGTGCATGTGTGTTCTTTTCACTAAACGAATTTGATGTGTGTTCTTTTCATAATCCACATGGATCCCCGACACAAGTGCTCTTTTCATAAACCACTTGGATCCCCTAGATGCCACATGCATGTGTGTTCTTTTCATTAAACAACACTGATACACTCGATGTCATTTCATGTGTGTTCTTTTCATAAACCACTTGGATATGTGTTCTTTTCATAAACCAGTAGATACACTCCATGAGTGTTCTTTTCATAAACCACTTGGATATGTGTCTTTTCGTAAACCAGTAGATACACTACATGAGTGTTCATTTCATAAACCACATGGATCCACTAGATGTCATTTCATGTATGTTCATTTCGTTAAACCACTTGGGTCCACTATATGTCATTTCTTGTGTGTTCTTTTCATTAAACCATATCGATATGTGTTCTTTTCATAAACCAGTAGATAAACTCCATGAGTGTTCATTTCATAAACCACATGGATCCACTAGATGTCATTGGATGTGTGTTCATTTCATAAACCACATGGATCCACTTGATGCCATTGCATGTGTTGTCTTTTCATAGACCACTTGGATGTGTGTTCTGTTTATTAACCAGTAGAGTCACTCGATGAGTGTTCATTTCATAAACCACGTGGGTCCACTAGATGTCATTGCATGTGTGTTCTTTTCATTATACTAATTCGATCCACTAGATGTCATTACATGTGTGTTCTTTTCATTTAACCATTTGGATATGTGTTCTTTTCATAAACCAGTAGATACACTCCGCGAGTGTTCATTTCATGAAACCACATGGATCCACTAGAGGTCATAGCATGTGTGTTCATTTCATTAAACCACATGGATCCAGTAGATGTCATTGCATGTGTGTTAATTTCATTAAACCACTTGGATCCACTGGATGTCATTGCATGTGTGTTCTTTTCAATAAACCAATTGGAGTTGTGTTCTTTTCATAATCCACATGGATTCACTACATGAGTGTTCTTTTCATAAACCACATGGATCAACTAGATGCCACTTGCATGTGTGTTGTTTTCATGAAAATCCTGGGACGTGTGTTATTTTCATAAACCACTAGGTGTCACTATATCTGTGTTCTTTTCACTAAACAAATTTGATGTGTGTTCTTTTCATAATCCACATGGATACCCGACACAAGTGTTCTTTTCATAAACCACTTGGATCCACTAGATGTCATTGCATGTGTGTTCTTTTCATTAAACAACACAGATACACTAGATGTCATTTCATGTGTGTTCTTTTCTTAAACCACTTGGATATGTGTTCTTTTCAGAAACCAGTAGATACACTCCATGAGTGTTCTTTTCATAAACCACTTGGATGTGTGTTCTTTTCATAAACCAGAAGATACACTCCATGAGTGTTTATTTCATAAACCACATGGATCCACTAGATATCATTGCATGTGTGCTCACTTGAATAAACCACTTGGATCCACTAGATGTAATTGCATGTGTGTTCTTTTCATTAAACCAATTGGATATGTGTTCTTTTCATAATCCACATGGATCCACTACATAGATGTTCTTTTTACAAACCACATGGATCCACTAGATGCAACTTGCATGTGTGTTCTTTTCATTAAACAACTTGGATGTGTGTTATTTTCACAAACCACTAGATGTCACTACATGTGTGTTCATTTAATAAAAAACTTGGATCCACTATATGTCATTGCATGTGTGTTCATTTCGTTAAACCAATTGTATGTGTGTTCTTTTCATAATCCACATGGATCCCCTACACGACTATTCTTTTCATAAGCCCCATGGATCCACTAGATGCAACTTGCATGTGTGTTCTTTTAAACAACACTAATACACTATATGTCATTGCATGTGTGTACTTTTCATAAACCACTTGGATATGTGTTCTTTTTATAAAGCAGTAGATACACTACAGTAGTGTTCTTTTCATAAACCACTTGGATATGCGTTCTTTTCATAAACCAGTAGATACACTCCATGACTGTTCATTTCATAAACCACATGGATCCACTAGATGTCATTGCATGTGTGTTCATTTCATGAAACCACTTGGATCCACTAGATGTCATTGCATGTGTTATTTTCATTAAACCGTATGGATCCACTAGATGTCATTACATGCGTGTTATTTTCAATAAATCAATTCAATGTGTGTTCTTTTCATTAAACAACTTGGATGTGGTTTATTTTCATAAACCACTAGATGTCACTGCATGTGTGTTCATTTCATAGACCACTTGGATCCACTAGATGTCATTACTTGTGTGTACTTTTCATTAAACCTATTGGATGTGTGTTCTTTTCATAATCTACATGGATCCGCTACATGAGTGTTCTTTTCATAAACCACATGGATCCACTAGATGCCACTTGCATGTGTGTTCTTTTCATTAAACAAAACTGATACACTAGATACACTCCATAAGTCTTTTTTTCATAAACCACTTGGATATGTGTCTTTTCATAAACCAGTAGATACACTCCATGAGTCTTCATTTCATAAACCACATGGATCCACTAGATGCCATTGCATGTGTGTTCATTTCATTAAACCGCTTGGATCCACTTAAATGTCATTGCATGTGTGTTATTTTCATTAAACGAACTGAATGTGTGTTCTTTTCATTAAACAACTTGGATGTGTGTTATTTTCATAAACCACTAGATGTCACTGCATGTGTGTTCATTCCATAAACCAGTTGGATCAACTAGATTACATTGCTTGTGTGTTCTTTTCATTAAACCAATTGGATGTGTGTTCTTATCATAATCTACATGGATCCCCTAGATGAGTGTTCTTTTCATAAACCACATGGATCCACTAGATGCCACTTGCATGTGTGTTCTTTTCGTTAAACAACACTGATACACTAGATGACATTCCATGTGTCTTTTCATAAACCACTTTGATATCTGTTCTCGTCATAAACCAGTAGATACACTCCATGAGTGTTCTTTTCATAAACCACTTGGATATGTGTCTTTTCATAAACCAAAAGATACACTCCATGAGTTTTCATTTCATAAACCACATGTATCCACTAGATGTCATTTTATGTGTGTTCATTTCATTAAACCACTTGGTTCCACTATATGTCATTTCTTCTGTGTTCTTCTCATTAAACCATATCGATATGTGTTATTTTCATAAACCAGTAGATTAACTCCATGAGTGTTCATTTCATAAACCACATGGATCCACTAGATGTCATTGCAAGTGTGTTCTTTTCATAAACCACTTGGATATGTCTTCTTTTCATAAACCAGTAGATACACTCCATGAGTGTTCTTTTCATAAACCACTTGGATATGTGTCTTTTCATAAACCAGTAGATAGACTCCATGAGTGTTCATTTCATAAACCACATGGATCCACTAGATGTCATTTCGTGTGTGTTCATTTCATTAAACCGCTTGGATCCACTAGATGTCATTACATGTGTGTTCTTTTCATTAAACCAATTGGATGTGTGTTCTTTTCATAAACCACATGGATCCACTACATCGGTGTTGTTTTCATAAACCACATGAATCTACTAGATGTAACCTGCGTATGTGTTCTTTTAATTAAACAACTTCGATGTGTGCTATTTTCACAAACCACTAGATGTCACTGCATGTGTGTTTATTTCATAAACCACTTGGACCCACTAGGTGTCATTGCATGTGTGTTCTTTTCATTAAACCAATTGGATGTGTGTTCTTTTCATAATCCACATGGATCCCCTACACGAGTGTTCTTTTCATAAACCCCATGGATCCACTAGATGCCACTTGCATGTGTGTTCTTTTCATTAAACAACACTGATACACTAGATGTCATTGCATGTGTTTTCTTTTCATAAACCACTTGGATACGTCTTCTTTTCATAAACCAGTAGAAACACTCCATGAGTGTTCTTTTCATAAACCAGTTGGATATGTGTCTTTTCATAAACCAGTAGATACAATCCATGAGTGTTCATTTCATAAACCACATGGATCCACTAGATGTCATTTTATGTGTGTTCATTTCATTAAACCACTTGGATCCACTAGATGTCATTACATGTTTGTTCTTTTCATTAAACCAATTGGATGTGTGTTCTTTCCATAATCCACATGGATCCACTACATCGGTGTTCTTTTCATAAACCACATGAATCCACTTGATGCAACTTGCGTATGTGTTCTTTTCATTAAACAACTTTGATGTGTGCTATTTTCACAAACCACTAGATGTCACTTCATGTGTGTTCATTTCATAAACCACTTGGACCCACCAGATGTCATTGCATGTGTGTTCTTTTCATTAAACCAATTGGATGTGTGTTCTTTTCATATTCCACCTGGATCCACTACACGAGTGTTCTTTTCTTAAACCCCATGGATCCACTAGATACCACTTGCATGTGTGTTCTTTTAAACAATACTGATACACTAGATTTCATTGCATGTGTGTACTTTTCATAAACCACTTGGATATCTGTTCTTTTTATAAACCAGTAGATACACTACATGAGTGTTTTTTCATAAAGCACTTGGATATGCGTTCTTTTCATAAACCAGTAGATACACTCCATGAGTGTTCATTTCATAAACCACATGGATCCACTTGATGTCATTGCATGTGTGTTCATTTCATGAAACCACTTGGATCCACTAGATGTCATTGCATGTGTTATTTTCATTAAACCACAAGGATCCACTAGATGTCTTTGCATGTGTGTTATTTTCATTAAATCAATTGAATGTGTGTTCTTTTCATTAAACAACTTGGATGTGTGTTATTTTCATAAACCACTAGATGTCACTACATATGTGTTCATTTCATAAACCACTTGATTCCACTATATTTCATTACTTGTGTGTTCTTTTCATTAAACCAATTGGATGTGTGTTCTTTTCGTAATCTACATGGATCCCCTACATGAGTGTTCTTTTCATAAACCACATGGATCCACTAGATGCCACTTGGATGTGTGTTCTTTCCATTAAACAACACAGATACACTAGATGTCATTGCATGTCTGTTCTTTTCATAAACCACTTGGATATGTGTTCTTTTTAGAAACCAGTAGATACACCCCATGAGTGTTCTTTTCATAAACCACTTGGATATGTGTCTTTTCATAAACCAGTAGATACACTCCATGAGTGTTCATTTCATAAACCACATGGATCCTCTAGATGTCATTGCATGTGTGTTCATTTCATTAAACCACTTGTATCCACTAGATGTCATTGCATGTGTTATTTTCATTAAACCACATGCATCCACTAGATGTCATTGCATGTGTGTTATTTTTATTAAATCAATTGAATATGTGTTCTTTTCATTAAACAACTTGGATGTGTGTTATTTTCATAAACCACTAGATGTCACTTCATGTGTGTTCATTTCATAAACTACTTGGATCCACTAGATGTCATTACTTGTGTGTACTTTTCATTAAACCTATTGGATGTGTGTTCTTTTCATAATCTACATGGATCCCCTACATGAGTGTTCTTTTCATAAACCACATGGATCCACTAGATGCCACTTGCATGTGTGTTCTTTTCATTAAACAACAATGATACACAAGATGTCATTGCATGTGTGTTCTTTTCATAAACCACTTGGATATGTCTTCTTTTCATAAACTAGTAGATACACTCCATGAGTGTTATTTTCATAAACCACTTGGATATGTTACTTTTCATAAACCAGTAGATACACTCGATGAGTGTTCATTTCATAAACCACATGGATCCACTAGCTGTCATTGGATGTGTGTTCATTTCATTAAACCACTTGGATCCACTTAGATGTCATTGCATGTGTGTTATTTTCATTAAACCAATTGAATGTTTGTTATTTTCATTAAACAACTTGGATGTGTGTTATTTTCATAAACCACTAGATGTCACTTCATGTGTGTTCATTTCATAAACCACTTGGATCCACTAGATGACATTTATTGTGTGTTCTTTTCATTAAACCAATTGGATATGTGTTCTTATCATAATCTACATGGATCCCCTACATGAGTGTTCTTTTCATAAACCACACGGATCCACTAGATGCCACCTGCACGTGTGTTCTTTAAATTAAACAACACTGATACACTAGATGTCATTTCATGTGTGTTCTTTTCATAAACCACATGGATATGTGTTATTTTCATAAACCATTAGATACATTCCATGAGTGTTCTTTTCATAAACCACTTGGATATGTGTCTTTTCATAAACCAGAAGATACACTCCATGAGTGTTTATTTCATAAACCACATGGATCCACTAAATATCATTGCATGTGTGCTCACTTGAATAAACCACTTGGATCCACTAGATGCAATTGCATGTGTGTTCTTTTCATTAAACCAATTGGATATGTGTTCTTTTCATAATCCACATGGATCCACTACATAGATGTTCTTTTTACAAACCACATGGATCCACTAGATGCAACTTGCATGTGTGTTCTTTTCATTAAACAACTTGGATGTGTGTTATTTTCACAAACCACTAGATGTCACTACATGTGTGTTCATTTCATAAAAAACTTGGATCCACTATATGTCATTGCATGTCTGTTCATTTCGTTAAACCAATTGGATGTGTGTTCTTTTCATAATCCACATGGATCCCCTACACGACTATTCTTTTCATAAGCCCCATGGATCCACTAGATGCAACTTGCATGTGTGTTCTTTTAAACAACACTAATACACTATATGTCATTGCATGTGTGTACTTTTCATAAACCACTTGGATATGTGTTCTTTTTATAAAGCAGTAGATACACTACAGTAGTGTTCTTTTCATAAACCACTTGGATATGCGTTCTTTTCATAAACCAGTAGATACACTCCATGACTGTTCATTTCATAAACCACATGGATCCACTAGATTTTATTGCATGTGTGTTCATTTCATGAAACCACTTGGATCCACTAGATGTCATTGCATGTGTTATTTTCATTAAACCGTATGGATCCATTAGATGTCATTACATGCGTGTTATTTTCAATAAATCAATTCAATGTGTGTTCTTTTCATTAAACAACTTGGATGTGTGTTATTTTCATAAACCACTAGATGTCACTGCATGTGTGTTCATTTCATAGACCACTTGGATCCACTAGATGTCATTACTTGTGTGTACTTTTCATTAAACCTATTGGATGTGTGTTCTTTTCATAATCTACATGGATCCACTACATGAGTGTTCTTTTCATAAAACACATGGATCCACTAGATGCCACTTGCATGTGTGTTCTTTTCATTAAACAAAACTGATACAATAGATACACTCCATAAGTCTTTTTTTCATAAACCACTTGGATATGTGTCTTTTCATAAACCAGTAGATACACTCCATGAGTGTTCATTTCATAAACCACATGGATCCACTAGATGCCATTGCATGTGTGTTCATTTCATTAAACCGCTTGGATCCACTTAAATGTCATTGCATGTGTGTTATTTTCATTAAACGAACTGAATGTGTGTTCTTTTCATTAAACAACTTGGATGTGTGTTATTTTCATAAACCACTAGATGTCACTGTATTTGTGTTCATTCCATAAACCAGTTGGATCAACTAGATTACATTGCTTGTGTGTTCTTTTCATTAAACCAATTGGATGTGTGTTCTTATCATAATCTACATGGATCCCCTAGATGAGTGTTCTTTTCATAAACCACATGGATCCACTAGATGCCACTTGCATGTGTGTTCTTTTCGTTAAACAACACTGATACACTAGATGACATTGCATGTGTGTTCTTTTCATAAACCACTTTGATATCTGTTCTCGTCATAAACCAGTAGATACACTCCATGAGTGTTCTTTTCATAAACCACTTGGATATGTGTCTTTTCATAAACCAAAAGATACACTCCATGAGTTTTCATTTCATAAACCACATGTATCCACTAGATGTCATTTTATGTGTGTTCATTTCATTAAACCACTTGGTTCCACTATATGTCATTTCTTCTGTGTTCTTTTCATTAAACCATATCGATATGTGTTATTTTCATAAACCAGTAGATTAACCGGATGCTGCGCTCAAAAAGCGCAAAGCTCTGACAGTGGCTGTTGGCACAAAGGAGGTGCCCGTCGTGAAGAGGTAACTTTCAATCACAACTTCCGCCTTTGTACTTTATTCGAATTTCCTTTTGAGATGTAATGTTTCCGGCTTTATCACATTCTCAGAGCTAAACAGCTCATCAAGGGCAAGGGGAACGGGATTTCTTCGAAGCACCTGCGAAAGACGAAGCTTACCATAGCTTCTCCTGCCGTGGCTCCTCCGACTCTTGCTCCTCAGCCTTCCGCAATGCCGGTGATAATTCCTTCTCCGGCTGTCGCAGAAGATCCGGCTCCTTCCACGGAGCCTGCGATCCTTGAATCGCAAACTGACGTCACCATGGGTGAGTCAGGTTTAGATAAGGGTGAACCCTCTTTGGGTAATGATCCCTCGGCAGAAACCTTCGCCAAAAACCTTCTCAGCAATCCGGGACTTTCCAAGTTTGGCATGTCCCGGAAATCAGCTGAAGAGATCTAGCGGCTAGCTAGGCAACGCGTGCAGAAAAGTACCTTATCTGCCGAAGAAGAAGTGCAAGAAGCAGAGGACGTCAAGCACTCTAATCTTCTTGAACAAGTTCTTCTTCGCAACAAGAGGATCAGGTCTAGGGAGCTTCCAACTGCTCCTGTGACCCCTCTGACTCTCGCTGAGAAGGTTGCCATTGAAGTGAATGCGAGTTTGGATAAACTCACTCGCGAACAATATGTAAGTCGGAATTCCAACTCCTATTTTTCCTTTATTTCATATCATATCCTCTAGCCCCCAAGCATGAAGTTGGATAAATAATCCGGGTTTATGCTTCCTTAGGATGCCAAAGAACGAACTAGTGTAGCCCCCAAGGCTCGTGCTAATATTAGCAAAAATATTAGACCGAGTCTTTAGTAGCTTTCTGACTTTGGGTATTCCGACTTACAGAAAGTATATTCCTATAACCAGGATTTGTTGAAGAATGTCTGTGATAAGCGGAGAGAGATCAAAGCTTTCCGGCTTAAAAATGCTGAGCTAAAAGTTGTCAAGGATGAGGCCGAAGGTAAACATTCCGAGACTCAAACCTTGTCTTTCATGTTTTCATAGTCGAATTTTTTTCTGAACTGTTGTTCTTTTTTGACTTATAGCACTAGTGAAACAATCCTGTGCCATGATTGAAGAGGCCAAGAACCTCAAGACTTTGGTGGTGGTGAACAAGGAGCTACGCCAAGAGCTGGATAAGCTCAAGGCGGATCATGAAAAGAGCATTTCTCAAATCCTTGAGTCCTCCTCCATGGCTACTGATGAACGCGATCGCATGATTGCTACTCGGGATCAAAAAATCTCGGTTCTCAATAGTGAGCTTTGAAGAGAGAGGGATCTTTCCGAGGCTCTCCGAGATGAACTCCAGAGTCTTCGGGAAGAGAAGACCAAAATTGACGATGTCATTTTCGATACATAACATCTATATGACTTGTCTATTTTCTTCGACTTATTTTGATGTCGGATTTTATTTAACAGTCTTTGTTTACAGGTCCTCTGAACTTGACAGACTCCACCTCTGCTGAGCCCCGCACCCACCGGCTTACCTAAGTTGGTGAACTGCTTCATGACTTCCGCCAATCCCTTGAGGACATTGGCGAAGCTCTCAAGATTCTGGACATGCATATCATGTCATATTTTCAGGTGCGGGACAAGGAAAAGGAGATGCCGCAGCTCGGCCTAGATTGGAACATGTCCTACACGCGAAGCGCAGCGCAGAACGCTCTCACCATGGTCATGAGCCACCATGGAAGCATGGAGATATGGCAAGTGACTAGAGGGTACTCTATAGTGGATGAAGATGGGAAGGAGAAGGACATCAAGGCCATTATGGACTCCTGTGCCAGATATGGGTGTCATGTAGCTGCCTTCACCAGCTACGATACCCCATTCTTCAACCGCGTGGACACTTTGCCTCCGCCTCCAGAAGAAACAACAGAAGTTTCCGATGATGAACGCACCACCTCGGATGTGGACATCTCGGAACGATATCAAGGCGACGTATCCAGCGAGCCGGCAGCTCCTTTATCTCCTCCTGCATCATAGATTGCCAGAAAGATTTTGTATTATCTGAAAAAACATGATGCGTCTGTAAATATGAAGTACTATTATTTTGCTAGTGCTAAGCTTTTGATCTATTCAGCAATTTTGGCTTTTAAATTTTTGTGTGCCTGAAATGTTTACATAAGCACTTGTACTTTTTCGTCTATACTTATCGTTTATCTTGCTTTCCGCCTCGTCCCTTTCGTGAGCCGGCTAAACCTTCTTCCAGAAACTTTGCCGAGCAACGGAGCTCAATTGCTAAACCAGCTTAAACTCGGAAACAAAGCCGGCTTCCAGTACCAACAATTCACTACTCGGAAAATGCCTGCATCCAGCAATCAGACAAATAACCAAAGTAAAGACTAGAAACTTTAGAGTTATACCCGAAGGTAGCAATTTTAGAATCGGAAATCTAAACCAGAACAAACATGAGCATAAAGTACTTTCAAGCATTCTGGGATTTTCGACTCTGACATGATCATTCGGAAATAAGATGGTAAAAAATTCTCAGAAAAACTTGAGGCAACCAAAACTTTTATTTCTCACAGAACATGTACATATATATGATTACAAAGAAGGATAAACTAAGAATAAAAGGGACGTATCTGAGCAATATTCCAAGGTTTGTCTAATTCATCCGGATTTGTACTGCCTCCAGCTCCCTTTCTCTTCTTAGTAGCAGGTCTTTCTCTCACTGGCCTCATGTTAGTTAAGTAGTACGATCCATTGTGCAATACTCGACTAACTAAAAAGGGCCCGTACCATACTGGGGAAAGTTTGTGCTTTCTTTGTTGCACAAGCCGGCGAACCAAATCACCTTTATTGAAAGATCTTTTTCGGACTCTCTGGCTATGATACTTGCGTAACTTCTGCTGATCATCTGTTGATCTCATTTCAGCAATGACGCGAACTTCTTCGAGTAAGTCGAGATCATTTTGTCGAGAAATCTCGGCATCCTTTTCAATATACGCAGCCACTCTTAGAGAAGTATGAATTAAATCACTAGGAAGAACTGCTTCTGTGCCATAGACCAAGAAGAAAGGTGTGTATCTTGTTGACCTGTTTGGAGTTGTTCGTAAACTCCAAATTACAGAGGGTAGTTCCTCTGCCCAAGCCCCCGCAGCACGTTGTAGTGGTGCTTCGAGTCTCGGTTTTATGCCCTATAGGATTAAACCATTTGCTCTTTCGACTTGTCCGTTAGCTTGTGGATGTGCGACTGACGCAATGTCAAGCTGGATATTTTGCTCGTTGCAGAATTCAGCCAATTCTCCCATAGAGAAGTTACTCCCGTTGTTCGTGATAATGCTATGTGATAACCATACCGGATTATAACGTCCTCGACAAATCTTTTGGCTGTTTCTCCATCAGAACTAGTGACAGGTTTAGCCTCAATCCATTTTGTGAATTTATCCACCATTACTAAGAGGTGAGTAAATCCACTTGGAGCTCGTTTAAATGGTACTACCATATCAAGCCCCCAGACCGCAAAGGGCCATGTTATAGGTATTCTTCGCAGCTGATCAGCTGGAACGTGAGCTTGCTTGGCGTACTTTTGGTAGCCTTTGCATGTCTTGACTAATCGTTCGGCATCTGCCTGAGCTGTAAGCGAGAAAAATCCGTGTCTAAAAGCTTTTGCCACTAAAGATAAGGCTGCAGCGTGGTGACCACACTCGCCTTCGTGGATTTCTCTTAAGATTTCCACTCCTTCTTTGGGAGATACACATCGCTGAAAGACCCCAGAAACACTATGTTTATGGAGCTCACCTTTAACAATAGTATAGGCTTTTGCTTGTCGGATAATCTGCCGGCTCAGCACCTCGTCTTCGAGTAATATGCCATCTACCGAATAATCGAGGTAGGGTTGAGTCCAGCTAGGAATTACAGCCAGAACTTCTATCAAAGGTGAGTCGGATTTGGTCGGATATTCCTCATCTACTCCCTTTATTGAGGGAACTTTGAGGTGCTCTAAAAAAGCGCCATCGGGGACCTCTTTCCGCGCAGAGCCTATCCGAGATAGTGCGTTTGCTTCCTCATTGTCTGCTCGAGGGATGTGTTGAACTTCAAACCCTTCGAACGATTTAGATAGATCATCCACGACAGCTTTATATGCTGCCATGTGTTTATTTGCATTACAAATATCCGACACATCAAATGTCGGATGCCAATATCCTTAGCAATCCGGATTCCATGCAGTAGTGCTTCATACTCGGCAATGTGGTTTGTCTCTGTGAAGTGGATCTGCAGCACGCATAGAAGTTTATCTCTTGGGGTGATTTGAGCACCACGCCAGCCCCCGAGCCCCCGTGAGCCTTAGACCCATCAAAGTAGAGGGTCCAATATTCCGACTCAGGGAGGATCATATTTTCCTTCTTCTCTGTCCAATCAGCGACAAAGTCAACAAGAATATGGGATTTGATTGCTGTCCGGGGTTTCTACTCAATATCGAAAGTTGAAAGCTCTATGCCCCATTTGGCGACGCGTCCTGTGGCGTCACTGTTGTTGATTATATCTCTCATGGTAGCTGTGCTCAGCACGGTAATTGGATGCTCCTGAAAGTAGTGTCGTAACTTACGAGATGCTAGAAAAACACCATAAGCCAACTTTTGATAGTGCGGATACCGCTGTTTTGATTCTGTCAGGACTTTGCTGACAATGTAAGTCGGATGCTGCACCAGGTGTTCCTGATTTTCCTCTGGTCTCTCCACCACCATGACCATACTAACGACCTTATTTTTCGTAGCAAGATAGAGCAACATCTGTTCCTGAGGTTCTGGCACTGCAAGGTTAGGAGTAGATGAGAGTACTTTCTTCACGTCTTGTAGTGCAGCTTCAGCTTCGTCAGTCCAAACAAAATCCTTGGTCTTTTTCAAGAGTTTGTATAATGGTGCGGCTCTTTCACCAAGCCGGCTTACAAATCGACTGACCGCAGCAATGCAACTAGTTAATCTTTTTACGTCCTTCAGGCGAGTTGGCCTGGAAATATTGAGTATAGCCTTGATTTTTTCCTGGTTCACCTCTATGCCTCTTTGAGACACGATGAATCCTAACAATTTTCCGGCTGGTATTCCAAAGAAGCATTTCTTCGGGTTAAGCATGATGTTTTATTTTCGTAAATTGGCGAACGTTTCCTGCAAGTCAGAAATCAGCTTTTCCTTCTTTTTGGACATCACCACAATATCATCCACGTAGGCATGTACGTTGTGTCCGAGTTGGTCGTGGAGGCAACGCTGCATCGTGCGCTGGTATGTAGCTCCCGCGTTCTTCAGCCCAAAGGGCATCATAACAAAACAGAAGGTTCTGAAAGGGGTAATGAATGAAGTTTTGACTTTGTCAGATTCCTTCATCCAGATTTGGTGATAACCGGAATATGCGTCGAGAAAACAGAGGAGTTTGGAGCCTGCCGTAGAATCAATAACTTGATCAATTCTAGGCAGAGCGAACGAATCGTTTGGACAAGCCTTGTTCAAGGCAGTATAATCAACAAACATCCTTAAATCAGTGGTGTCCTTTTTAGGGACCATTACAGGATTGGCCGACCACTCAGTGTGGATGACCTCTTATATGAATCTGTGTAACTCGAGCCGTGCTACTTCCTTAGCTATTTCCTTACGCTTTTCATCGCCAAAATATCGTAGGGACTGTTTGACAGGTTTAGCGTTCGGGTTTACATTTAGAGAGTGCTCGGCAAGTTCCCTAGGAACTCCGGTCATGTCAAATGGCTGCCATGCGAAGATATCTTGATTTGCTTGGAGGAACTTGACGAGCGCGCTTTCCTGTGCGCTACCTAGGCCTACGCCTATCTGGGTCACCTTGGAGGGGTCATCATCCTTCAAAGGTGTCTTCTTCATCTCTTGTGATGCCTTGAACTCCGGATTTGGCTTTGTCACCCCCTTCTTCGTTGCGGGCATCTCGGACGGATCTATGCTCTTCTTGATCTCCTGGTACTCCTAGGCGTGCAGTACGACTTCGGCAAAGGCGGCATTTCCATCCTCGCACTCTCGCACTTTCTTCGGGTCTCCCCTGATGGTGATCACGCCGTTGGGACCTGGAATTTTCATCATATTGTAAATGTAACATGGACGAGCCAAAAAAGCCCAGTAAGCCGGACGCCCGAATATACCGTGGTCCGCGTTCTTGAACGGGACCACTTCGAAGGAAAGTGCCTCTGTCCGATAATTCTTTGGAGTTCCAAAGGTGACATCCAAAGTAATCTCTCCCAGGGAATTAGCTTGTCTTCCTAGGACAACTCCATGAAAGATCACAGAGCTATGGTTCAGCTGGGTTTCCGAGATCTTCATCCGGCGTAGCATTTCGACATAAAGAATATTAATGCTGCTACCACCTTCCATGAGGGTCTTGGAGAAACCATAACCGTCAATAAGTGGCTTGACGATTAAGGCGTATTTTCCTCACATGTGCAACTTAGGCGGATGATCAGCACGGTCAAATGTGATTGCCAGTTCCGACCAGTCCAAGTATTGGGGGACAGCCAGAACTACTGCGTTGAGCTCGTGTAGAACTGCTTTCTTGACCTTTGCTGGTTGAGATCCGAGGAAAGTGACGTAAGTGTCCTTTTTGGTGGGAAAAGTTTTCTTCCCTTCTGCTTGGGACTTGAAGCATCAGCTTCCTCCATGTCGGAATCTTCCTTGGTCTCCTTGTCTTTTTCGGGATTTTTCTTTCACTTTTTCCGCTTAGCTTTGTAGCCCGTGGTGTCATCTCTTTTGATGTCATCATTGAAACGACACTCAGCTTGGTGTGGGACGAGCCCCCACCGGCGTCTAGGTGATGCACACATGGGTTATTGGCAATGTCGGCCCAAGAGTAGGTTTTGCTTGGTTGTTGGTCTCCTCTACCTTGGGCCCTTGATGTCCCACGGCCACGCCCGCGGCCTCCGCCACGTCCTCCTTGTCCTCTAGACTCGAAAGTAGCAGTAACCACCGCTGTTTCCACGTTGGGTTTCTCTTCCGAGGTATTTTGCGCTTCTGAGCTTGTTGCTTTGGTTGTTTCGTCGACTGAGGTACAACTAGGGCATTGAGTAATCCCTCTGCATTGTCGTCAGCATCTGCATACTTGTTCGCTATTTCTATCATCTCTCCCAAGTCAGTGACCTTGTCACACTTCAAGCGGTGACGTATTAGACCAATTGGGAGTCCTGCGATGAAAGCTTCAATCGCGGTTTGATTGTTTACTCCTTTACATGAGTTCTTGGTGTCGATCCATCGTCCGAGGTAATCCCGGCAGGTTTCTCCAGCTTTCTGGGTGCCACGCTGTAGGTGTCCGACCGTACAGGGCCTCCGATATGTGCCTTCGAAATTCCGAAAGAACGCACTTTGTATGTCATACCAGTTATGGATGGTGTTCTCCGGATGTTCATTGAGCCATGATCGTGCCGTCTTCCGCAACATAAGTGGGAGATATCGGGTTGCGACCAGGCTGTTTCCACCTTTGGCGATGCAGAAAGCTTGGAAAAAATCCTGTAGCTAGGTATCTGGCCAAGCAATGCCGTCGTAGGCTTGGATATGTCTTGAGATGGCAAATCCTTCCGGGAATTTTGTAGCTCTGATGCGTGGTCCGAAGCATTTTGGGCCCACGTAGATATCATCGTTTTCATAGCGCCGCGCCTCTATATTGGAGTTGATCTTGTGCCTTGCGTCATTCAGGGATAGAGATCGTCCCGAATGTCGGCTGTGGCTGCGGTGCCTTGGAGCCGGACTTTGGCTTCTGCCACCACCTCCTCCGCCATGTCGTCCTCCTTGTCCCCCTTGGGAGCCGTTGTGATGACTGCTTGGTGGAGAGGGTGGGGCAGCTGAATTGTTTCCTGCTGATCGTCGGCCTCCTCGATGTTTTTGGCTTCATCCAGGAGTTGTTGACAATGCGCTTCTAGGGCTTCGGCCCTTTCGTCCAGCTCTTCAGCAGTAAGTTCTGCAGCTGTAGGGATAGGTGGGGTTAATGCAGCATCGATGAGCTTACGCGCACCTTCGGTGAACACGTGTCCATCCACCGATTCTTCTTTTTTCGGCTCTTCTGGGATAAGTGCTCCATCCGAGTCTTCTTCGTATTCCTCGTCAATCACCTCTTCTGTCAGAGGGTCTTTTGCCGGGGTCTTGTTCTTCTTGTTCTTCTTCTTTGCCTTCTTGGCAGCGCCGGTAGCAAAGACGGCTTTGGGTCCGTTTCCCGGAGTCAAGCTCCGATCGGTACTTTCGGACATCTAGACTTCGGGATTATGTACGACGTCCATGTCATCCTGCGCTTTGGGAGAGTGTTCCCCAGATCTTTCATCCATGGCTTCTCCTTCTTCTACAGCTTTGGAGTTATACTCCTCTTCATATTTCGCTGAGAACTTTCAGAAATCTGCTGACGTCGTCGATTCATCTGAGGATGCGGGTACGTCGGCGTTTGTTCCAATTGCCTCCAGCACAGAGTCGGTGTTTTCTCCGGCATCGGCAGAGCCGGAATCAATGTCGTTGATATGCTCCTCCTGAATTTCGACTTCCACGGGTGGGTCGATCTGGGATCCGGCTTCTCTAGGGAGATCCACTCAAGATTCGACTTGGACCGCTAGGTCTTCTCCAGGCTCGGATTTCTCCACTATCTCCGCAACTGGTGCGGGTTGGGTGGGATTAGGGTTTTCTGAGATCCGGATCTCTGCCGCCTCCACAGACAAAGGGGACCCAAAAGATTCTTCTGCCTCTATCATCACCGCTGGGGTGGGAGGGGCAGGTTCAGCGAAACCGATGTAAACTTCGATCGCGCCAAAAGACATGATTGTATAGGCAGTCACGACATCCCTAGCCGGAATACAAGTCTCGTCGAGAATGATGAGAAGGACGTCGCTGGCGTAGAGGATGCGACCGACGGCGATAGTCTCGCCGATTCTGATTCTTGCAGATTCCGCTCGGAACGCAGATCCGAATCTCACCTGCCCCACGGTGGGTGCCAACTGTCGTCGGATTGAGGACAAGTACGCCATGAGGGGGTCCTCGAGGCGTGCGGAAGAGAGGGGTGTGAGACGTACGGTGTTCTTGGACGGTGAGCACACAAGTTTACCCAGGTTCGAATCCGCCGGCTTTGGACAGATCCTACTCCTACTAGCAATCCAATAATACGGCAGAGCCAGAATATGGGTTATAAGGGTTTCGCATGTGCGAGTTGAGGGTCTAAAGTATTGGGTGCCCTAAAGGCTCTCCCTAGGACGGCTTATATAGATATCCGGCCTAGGGTTTACATGAGAGATCTATCCGGCTACGACTAAGAGTCAGTTACATAGTACATCTTGCACTACAAGTAACATTATGGGCCTAAGTCGGTAAGTCTTCTAAGCCTTCCCGTAGCCGGATTGGACTCCGTCTTCTCTCCCTGACTGGGCTTCCTGTGAAGCAAAGATCTAACCCGAAATGGGCCACCCTGGTCAGTGAGGAACTATGAGGATACCCGGAAAGTATATCCCCAACACCTAGTAGTAGGTTTGCTTAGTTGATAAGATGAATTGCCTTGATCTGCTATTTGATTTGTTTGATTATGAGATAGTATGAGCTACTCTAGGAACTCATCACTAGGATCAGGAAGTTTCCAAATCATCACACCCTAATCAAGAATACAAATCAAGATCTAATCTCTAGCTACTAGGTGATCATATAAAACCCCTAACCAGACCCCTTCTGAAGTGATCCCTTCTAGAAGCTTCCAAGTCAATGAAGACAAATATCAAGCATGGATCCCTTCTACTCAATCTACACTTCAACATCATCCACTTGATGATGCTTTGGTACTTTGCAACCCATCAAAATCATCACCACCCACATTCTAGCCAAAAACCCTAAATCTGCCAAATTTGGCTAAGTCCGGAAAACTAATTCCAACATCACCTTTTTGAATGCATCCCTTTCTCAACCCTTGTGCATTTTTGAAAATGCATCTGAACCATATTGTTAACCATCCTGAGGACTACCAAGGCCCACTCTTTCCCTTGGTTAGATCATCATCCAACCCACTTGTTCTTGATGGTTTTGCAGGCAAGAAAATAACGTTACCTGCATCAACATGCCTACTTTGGCAGAACCTCACACCATCATCCAACCTTCTATGGACCAAATCTTTGAATGGTTGTGTTCTACTCATACAATTATATAAACATCAACTTCACTTCTTCCAAGTGGATCTTTGTGCTACTTAAAACCACAAGGTTTTGAAGGCTAGTTGATAATCTGCTTTGGCCGGCTTATTTTATTCAAAGTTTGAAAGCCTGTCTTGGTGAGATCCAGCATGATCAAGCACAAACCTCTACACCATTGCAATATACATCACTTGGTCTATCCATCCATATATCCCATGCCCCAAGGGGGCCCCTAAGCTCCAAGATCCAGTAAGGTTTTGATAGTATGAAAACAATCTTACCCAAGATCCTTAAATCACTAGTTTTCACCAAAATCAACTTGGATTCTACAATCCCAAGGTTGAAAATGCTTACTACACCTTGTCTACATCATCTACCTTGATCATCAAGATTTATCAATAACTATCCATATTTATTATGGACCAAAACTATTTAATTCCCCTTACTAGGCAAAACCTCCAAAACCTCTTCCATAAAGGAAAGTTTGGTTTTTGCCAAAACACCTCTCCAAATTTTGGCTCAATTGAGATCCATATATCCTACCCTAGATTCCCATCTCAAGAATAAATATTTTTGAGATTCTTTATTATTTCTTTTTGCCCTTTTTCTGAAATGGCAGAAACAAGAAATAATCCTTGAAAAATACTTTCCCACCTCAATAAATCCCAATAAAATTCCCCAAGGTGTAATATGGTATCTAGGACCATTTCACACCAAAATGCCACCTTGTCCAATGTAAAAATATAAAATGAACTCCAAGAATTCATTTCTGCACTTTTTGAATAAATGATCTAAAGTGGACCAAAATTCATCCAATAAATCTCAATTAATTCCTGGAGCTATACCTTGTCCACACCAACCTACCAGCATCTTTGTCTCATCTTGCATAGGTCAAATTTTTAGACTTTTTTCATAGCCATCTACTTGATCAAAATTGCCAAGGAGACAAATCCTCAAATCAAAAACCCACAAAACCTTACCAACCTGATCAAGCAAGCTTCCCTAGCACAACTCACACCCTTCTGGTCGTGTGCACTGTAGCTAAGCTACTGTAGCAGCCCCTCTCCCTTGTCCCATGTGCTTGTATGTGAGAAGGAGAGAGATAAAGACAAGCATGAGAGCCAATTAGCTTGCAGCAGCCATTCCACCTCTCCTCTGCCCTCAGCACACACTAGAAACCACTCTCCACGCCAACAGTATCAAGCCCCTGTTTCCCTCCTCTCTCCCATGCCCAATGGACCAAGTCCATGATGAATCTCTCCCCTTCGGTTTATAAGGGCCAGAGGCCACCCACCCTC
This sequence comes from Avena eriantha, assembly GCA_910589775.1. NCBI lineage: Eukaryota > Viridiplantae > Streptophyta > Magnoliopsida > Poales > Poaceae > Avena > Avena eriantha. Next base: position 132,330,947 of record OU342740.1, on the reverse strand, counting down.
TCCTGCTCCCTCATTTCTCCCTCTCACACTCCACCTCACCTTCCTAGAGCCTTCCCTCCTTCTCCCTTGCTCCGAGCTGCTCGAGAGATAGAGAAGAAAGAAGCTTCGGCCTCCCCCATCTACATACCTAAGCTCCCTCTCCCCAGCTCCATCGGCTCTGCATGTCCCCTTTTCTGAGATCCCTTTGCCCTCTCAGTCTAACCCCACCCTTTTACCGGGCTCCAAACCGCCACAGGTACCAACTATGGCGACCACCGAGGCTAGCTCCGGGAGCGTGCTGGCGCACGGGGCGTCCCCGCGTCGAACCAAGCTCTGCCGCCCGTCGCCAGAACCACCTCTGACCCCTGCGTCGCTAGCACCCTCGCCGTCAACATGCGCGCCTCCCTGGCCCTGCTCCGGCGAGCTCGCGAGAGCACCACCACGGGCACCGTCGCGCGAGTCCCCTCCCATCGCGAAAACTTCTGCTTCCGCCCCTCTGTGGGCTCGCCGTCATCGACCGCTTCGCCCTGCAGCATCCCCGGCTCCCCTCCTCCCTCAGGTGAGCCTCCCCGCCACTCACGACCACCGCTAGGGTTCCGTTGCGGCTCGCGCGTCGAGAAGAAGACGTTGGCCCCTGGCCGTCGGATCCTACTTACGCGGACGGCTGGGATTCCCTGCTACCGCTTTGGTCTCCCAGGGTCACTGATCGCGGTGGCCCGCCAGTCAGTTTTAAAATTTCAGTCTCCTGCTCGCCCAGGCGCTAGTTGGGCCGAAAGCGACCCCAAGTGGCTCATCTTCCCTGGAAACCAGCTCGCCCCCCTCCTCTTTAATCAATTACTCAGATTTGCAAAATACCCCTTTCGATTAAATAGTTTTGAAAATGGAAAATGGGCTATTTTGTCCAAATAGAATTTTTATCATGATCATGTGTGCTTTGTGCAACATACAGAACTGTTCTTTTGCCAAAAATAATTTTTATTATTTACTGGCATTTAATCTTCTAAAAAGTGTCTTTTGCAATTAATAAATCCCTCAGGGAGTTCTATATACCCAAATAGCATGAATCAAAGTTCTCATGGAAGGTATTTGCTGTACCAATCAACCAGCATAGGTCTCATGCCAAGGTGAATAGTAGTTTGCCCCTAGTAAAAATAACAAAAACAGGCACAATCTGACTTTAGAAAATTCCATAGGCTTATCTACAGAACATATTAGGCTAATTCCAACTCCCAGAGAAGTGGAGCATCAATACCACTCCAAAACCAGGAGATAAGGATTTATTGATCCTCTGTTGAACTTTAGTGAGTTAAATACTTCTGTAAGGGGTATTATCACTAAATAAAACACTCCAGGAGTTTGACAACTCCAAAAAGATTCAATCCAATTTCTACAGAAAGGTATTATAAATACCTACCTTGTTCCCTTGGAATCAACTCAAAAGCTCATGTAGATTTAATCTGGTGAAAAAGACAAATTGTGTACATAATTGCCTTTGGGAATTTCCTGAGGGCATTCTGGTAATTATTTTGACTTGATTCCAACTCTCAGTATTCAATTACACCAAGGCCTACCTAACCACCCAAGTAAATAATTGTTGGAACTCCAAAACTTTTCTGGTGATGTATTTCCTAAAACTAGAGTTTTTATCACTAGAATTTTTATAAGAAATTGAAGAAAAGTGATAAAATAGTGAAACCACTTTTGTTGGTTCCATTTTATCAACCCCTATCTGTTAGTATTATTTTTACATAATGGTGACATACAGAAAATGTCCTTAGTCCAAAACACCCTCATAGGTATTTCCTAGACTATAAGTCGTAAGGGGATTTTCTTCCATGTTCCAAGACATGCTCCCCATCCTTCTAATCCATTCTTCCTAAGGCCTAATGGTTTGTAAACTTGTATTGTTAATTGTTTGTTGTATTGTATTGGGGATTGTATGCCTTGCTTGATTGTGGACTTGTTTGATTGCATGTATGCTCGATATTGGAGATAGTTGCGTTTGGGTGACGCGGATAAGAAGGAAGCATCGGGTTATTCTATTTCAGTTATTAATGGTATTATGGTTTTCTAAGGAGAAGTACAGGGACATATTGCCATATTGCTGATTATCAGGCAAGCCACCTTCTTACTCATAAGACTTGTCCTATTGTTTTACTTATGCATGTTTTATCTACTGTTTATTAAAACTGCATTGTTTTACTATATGTTGATGTATATATGGTAGTGGTTTGGATCCTCCGAACTATTACACTTTTGTACTATTAAGTACAACCCCCTTGGTGACACCTACTTGTCCCTAGTAGAATAGATGGTGTAATACACCATACCCTTTGGAGACCCCGTTTTAGCCAAAGCAAAAACTAGAGGATGGGAAGATCCCGGAAAAGGCTTTACCAAATGTTTTATGATAAAACCTTGGTGAGGTGGGACCTCCCAAGAGATGTTGAGAAAGAAAAAGGTTTTTGTTTTACAAAATGCTGAAGAAAAGCTGGACAAAAAGGTTTACAAAAACGCACCCGGTTCTTTGCAGCTTAGCTATAACAACTTAACCCTGTGCAACCACATTACTCTGGTATGGGACAGGGCTGGATTTGATGTTTGTCTATTATGGTATAAGCTGCCTCGCAACAACTATAGGGGATAAAAATCCCTGGAGGTTGGGCCTTCTCACGTAAGGGTCCATGTGGGACATCGACCTAGAGAAGGAACGAAGGGTCTACAAACCTCCACGTGTTACTATGAGCCCCTCATTGAAAGCGCGCACGTGGGACGTGCAATATGTGCTCCGGTTGGTCCTCAATACCCGACGTCCCGGTTTTGAGGGGAATAACAATCATAGGGTAGGCACTTATATTGGAGTGGGCTTTCGGAGAGTCTTGATCGGTTACTCGACCCATGATCGGTGAAGATCAGGGTAGTGTACCCGGATGGTGTGGGTAAAGTGTACAACCTCTGTAGAGTGTAAATCGATTCGAATAGCCGTGTCCGCGGTTAAGGACGGGTTGGATAAACTTCTGTAGAGCGGTGCTGGTTTTGTTTCAAAAAGGATTTCTGAAAAGAAATGGCTTCGGAAATGTTTTGACCATGGGATGGTCGGAAAGGATCCCTGTTTTGACCATGGGATTGTCAGAAAGGGATGGAACGAGTTTGGTCATGGGATGACCGTAAAGGAGAAACAAATGGGTGACCCCGTCCTAAGGTTTTTCAAAACGGTTTCCAAAATGGTTTACAAAAGTTTTCAACAAAGATATGTAGATGCTATATCTACAAGAGAAACTATGTGAGAAAAGAACCTCTCTTGGATCCCTCCTACTACCACAGCCATATTGCATACCTTCTTGTTATTATTATTATCTTAAGGTGGTTTGCGAGTACATTCAAAGTACTCACTAGCATTGTCCCTGGCTATCAACTTGGTCAGATATCAAGAAGAGGTGAAGGGGACGACTATGCGAGCTAGGACGTTCTCCCAGTCAGTTGCTTGTAGGTTGAGGCATGATTGGGCTCTGCACGTGATGATGTTTCGTTGCTGAAGATGATATAGCCTTAATGGCATTTATGTAAGTCTTGTATTTCGGTATATCTCCGATGTTGAAATGATACTGGTCGGTTATGTGCCACGACTAAGTGATCATGGGATCGTGGTTGTATGCATAACAGGGATTCTCGGAGGATTAATCCGAGGGCCCCACAGATACACTAGATGTCATTGCGTGTGTGTTCTTTTCTTAAACCACTTAGATATGTGTTCTTTTCATAAATCATTAGATACACTGCATGAGTGTTCATTTCATAAACCACATAGATCCACTAGATGTCATTGCATGTGTGTTCATTTCATTAAACCACTTGGATACGTGTTCTTTTCATAAACTAGTAGATAGACTCCATGAGTGTTCTTTTCATAAACCACTTGGATATGTGTCTTTTCATAAACTAGTAGATACATTCCATGAGTGTTCATTTCATAAACCACATCGATCCACTACATGTCATTGCATGTGTCTTCATTTTAATAAACCACTTGGGTACACTAGATGTCATTGCATGTGTGTTCCTTTCGTTAAACCAATTGGATATGTGTTCTATTCATAAACTAGTAGATAAACTCCATGAGTGTTCATTTCATAAACCACATGGATCCACTAGATGTCATTGCATGTGTGTTCATTTCATAAACTACATGGATCCACTAGATGTCATTGGATGTGTTATCTTTTCATAAACCATTTGGAGGTGTGTTATGTTCATCAACCAGTAGAGTCACTCCATGAGTGCTCATTTCATAAACCACATGGATCCACTAGATGTCATTGCATGTGTGTTCTTTTCAATAAACCACTTGGATCCACTAGATGTCATTGCATGTGTGTTCTTTTCATTAAACTAACTGGATATGTATCTTTTTCATAAACTAGTGGATACACTCCATGAGTGTTCATTTCATTAAACAACATGGATCTAGTAGAGGTCATTGCATGTATGTTCATTTCATTAAACCACTTGGATCCACCAGATGTCATTGCATGTGTATTATTTTTATTAAACCACATGGATCCACTAGATTTCATTGCATGTTTGTTCTTTTGATTAAACCAATTGGATGTGTGTTATTTTCATAATCCACATGGATCCAGTACATGAGTGTTATTTTCATAAACCACATGGATCCACTAGATGCCACTTGCTTGTGTGTTCTTTTCATAAAACAACTTCGATGTGTGTTATTTTCATAAACCACTAGATGTCACTCATGTGTGTTCATTTCATAAACCACTTAGATCCACTAGGTGTCATTGCATGTGTGTTCTTTTCATTAAACCAATTGGATGTATGTTGTTTTCATAATCCACATGGATCCCCTACAAGAGTGTTCTTTTCATAAACCACATGGATCCACTAGATGCCACTTGCTTGTGGTATGTTTTCATTAAACAAAGCTGATAAAATAGATGTCATTGCATGTGTGTGCATTTCATTAAACCACTTGGATCCACTAGATGTCATTGCATGTGTGTTCTTTTCATTAAACCATATGGATCCACTAGATGTCATTGCATTTGTGTTCTTTTCATTAAAACAATTGCATGTGTGTTCTTTTCATTAAACAACTTGGATGTGTGTTATTTTCATAAACCACTAGATGTCACTACATGTGTGTTCATTTCATGAATCACTTGGATCCACTAGATGTCATTGGATGTGTGTTCTTTTAATTAAACCAATTGGATGTGTGTTCTTTTCATAATCCAGATGGATCCCGTACATGAGTGTTCTTTTACTAAACCACATGGATCCACCTGATGCCACTTGCATGTGTATTCTTTTCATTAAACAACACTGATACACTAGATGTCATTGCATGTGTGTTCTTTTCATAAACCACTTGGATATGTGTTATTTTCATAAACCAATAGATACACTCCATGAGTCTTATTTTCATAAACCACTTGGATATGTGTTATTTTCATAAACTAGTAGATACACTCCATGACTGTTCATTTCATAAACCACATGGATCCACAAGATGTCATTGCATGTGTGTTGATTTCATTAAACCGCTTGGATCCACTAGAGGTCATTGCATGTGCGTTCTTTTCATTAAACTAAGTGTATGTGTGTTCTTTTCATAAACAAGTAGATACAGTCCATGAGTGTTCAGTTCATAAACCACAAGGATCCACAAGATGTCATTGCATGTGTGTTGATTTCATTAAACCGCTTGGATCCACTAGAGGTCATTGCATGTGCGTTCTTTTCATTAAACTAAGTGTATGTGTGTTCTTTTCATAAACAAGTAGATACACTCCATGAGTGTTCATTTCATAAACCACAAGGATCCACTAGATGTCATTGCATGTGTGTTCTTTTCATTAAACCACTTGGATCCACTAGATGTCGTTGCATGTGTGTTCTTTTCATTAAACCAATTAGATGTGTGTTCTTTTCATAATGTACATGGATCCCCTACATGACTATTCTTTTCATAAACCACATGGATCCACTAGATGCCACTTGCATGTGTGTTCTTTTCATTAAACAACACTGATACACTAGATGTCATTGCATGTGTGTTCTTTTCATAAAGCACTTGGATACTTGTTCTTTTCATAAAGTAGTAGATACACTCCATGAGTGTTCTTTTCATAAACCACTTGGATATGTGTCATTTCATAAACTAGTAGATACACTCCATGAGTGTTCATTTCATAAACCACATCGATCCACTAGATGTCATTGCATGTGTGTTCATTTCATTAAACCACTTGGGTACACTAGATGTCATTGCATGTGTGTTCCTTTCATTATACCAATTGGATATGTGTTCTATTCATAAACTAGTAGGTAAAATCCATGAGTGTTCATTTCATAAACCACATGGATCCACTAGATGTCATTGCATGTGTGTTCATTTCATAAACAACATGGATCCACTAGATGTCATTAGATGTGTTATCTTTTCATAAACCACTTGGAGGTGTGTTCTGTTCATCAACATGTAGAGTCACTCCATGAGTGTTCATTTCATAAACCACATGGATCCACTAGATGTCATTTCATGTGTGTTCTTTTCAATAATCCACTTGGATCCACTAGATGTCATTGCATGTGTGTTCTTTTCATTAAACCAACTAGATATGTGTTCTTTACATAAACCAGTAGATACAATCCATGAGTGTTCATTTCATTAAACCATATGGATCTAGTAGAGGTCATTGCATGTGTGTTCATTTCATTAAACCACTTGGATCCACCAGATGTCATTGCATGTGTATTATTTTTATTAAACCACATTGATCCACTAGATGTCATTGCATGTTTGTTCTTTTCATTAAACCAATTGGACGTGTGTTATTTTCATAATCCACATGGATCCACTACATGAGTGTTATTTTCATAAACCACATGGATCCACTAGATGCCACTTGCTTGTGTGTTCTTTTCATTAAACAACTTTGATGTGTGTTATTTTAATAAACCACCAGATGTCACTCATGTGTGTTCATTTCATAAACCACTTAGATCCACTAGGTGTCATTGCATGTGTGTTCTTTTCATTAAACCAATTGGATGTATGGTGTATTCATAATCCACATGTATCCCCTACATGAGTGTTCTTTTCATAAACCACATGGATCCACTAGATCCCACTTGCATGTGGTATGTTTTCATTAAACAAAACTGATAAACTAGATGTCATTGCATGTGTGTGCATTTCATTAAACCACTTGGATCCACTAGATGTCATTGCATGTGTGTTTTTTTCATTAAACCATATGGATCCACTAGATTTCATTGCATGTGTGTTCTTTTCATTAAACCAATTGCATGTGTGTTCTTTTCATTAAACAACTTGGAAGTGTGTTATTTTCATAAACCACTAGATGTCACTACATGTGTATTCATTTCATGAATCACTTGGATCCACTAGATGTCATTGGATGTGTGTTCTTTTAATTAAACCAATTGGATGTGTGTTCTTTTCATAATCCAGATGGATCCCCTACATGAGTGTTCTTTTACTAAACCACATGGATCCACTAGATGCCACTTACATGTGTATTCTTTTCATTAAACAACACTGATACACTAGATGTCATTGCATGTGTGTTCTTTTCATAAACCACTTGGATATGTGTTATTTTCAGAAACCAATAGATACACTCCATGAGTTTTATTTTCATAAACCACTTGGATATGTGTCATTTTCATAAACTAGTAGATACACTCCATGAGTGTTCATTTCATAAACCACATGGATCCACAAGTTGTCATTGCATGTGTGTTGATTTCATTAAACCAAATGGATCCACTAGAGGTCATTGCATGTGCGTTCTTTTCATTAAACTAAGTGGATGTGTGTTCTTTTCATAAACCAGTAGATACACTACATGAGTGTTCATTTCATAAACCACATGGATCCACTAGATGTCATTGCATGTGTGTTATTTTCATTAAACCACTTGGATCCACTAGATGTGATTGCATGTGTTTTCATTTTATAAACCACTTGGATCTGTGTTCGTCTCATAAACCAATAGAGTAACTCCATGAGTATTCATTTCATAAACCACATGGATCCACTAGATGTCACTACATATGTGTTCTTTTCATTAAACCACTTGGATCCACTATATGTCATTACATGTGTGTTCTTTTCATTAAACCAATTGGATGTGTGTTCTTTTCATAAACCATTAGAGTCACTCCATGATTGTTCATTTCATAAACCACATGTATCAATAAGATGTCATTGCATGTGTCTTCTTTTCATAAACCACTAGATACAGTCCATGAGTGTTCATTTCATAAAGCACATGGATCCACTAGATGTCATTGCACGTGTGTTCATTTCATTAAACCACTTGGATCTACTAGATGTCATTGCATGTGTGTTCTTTTCATTAAAGCACATGGATCCACTAGATGTCATTGCATGTGTGTTCTTTTCATTAAACCAATTGAATGTGTGTTCTTTTCAATAAACAACTTCGATGTGAGTTATTTTGATAAACCACCAGATGTCATTTCATGTGTGTTCATTTCATAAACCACTTGGATCCACTAGATGTCATTGCATGTATGTACTTTTCTTTAAACCAATTGGATGTGTGTTCTTTTCATAATCTACATGGATCCCCTACATGAGTGTTCTTTTCATAAACCACATGGATCCAATAGATTACACTTGCATGTGTGTTCTTTTTGTTAAAGAACACTGATACACTAGATGTCATTGCATGTGTGTTCTTTTCATAAACCAGTAGAGTCACTCCATGAGCATTCATTTCATAAACCACATGTATCCACAAGATGGCATTGCATGTGTGTTCTTTTCATAAATCAGTAGAGTCAATCCATGAGTGTTTATTTCATAAACCACATGGATCCACTGGATGTCATTGCATGTGTGTTCTTTCCATTAAACCACTTGGATCCACTAGATGTCATTGCTTGTGCGTTCTTTTCATCAAACCAATTTGATGTGTGTTCTTCTCATAAACAAGTAGAGTCATTCCATGAGTCTTCATTTCATAATCAACATGTATCCACTAGATTTCATTGCATGTGTTTTTCATAAACCACTTGGATGTGTGTTATTTTCATTGCATATGTTCTCTTTTCATAAACCACTTGGATATGTGTTCTTTTTATAAACCAGTAGATACACTATAATAGTGTTCTTTTCATAAACCACTTGGATATGCGTTCTTTTCATAAACCAGTAGATACACTCCATGACTGTTCATTTCATAAACCCCATGGATCCACTAGATGTCATTGCATGTGTGTTCATTTCATTGAACCACATGGATCCACTAGATGTCATTGCATGTGTTTTAATTTCATTAAACCACTTGGATCCACTAGATGTCATTGCATGTGTGTTCTTTTTATTAAACCAATTGGACGTCTATTATTTTCATAATCCACATGGATCCACTATGTGAGTGTTCTTTTCATAAACCACATGGATCCACTAGATGCCACTTGCATGTGTGTTCTTCCCATTAAACAACTTGGATGTGTGTTATTTTCATAGACCACTAGATGTCACTACATGTGTGTTCATTTCATAAACCACTAGGATCCACTAGATTTCATTGCATGTGTGTTCTTTTCATTAAACCAACTGGACATGTGTTCTTTTCATAATCCACATGGATCCCCTACACGAGTGTTCTTTTCATAAACCACATGGATCCAGTAGATGCCACTTGCATGTGTTTTCTTTTAAACAACACTGATACACTAGATGTGATTGCATGTGTGCTCTTTTCATAAACCACTTGGATATGTGTTCTTTTCATAAACTAGTAGATATACTCCATGAGTGTTCATTTCATAAACCACATGGATTCACTAGATGTCATTGCATGTGTGTTCATTTCATTAAACCACTTGGATCCACTAGATGTCATTGCATGTGTGTTCTTTTCATTAAAGAACATGGATCCACTATATGTCATTGCATGTGTGTTCTTTTCATTAAACCAATTGAATGTGTGTTCTTTTCATTAAACAACTTGGATGTGTGTTATTTTCATAAACCACTAGATGTCACTGCATGTGACATGGGTATACCCTACAGGTACTCGAGTTTGGTATATACAGCCTGAATACAGTGGAAGCCCACAGTATCGCCAAGGCCCAAGAGAGGACTCGAGTGGCCTACGGACTCTCGATTGCTTGAAGAACAAGAAGAAGCTAAAGATAGAAAGTTCAAAGGGGAAAACCCTAAGTTGTAACCGACTCGACCTGCTACCTGAGACCTAGCCTACCTATATAAAGGCTAGGAGGGGGCGGCGAGGAGGACACACGCAACCCTAGTTTTCCACAACCCTCGCCAGATTACATATGCGCACCATTGTAACCTTCGATTCCTTCGATAATTCCACGAGCAGACAAGCAGGAGTAGGGAACTCTACTAGGCCTATACCTGGGTAAATCTTTGTCCCCTGTGTGCTTGTTTGCTAGCCGATAGATGTCTCCAGCGCTCCCACCTTCTCCGAAACCCAAGTCCATAACAATGGGCATTGATGAGTTAAACCCTCGTCAATTGACGCCGTCTGTGGGAATTGGGAGTGCTGATGTTGCGGCTTCTTCGGCCCCATCAACTGCGATCTACAACTCCGCAACAGCGGAGATTCGCCAGCTCTTCGGCGCGTTCGACTTCACCGTCCACACGCCGGCCACTCGCCCGGCCGTCGAGTCCGTGGGCGACGAAATTAGCCTGGCGATCGGGAGCTTCCGCTTCCAAGTTGGTCAGATGGGCACGCTTGACATGCCTGATCAACCGATAGCACCGGCGATTGCTCCAGCACCATGGTTCCCTCCATCGATCGGCACCCTCAGTGAGGTCAACAACCCAACAACAGTCGAGAACACGGTCAGCGACAGCAGTCGCGACTCCGATCTGAGTGATCTGGCCACTGAAGGTTCCGGATCTGAGAGTTGCGGAAGCAGTAGCTTCCCGAATCACTTCATGTGCGCCGTCATCAACGCAGACGATACCTCTTCTAACCGTGACAACACTGGCATTCGCGGTAACGAAACCGACCCGCCGAACCGTGGCAACGGCGACAACGGTGGCAATGGCAGCACTCCCGTCAACAACAGAGGGACAGTCGAACCTCCAACCATAACCAATGAGCAAACCGGCGAACGCGTCGTAGTCAGGCTCAATGAGCTTGAATGGGCTCGCTGCCGCGAGGCCCTACGGGGAAACCCTCTACCCCCGGATCCTCGCTAGAACTTCTGATGGGCTACCATTGGCTCCTGAAGGAGGAATTTAAGCGCCCAAGCACAAACAATCACGCAGCTCAAAGCGCGTAAAAAGGCGGCGGACGAGTCGAGCATTCGTCGTGCTGGGCTCTCCTCCAACGGAGGATCCTCCTGAAAGGGGAACGAATACATTGCCAAAAAGAGGCAATCCAGGATGGCCCACCTTACCGAGAAAGAACGCATAGAAGCTGCGAAAGTCCTCGACTTCAGCTCTATGACAGTCGATACACGGGGCAACATGGTCCCCAAGACGCCACAAGCTGCGGTGACAGCAGCCACCGTGTACCTCCTCAACAACCAGCCACCAGCTGGAGATCCCTGAGCCGCCATGCACCAATCTACGATCGCGGGCTTGGGACTAATCGAGGATGCTCTCGAAAAGGAGCCAACACCTGAGCCAAAAAAGGGCAAAGCGCTACTCCTCGCCCTCATCCAGCGACGACAGTCATGACCTGTCTCGATGCCGCCGCTCACGACGACACGATCGCGACTATGATGCGCGCAATGACCTCACGCAGCGTGTGGCACCCCGCTAAACCCACTACTAGAAAATTGCTATGTTTTTGTGCATTGCATCATCATGACCGCATGCTCATGTCATCATGCCACATTGCATTTGAGCATCGTCACCAGCATGCATATGTTTGTCTGAAACTATTTTCGAAAACCTATTTTGTTTTTCTAAATAATCCCCGTCTTTATTCAAATACAAAACCCGGGCTTGGCCAGAATATTTTGTTTCGTCTACAAATGGATTTGAAAAGCCCCGTTTTAAACAAATAAAATATTTATATTATTTTTAGGAGGCAGCCCGCCAGGCACGACAGCCCGGCCGGCCACCTCCAAAACCCTAAATCTAAATCTAGCTAACCTAAATCCTATCCTATCCTAACAACACAGCTACCTACCCTCCTCCCACCTTTTTTTTCTCTCCCAGCCACCTCCCCTTCTCCACATCTCACCAACTCCCCAGCCGCACCCGCCATCCCCTCCTGTCCACCCACCAGCTGCCACCACAGCCTGGCCCCACCAGTCCAGCCACCACACCCTTCCACCTCCACACACAGCACGCGAGACGCTAGCACACACACTCCCCCGCCAGCCCCGCTCCATCCACCACCGACCCCGCCTGGCCCCACCTCACCCCGTGCAGCAGCCCACCTACCACACCACTAGTCCCGCATAGGCCCGCACGCAATCCCTGCTCCACCCTGTCCCCACACGGGTCCCACCCAGCACATCGCTCCTGCACGCCACCTCCTTTCCTACCTCGCACCTCCGTTGCCTCCGCTCCTCTCTGCCGTCACCAGAGGCTTCTCGTCTCGATCTGCCCGAGCCCCAAGCTCGCCATCCTCGCCACAGGACCTCTGCCGCGAGCCGCCTCCGTCCCGCGCCATGTTCGCCGCCGCCTCCCTCACCCACATCACCAAGCCCGCCATCGGTCATCGCCAGGCCTCCTCCCCCCGCCCGCTCACACGTCCGCATGGCTCACCTAGCCGCTCCACCCTCCTCTATGGCCTCCCACATCCCCGAGCCCCGTGGACGCTCCTCCTTGCCGCCTCTGGCTCCTGACCTCGCCGCCTTGGACAGACATGGCCCGTGCTCGCCCTCCCGTGCCGCGTCGCGGCCCCACCTCCACTCCCCTCGCGCCGTCCTCCCTGCCTCTACTCTCCCGTCGCCGCGAGAGTCGTCGCCCCTGTGTCCTCTCCCGCGAACCTGTCGGTCGGCGCCGCCTCCCTCTCGACCTCCGGTGATGCGAGGCCCGTTTCCTCCTCTGGCCATCGCGCCACCTCTCTGCAGGCCAAGCCCGTGAGCCGCCGCCTCCCCGAGCACCCCGCCGCAACGCCAGCGTTCACCTTGCTCATGTGCTCAACCTCGCCCGGAGCAGGCCACCGCTCTGCGCGCTTCTCGGGCCCTCCTGGACCGCAACCGCGACGCCCCACTTTGCCGCCAAGGACTCTTCAGCACGGCTGTCTCCTGACCGTGCTTCTACCGTTGCCTCTGTAGGTCCTTCTCCAAGGCTTCGTTCTGTTTTGTTCAGTGTGACAAGGCCTCCTCGTTGACAAGAAACTCAAGACCGACACCAATACCGAGAACTGCTACAAGGACGCCAATTCTTCATCCCGAGCCCGAAGCTGAGAACCCCGACAAGATCTCCCGAGTGCCAACGGCGTGGGCGAGCAGTACCCCTAGGACTCCGAAATGCTGCGACAAGTACTTCTACCCGAGCATAAGACCGGTCGGAAACGCCAAGATCTCCAATCGGGATCCGAGGACGCTGAGACCCCAGTACGACAAGACCTCCTTCCCGCACCGATGTCCGAGGACCCGGACGCCAAGGTCGCCGACACGGAACCCCAAGTTCTTCATCCCGGACGCCATGACCGTCTACACGGACCCGAAGACCACCGGTACCTGATCCATTCAAGTTTGCCCTCGACAACAAGGTCGACCGCTTAGAACCCAAGTTCTCCGTCACGACACGACAAGTTCTCCATCGCGTATCCGAACCTCGCTGTTCCCGTCAAAACCCTGAGACCCAGACCCAAGCCCCCCCCGGAACCCAAGATCTTCCGAACCCAGATGTGTGACCCTAAGCCCCTACTTTTTTTATAATATGACATTATCAACTGTCGCATATTAAATTGTTCATACATGCATACCTGTCTGTGGTTTGGGGGCATTATGCCGATTCACCTCATAATTAAATATGGAGTCTATATGCGGGATATCTATGCCTTATTCCGGGCTCCATTTAAATTTGTGTAGCGAACCGATGCCATGTTTCGCCCTGTTAATACAACATTTAATTTGCGTGGTAGATAAATAACTTGAACCACATAATTAATTGTCGGGACCCCGGTTCCGCTTAATATTGCCTAATTGCACCTTATCTATGCCATGCCATGCATCGTATCATAAGCATGTCGGATCTTCTGCCGTAGTAGTAAATATTACATCCGGTATTTCTTCTAGTGTTTGCTTCTTCGCAGATTAGGCCGATGAGTTGATGTGAGTACCGACAAGTTCTCCGGATGTGATCTCCGGCAGTGTTCCCCAGGCGAGCAATATCCCTCTTTCTACCTATTATGCATTTATAGTCTTTACTTCCTCCTGTTGCTCTATTGCTATCCTTGTTACGATGCTTTAGTTTCTGTGCCCCATTTATATTCCATGCAGCCTCTATATTGCCTTGGACACATCCTATTGCCTGTTGTTTGATAGATAGTCGGCCTTTGCGTGTCGTAGTCGCTTGCTCAAGTGCTGCTTCGCGTCGTTGTTATTCCACCGTTGTTGGGAGGTTGGCACATGCTAAATGATGGAGATGCTTAACGGTGGAGGTGATCATGGCTTACATTATAACTTGTTAATTAAAATGCTAGAAATAGATATAATGCAGAGGCACCGGTGGGTAATAGTCAATATTTGGTTTTTAACCACCCACTTGTGTCCACCTAGGACCCGAGTTCTTGACACCTGTTCCGAGATCGAGCGCGCTAACCACAGGTGGGGTGTGTGGGCACCCCCATCGGCTTACTACCTGATTTCAAAGTACTGTACCCGGGGCCACAAGTAGTTTGGGGCTTTATTACTATTCTATACTTATGCCATGCTTTACTGCTTTATTTAAGATTGTGCGTGGAGCACCTGTACTATTTAGGATGTGGAATGTTTTCGCGGTATCGACAAGCCCAATCACACTTTCGGGTTCCCAGTCGTTTACAGCCATTGGCACAAACCCTGGGTCCGTTCCGGAGCCGGCTAACTTCGTTGCGGGTAGCTTAGTGGGGTGGCCCCCATGTACTTTCTTTGGGTCTGGGAAACGTCATGACTTAGGCCCCGCCGACATACCGATGGGTGTATGTTAATTGATCTGGCAAAAAGGGTCAAAATGCGTGTGGATACTTTGGTGCACCCCTGGAGGGTTAAATCTTTTTGAAAAGCCGGGTCCGCGGTTATGGACGACTTGGAGCACAGTTTCTCGATCATAGACAACTATAACTAAAGATTACTGTTATAATTTGACTTACATATGAGATGACTAGTAAGTTGGATAACTGCATTCGAAAGATTAAATAAAACTGCCAACCGTGTGAGTTTCCTCGGCTTGACTTCCTCGTTTGGTCTCGAGGGGGAATACCAGGATGGGTATGTTTGGTGTTATTATCAGGTTGGATCCGAATAGGTATCTCTTATCTCTCTCTAATAGTCGCCAGTATTACAGAGTCTCTATAGGTTGTTTAGTGCCGTTGCGCCGCCGCTTCAGTCCACCATACCTGTGTAGGCGAGGACCGCCAAATTCTAGCCTCGCCATGTACTGGCCTCAGTACTGATGCTCCTCTTTTTCCTTTTCCCTTTGTTGGCACCCCTTTTCTTTTAGCAGGTTTGAGATCGACGTCGTTAGCAGGGTTACCCTTCCGGCTTGGCCTGGGCAGGGTTATGGACGCCATTGGTTATTCTTCAGGGCTCTTAGCCTAGTTTGCATCTTGTCCGTACTCGGACGCTGTAACGTTTTGAAGGTGATTTGGGTCTTTGTATTGTATATCTGTATTCCTGACTCGTTGAGTCGCTGTTGTATATATCTGTTCTATGGGTCCCATCGAGGACTATTGTGTAATGATATTACTTCGTTTTCCACCCGCACGAAAGTGCCTGGTGGGCGTCCTTGAATCGTTTCTATGCGGGTTTGGCGGAAAGGGCTAAATCTTACATAGGGCCGATTCGAGGGTGTTACGCAGCGCAAGATCGAGAAATCAAGGGCGCGACGTGCCCGGTCGACTGACTCGGAAGAGGAAGATGTGGAGCTCTGCGGCGCCAGATGCTTCAGCAGATCCATCAGGCAAAAGCGAATGCCTAAAGGGTTTAAACTCCCATCAGAGAACCCAAAGTTTGATGGCCTATATGACCTGAAGATGTGGCTGGAGGACCACATCTCCTCCGTCAGACTCCACGACGGCAGTCGAAGCATGGCCATGAAATGCTTATAGCTATAGCTGCAAGGCGCCGCTAGAGCATGGCTCAACAACCTCTCGCATGGATCCATTCGCAGCTGGGATGAGCTGGTTTACAGCTTCGTGCGCAACTTCAAGGGCACGTACATGCGGCCCGCATCAATCGAATAGCTGAGGTGCTGCCAGCAAAGATTGGGCGAATCTCTACGCTCCTACATCCAAAGGTGGTATATCATCAAGAACTCCGCAGAGAACATCTCGGAGGATCGCGCGATTGACGCGTTCAATGGAGGCGTTCGCAGCCTAGAGCTCAGGGAGGAGCTAGGCTGCTCAAAGACCCAAACCATCAACCACCTGATGGCAATCACGAATCGGTGGGCCGATGGAGAAGATTCGATGAAGAATCATGTTCACTCCGACGAGGAGGCGGGACTCGAGCATAGACGCGATCGCCGAGGCAAGCATCGCATGCGCATCTATGATGACCGCGACGACGTCAACATGGTCGCGGCCAGCTACGCCGACATACGCGACGATAACCGCAACAACGGATACCATTGGGCGAATCTCTACGCTCCTACATCCAAAGGTTTGGATGAACCGTAGCGCAGTCGAAAGAGGCTACGGAGCCGCTCCAGGCGCCGTGGCACATGGCGCTTCGCCACCACCACCTGGGCCGCCCCCGAATGCAGCTGCGCCGTACCAGCAACACGGAGGCGAGCCGTACCCACAAGCCATGGGCACCATGATGATCCAAAAGGGACGCCCCTCGAATCGGGTGTAGAAGGCCCTCACTCTCCAAGTCAACCTGGCCACACACTCGCCACCATCTACTACTGAGTACCTCAGCGGAAGCGAGTCCTGCATCACCTTCGACAAACGCGATCATCCGCCTCAAGTACCTCGTCCAGGTCATTGCCCCCTCGTACTCGAGGCGCAAATCGGAGGTTTCGACATGAGCCGCGTCTTCATGGATGGCGGGAGCGGCATCAACCACATATTCGCGAGTACCTTGCGAGCAATGAGGATCCCCCTAACCTGCCTGGAGGCCTCAGACACAACATTCCACGGCACCATCCTAGGGAAAGGCGTATATCGCATGGGCAAAATCAACCTCGACGTCATCTTCGGCACACCGAAGAACTTCCGGCGCGAGGGGTTGTCGACTGGCCCTCACAGTACCACTGCATCCTCGGGCGCATCACGTTCGCTAGGTTCATGGCATTGCCCCACTACGCCTACCTGCAGATGAAAATGCCAGGTCCCAATGGCGTCATCACGATCAACGGGAGCTTCAAGAGATCTGATAGTTGCGACAGGGAATTCAACAGAATTTCCCAGTCCTTTCGGCATGTAGGAGGAACTCGCAAGACTAAAGGAGTCGATAGACAATAGTCTCCCTCCCCTAAGCCGGCCAAGTTCACTAGATCTCTCCTTCGACTCATCGGTGCACACAAAGAAAGTGCAGGTCCACCCATCGGATCCCGCCAAGACGGCCCTCATCACCAACAACTTGAGTCCCCCATAGGAACTCGCGCTCGTCGAATTCCTCCGTGAGCACTGGGAAGTTTTCGCCTGGTGTCCTGCGGACATGCCAGGAGTTCCCAGGGAATTCGGCGAGCACGCACTCAATGTCAACCCTGATGCAAGGCCAGTCAAGCAAACGATTCGGCGACTGTCTGAGCCACGAGCGCAGGCAGTTGGAATGGATATCAACAGACTCCTTGAAGCCAAGTTCATACGCGAGATCAAGGAAAGCACTTGGCTCGCCAACACGGTGCTGGTACCAAAAAAGGACACGGATATCCTGCGGATGTGCGTGGACTTCACCTCTTTGAATAAGCATTGCCGAAAGGATCACTTCCCGTTGCCGTGCATGGACCAGATCATCGACTCGACTGTGGGATGCGAGCGCCTCTGCTTCCTCGACGCCTACTCAGGCTATAATCAGATTCGAATGAAGGAGGAAGACCAAGAGAAAACAGCGTTAACACCGCCCTTTGGTGTGTTCTGCTACAATACAATGCCCTTCGGGCTAAAAAACGCAGGAGCCACCTATCAGCGGTGCATGCAGGCTTGTCTCAAAGAGCAACTTGGTCGCAACATTCAAGTCTATGTCGACAACATAGTAATCAAGACCAAGGAGGAAGCCTCCCTAATCGATGATTTGCGCAAAAACTTCGCCAACCTCGACCGCTACCGGATCAAGCTCAATCTGGACAAATGCGCCTTCGGCGTACCATCTGGGAAACTACTCGGGTACCTCATCTCCGCGAGGGGATTCGAGGCAAACCCAAAGAAAATAAAAGCCGTACTGGCCATGGAGAAGCCGAAAAAAATAAGGGGCGTCCAGCAGCTGGCTGGGCGAATTGCGGCCCTCAGTCGATTCATCAGCTGTATGGGAGAAAGGAAATGCCCTTCTAGCTCCTCCGCAAAGCTGAAAAATTCAAGTGGACCAATGAAGCGCAAGAAGCATTCGAAGACCTCAAGCGCCTATTGTCCACTTTGCCAGTACTAGTGACCCCACGAGAAAGGGAACCACTGTTGTTGTATATCTCCGCCACCAACCAAGTGGTCAGCACAGTACTCGTGGTCGAACGAGCCGAGGAAAACAAGGTGCACGGAGTACAACGCCTAGTCTACTACCTCAGCGAGGTCGTCACGCCAACAAAACAACGGTACCCGCACTACCAGAAGCTGGCATACGGCGTCTTCATGACCGCCCGGCGACTGCACCATTACTTCTAGGAGCACCCAATCGTGGTGGTCAATGACGCCCCGTTGGGGCATATCCTCAATAACACCCACGCCACGGGACGAGTCGCGCTATGGGGAGTAGAATTGTCCCCACGAGACATTACATACGAAAAATGCGACGCAATCAAGTCGCAAGTCCTCCCTGATTTCCTCGTGCACTGGATGGAGAACCAGCTCCCTGATAAACCAGATATGTCCTACCTCTGGACAATGCACTTCGATGGATCTAAGCGGAAGGACGGAGCAGGTGCCGATGTCATACTGACATCCCCTCAAGGGGACAAGCTGAAATACATCCTGCGAATGCAGTTCACCACCTCCAACAACGAAGCTGAGTACGAAGCCCTTCTGCACGAGATGAGGAAGGCAAAAGCCTGCGGCGCCAAGAGGCTCATCATATACGGCGACTCCAAGTTGGTATTCAACCAAACGATGCATGAGTGCGACGCATTGAATGACAACATGATCGCGTACCGCGACCTCTACGACACACTCGAAGGAGACTTCGACGGTTGCGAGCTACGACACATAGGGCATGAAAGCAACGAAGAGGCGGACGCACTCGCCAACATAGGCTCTACCTGCGCCCCCATACCACCTGGGTATTTCTCGAGCGCATCTGCGAATGCTCCATCAAGCCAAAGGCCGCAGAGAAGAAAACAAGCACAGCAACGGACTCGGGGGCTACGCCGCCCAATGAGTCAATGGCACTCGACGACTTGGAGCTGGACACAGGACTCAAGGGACCAATGAGCGTCATGATGATTGAACAATCCTGGATGCAACCGTACGTCACATACCTCCTCAGCAAAAGGCTACCGGACGATCCGACTAATGCACGGCACATCGCGCGGCGGTCCTAGGCATTCGCTGTTATCAACGGCAAACTGTATAAACGCAGCATCATAGGAGTACTCCAACGGTGCGTCTCCATGGCCGATGGAAGAGCCGTTCTCCTCGATATCCATGAGGGGACCTGCGGGCACCACGCCGGCAGTCGCGCCCTCGTTGCCAAAGCGCTACGAGTTGGATTCTATTGGCCTACGGCCATGCACGATGCCAAGGACATCGTCCAAAAATGCAATGCTTGCCAAACATTCGCGGACAAGCCGCACGCACCTGGCGCAGTGCTCCGGCCAATCCCATTGGCCAGGCCCTTCGCGCAATGGGGACTCGACATGGTTGGCAAAATCCCAAGGTTCCTCACGAGGAGGCTACGTCTACCTCTTGGTCGAAGTCGAAAAATTGACCAAGTGGATTGAGGCCATGCCAGTGACCAACCAATCAGGGCACAGCACAGTAAAATTCTTCGAATCCATCGTCTATCGCTTCGGAGTACCGCACAGCATCATCACCGACAACGGGACGGACTTCACATCCAAGGAGTTCCAAGAATTCTGCGAGAACCTGGGGATCAACATCAGCTACGCCTCAGTAGCGCACCCACAGACCAACGGTCAGGTGGAAAAGGCAAATGGGCTCGTTTGTGGCGGGATTAAGTAGCGACTCCTCCGGCCACTCGAGCAAGCCGCGGGTTGTTGGCCGGACAAACTGCAATCCGTACCCTGGAGCCTACGCATAACTCCAAACAGTGCCACGGGCTACACGCCATTCTTTATGGTGCACGGAGCCGAGGCAGTGCTACCCGCCGAGGTACGATACAAGGCGCCACGGGTGGTCACTTACGGCGAACAAGAATCATCCCTCGTACTCGAAGACTTCGTCGACCTCCTTGACGAGGCAAGGGAAATCGCCGCAGAAAGATCAACGATCTACCAGCAGAACCTGCGCAACTATCACAGTAGGAGGCTACGCCCCAGATCCTTCGCCGAAGGAGACCTGGTCCTGCGACTGAAGTAGCGGGGTCATCTCAGGTGGCGCCTATCGCCTTGGGAAGGACCGTACGTGATTACAAAAGTAATCCCAGGTGGCGCCTATCGCCTTCAAGATTTAGAGACAGGATTCGCATACTCCAACCCCGGGAACGTCGCACAACTACGACGCTTCTACCCCTAGTCGCTTTTTACTTGTTACATCGCAAATAAGGCTACTCAGCCAAGGCTACTTAGCCACACATTGTACCTCGCACTATTCTTCAAATAAATAAAGCTAAGTGTCCCAAAACTCTGTGTTCTTCTTTACTTTTCCAATTTTATCTACTCGGGGGGGGGTGCGCCACCCTATATACATCTGTTCTACGAACCAAAACGAGATATCTTGAGTAGCTGGCACATCAATCGAAACCCTTGACACAAACATCAACCCGGCTGCAACGCACCTGACAGGTTGACAAGGGACTGAGATAAAAGCATGACCAGGCTAACGAAAGGGACTCGCATAGTGCAACGCACTTCATGCTAACAAAGCTCTCTATACGTATTCGACAATAAATTATTTACAACATTTATACGAACTTTACAACACGAGTACACCTATGTGCAGGATACAAACTAAGCTACTACTGCAACAAGAGAATGTTGGTTTGTTCCTCAAAGAAGTCGACGATCTCTTCTGCTGGGCGGTCCACCGCCTGGTAGTGCGGCACCATATTCCAGGCAGAACGTGCTGGGGGTACAGGCGGCCCAGACGCAATTGTCGCAACATCTATGTCAGGCCTGTGCAGTCGCACCAACGATAGAGCGGCCTTGGTTCCAGCCACCAACTGTTGCCTCACGCACTCGCGAACCACGGATAGGTCTTGAAACTTGGCAAGGAGGGCCAGCAGGCTTGATGGAGTGACATCCAGCGGAAACATCGTCCGATAAATGTTCTTCAAGCATGACTGCGACTTCTTCAGAAAGTGCAGCACTTGCGACGCACGATCCTGCAGGGTCGCCAGCGCAATCGCACGATCATGATCTACCTAGAAGTATCCACTCTCTTGAAGTTGCTCCTGCGTAAGATCATGCATACGAATGGCAATTCTATCCTTCTCATCCTGTGGATGACGTGCGTTGACAATTACACGAAGCAGCAAACAGCAGCATAAGTACAGCATCGCGAGTGACTACACGGAAAAGATAAGAGCAAGCAAACTAACACTTGAATTGGTCACCCAGCTGCGTCACCTCGCCAAGAAGATACTGCTCTCGGGCGACGGCTTTATCCACCTTCGACTTCCATACATCCGCGTTACCGCGGAGCACGGGCAACTCACACTCCAGCTGCTTCACGCGGTCACGCAGTTGTGAGAGCAGGGGCAGCTCATCTACCCTAGAGCGCGGCGGTGCCAAATTATCATCAAGAGGTGGCGAGTCCTGAGTTTCCGAGGTTCACTTGATGAACCCTACCACAAGTCAAGATAGAAACAAATAAGACGACCAAATCAACACAACGGCAAAAGGCTCAAGTGCATTCAAGACTAGCAAAAGTATCAGCACATACACTCGCCAGCAGGCATGTTCTTAACAAAGGACATAAACTAGTCAACTATTACAAAGACTACAAAGGAGCGACTGGCTTCTTAGACTTTGACGGCTTTGAGGGCTTCATCGAGTCCGTGGCAGTGTCAGACGCCACTGACTTTCCGCCAGCCCCTGATGCCGAAGCTTTCGCCGCCTTCTTGGCGTGTTGTAGCTCGTCAGAATACTTCGCGACAGTATTTATCAGATGATGCCCATATTTTCCACAGGCAGTCGCGAAAGGCGCGAAGACTACCTGCTGGCCGTCTGCGCTAACAGGCATCGCCTTCGACACCGCAGCAGGATCAATCTCGACTCCGTGGGCCTGCACCATGGCAACTGACATGGACGCGGCTGCATGGAGTGAGTTCTTGAAACTGGAGGGCACAGCTCCAGCGAGTGACTCCACCAGCTCGTCTATATTCTCGAATAGCTCCGTCGTGGGCATTAGCTCCTCCCGAAGGCGACTGAGTACGCCTTTGGCCTTGGAGAGCGTATCCTGCATGGCGGTGCTGCGGTCTTCGACTGCTGACAGTGCACCCGCCAGAGCGTCATCGCGACGAAGGGCCTGCGGGTCGAAACTCAAATCGCCAGCATCTGTACATAAATCCACACACGGACAAAACATCAACGCCACCGGCGAAAGCATTCGAAGAAGAAAAGGATAACGATATCCACAAGCAAAGTACCTAAGAGGGCCTTGGCAATTGAGAACAGTTGTTCTTCGAACAACTTCTCCCTGGCTGCATCCTACCCTCTTCGTGTCTTCTTCTTTTTCCTAGAATCTCGGGGCGAGATTCCTGTTTAGTGGGGGAGAGTTGTAGCATCCCATCTGTCTAACATCTGTAATGCTACATGGTCTAATAATAAAATGCTACTTCCTAGATATAATTCTTGCATCATAATTATATCATGCTCATGTCATCATGCCACCTTGCATTTGAGCATCATATAAAAACCTTTTCCATTTGGTTCTTATCTCATATGCAATATTAATTGTATTTGTGTTTTGATACATTGTATTTGGTTCTTGATAAATGCTTGATGCCCAAGTTGAGTTGGGGGCATGTCTTTTATTAACTCCACCACCTTCTTGTCACCACCCCATTATTCCACCACCCTACTATGTGAGCTTGCAATTTATTTGGTTTTACCTCTAGCTCATGTGGAATGGGATGGATCCATTTATAAATCCACATGCTCCCATACATGCATCATGTTGGTTTCACAATATTACTATGGGAAGCCTCATGCTCACCTTTGCATGCCGTGTGAGTAGAATATTTCATGTATCTTCCATATGGGTTGTTTTTGGGAAAAATTGAGCATTGTTTAAATATAATTTTGGCCAAATGACCTTCTAGTGGGACATACACACTAGCAGGGCCTATTATATTCAATTATGCTTAAATCCACCCTTACCCTATTTTATCAAGTTTGTAGCTTATGTTGTGGTCTTTATTCAAGTATGGTTGTGCATGGGTGTAATAGATGCCCATATGTATATGTAGTTGTTTTCACAACTAATGAATGTGGCAATTATTCTTCATGCATGGCCCATGCAAGGCCTCTCTCTTGTTCTCCTATTTTGGTTTCTTTTGGAATATTTTGGGCGGAGTTTGGTTGAACTCAATTGCGACAAATGAACCAAATAAATGCTTATTATTTCTCTTCTCTTCCACCTTGCAACTCTTTTGGTGGTTTTCTCTTTGTCAAGCATACATGGGATGTATATTTTGTTTTCACCAAATAACATCATGTGCATGAGACATGCAAGATCATTCTTCTCGTACCTCTCTCTCTCTTTTGGTCCTTTTGGTTTCTTCCTTTGTCTTAATTTCAACTTCTTGGTGTTCCTTAGCTACTCTAACACCCTAGCTCATCCATCTAGTTGTTTTTACCTCTTTCTTTTTCTAAGCTACACCTAGCTTTTTTTTTCTCTCTCTCTACACCTAACTAAAACCCCAACTCTCACCTCTTTTTCCTTCCTAGACTCAGCTAAGCCTCATCTACCCTTTTGCTAACCTAGACCAACACCACCTGGTCCGGCTCCCCCTTGCAACCTGGGTTCGACCCACTCCCCTTGCTAGACACCGAGCCGACCCAACCATGCCGCACCCTCCTGCCGGTCAAACCCTAGCCGAGCCCCTCCCCTCTCTGTTCCCTCTCCCGCTACCAAGTTAAGCCCCACCGAACCCTGCGTTGCCACTCTGGCCCAGCTGCAGACCCCAGGATCCTCCCGAGCCAGTCTACCACGTGAGAGAGGGAGGAGAAAGGTGCACGCCGCCTTTACCCACCGAGCCCCATGTGCTCTCCATCTGCCCTCGACCTTAGCTACCCCTCTCGTACCTGGCATCGCCCAGATCCCAGGGCTCAGCCCAGCTCTCCCTTCCCCTCTTCCCGATCCCTCTTCCACCTCCATCTACCCCACCGTCGGCATCAACTCAACACCGTAGCTAGGAGGAGGCGGGCGTGGTGTTGGGGCACCGAGGAGGAACCAGTGGAGCCCCTGGACCATCCCAGTACCCGGTGGCAAGGAGGAGATGGCCAGATCCGCTGCACACCGACGTGTCCGACGAGGAAACCCTAGCCACTAGACGCCAGCAACGCCACCGATCCCCTGCGCTCCTGCCCGATCCACCACCACCAACACACTTCCGGTGAGGCACTGATCCCCCCTGACATCCTCTTGCACGCCTACGCTTCATGTACGCGCCTGTTTTTCCATCGAGCGCCCTCTGTGAACGGTGCTCGCGGTTACTTCTCCGCCATTGCGCCGCGGTAGGGTCTTTTGGCCGCGCAACTGTTACCCAGCATCAAACCAAGCCCACCCCAGCGGTAGCCACCACCGCGCGTGCACTCCAGATCGCGAGATCGAATCCCCGCTGCGCTCTGTCCGCGCCTTCAGTTTTGTCAGACAAAAACGAGAAGAAAAACAGTAGCCGTGGCCTTTTTCCCGTTTACCCCTGCATCTTTTGCTGCTTAACCCGCACTCCAGCCAGGACCCAACTGTCATCTACG
Organism: Avena eriantha; assembly: GCA_910589775.1. Taxonomy (NCBI): domain Eukaryota; kingdom Viridiplantae; phylum Streptophyta; class Magnoliopsida; order Poales; family Poaceae; genus Avena; species Avena eriantha. The sequence goes on along the minus strand of OU342740.1, from coordinate 132,305,548 downwards.
TAGCACTTTTACAAAAAGGTACCGCGGGTTTTCGACACCTCAACCCGCAGTCCCCTCATGCGCCGCGTGGCACCTGCCTCTTCAACCACTAGCGCGTGGGTCCATTTGACCACCTACCCCATCTGTCGGTCTCGCGGGCTAGACGACCCCGCGGTAGGAAAAACCAAGTGCACCCGCTGCGCCCCACCTGCTGCTGAGTCAGCATCGGTCCCACCCGTCGGCGTCTCGGGCTATTTTCTCCAGAGTACAAAAAGTCTCTGTGATCTTTTCTAAATAATAAAAATAATCTAGAAATTGCAAATATGATTTTAAATCCAGAAATTAATAACTTTTTATTGACTTTTCCAAATAATACAACTAATATATGTTTTTGAATCAGAAAAATGTGAGGATTTCAAATATGGCATTCAAAATAATGTTTGATTAATTTAAATTTTCGAAATTGTTTAATTGCAACAAAAATGCCTTTTCTTAATTAATTCTATAACTCCAAATTTGACAAATAATATGTCTAAATCGATCAGCGCGACGAGCCCGTTCCATTTATGCATTCCATGTTCTGAATTGCAGCATGCATCATATCAATACTAAAAATCAGAACTGTTTATGGTAATAAAACTTGACCAAATAATTAATAAAATTAGTTATTCTTGTCCCCACACCTCACCCTTGCCATGCTACATTATTGCGATGTAAATTGTGCATCATTCATCATGGCATGCTTGTTTGGTTGTCGCATTTTATTCATATGCTTGTGCACTTTATTTATGTTGGCCCTTGTTTGTTTGGTTCTTCTTTCGAATAGACGCCGAGCAGGGGAATTATCAAGAATCCCAGGAGTACTACCCAGATCCATCTCTCGCTTCAACTGAACTACCAGGAAAGCACTACCACATGCTTGGATACATATAGTACCTATTGCTTCTATCTTATTCTTGCATCATATACATGTTCGATTGTGAGATCCAACCAAATATGCTAATTCATTGGTGAATTGAGCGAGCCCTGGCTAAGAGTCGCAATTGCATTAAACTGAATCCCAAATATTGCATGGCCTTTACTTTTAAACCCCACCGAAGCTTGTTCCTCCATCCTATGAGCCATTACTACAGGAGTTGCTTGAGCCTTGTGAGTCGTAGAATTGAATGTGTAGGGTTTGTGAGTGTCTGATGGTTAACGAGGTACCTAAACAACTTAACCTGAGTAGTAATGGCATAACTAATGAAAGAGGCACCGGTGGGCAATATCCGTTATTTGGTTTTTATGCTCACTTGCGTCCCGTACGACCCCGATTACTTGATACCTGTTCCTTGAATATTCGCACTATCCACATACGCGAGACTCCATGAATCCCCCTTTGCGAGACTCCAAGCCCAGTCACACTTTTGGGTTCCCAATCGTTTACAGCCGTTCTCGCAAACCCTGGGTCCGTCTCGGAGCCGACCAACTTCGTTGCGGGTAGTTTATTGGGGTGGCCCCTGAAATGAATTATGAATCCTGTGATTGCTTTGTCGTGAAAGCCTCGTTGGGTTTTGATTTGGTTTTTCCGAGGTCGATCGTGTCTGTGTTGCTATTTGTCCACCCCAGCAGGGTAAATCTTTCTGAAAGCCGTGTCCGCGGTTATGGACGACTTGGAGCATAGTTTCTCGATCATAGTCAAGTACAACTAAAGTACCGTTTTAATTTGACTAAATATCTGTCTAGTAATTAGTGCAATACTCATGGAATGGTTAATAAATCTGCCATCGGATGGGTTGTTCGTCCGCTTTCTCGTTGGTAAGCGAGAAGGAGGATGGATCTGTTACTTCATACTATTATAACGGTTGTTTCTAATTAACGGACATCCGCCTATTTTTGGTTAGGCGGATGGTTAGCGAGTATTTATAGACTTGTTAGTTATTATCTTTTGCTGCAACTGCGTCACTACAGGTATATGTCCCCTTTAGAGGCATAAATACTTGATGAGTACCCCTAGGGTCTCACACGATATATTGTTTGATTCAGATGAACAGGTGTATTCGCAAGATGGATACTGGGTGGAGGAGACAGATGATGTTGGCAATGATTACTCGGTGTAGAGATTCCGCGGATGGGGATCCGTGAGATCTGTGGGCGGGATGTGCTTATTTATGTGGCATCTTATGCAGATTTTCTTCTTGTCCGTACTCGGATCTTGTTTCCCGCTTCCGCTTGATACTATGTTGATTGATGTATGAGGAGCTATCCTACACTATTATATCTATCTAGGATATTTGGATCTTGCCGTATGGCATTGCAATATTTCTATTTCTTTTAGATGGTATGGCTCTGAGAACTGTTGTAAGGTAGCTTGCATACATACTCACTTGTGTATGTATTTGATTTCTTCGCCTGTTGCCTACGCCGCTCGCTCTTGTCTCGATGTTCTTGGAAGTGGTTAGGACGGCCGACGGGCCTACACGTGGGTGGCCCTGGGCCTCCGCTGTAAAACCCTTAACCGCTTTTGGTTCATCCAGGCTTGAACTTAGAGCGTAGGGTCCGAGGTTGTTACAATTGGTATCAGAGCCATCCCGCCCTTCAGGGTCTCAGCCAAATGGTCGTTGTCAGTCTAGCAAATATTTTGGTAGTTATGTATACTAGGAAAAACAAAACGTGAGAGTAGGACTACTTCCATTTTTCTTCTTACCCACCCACCCACCCTTTTCTGGTAAGGAAGTGTAACGTTTTCAATCCTCTCCTAAAATTTAAACTAGGATTCACGTGTTTTGGGTTCCGTAGTACCATAGGTTGTGTGAGTTTGTGTCTGTGTAATTCCTTGTCTATCTGTTGCATCCAACTTGTTATCGCTATCTTCCTTTTGGTTATCAACTGTTGGTACATTCCATACCGACAGGCTTTTGTAAACCGACGCGATCTATCTGATTCGTTGTAAACCGTCGCGATCTGTCTTACTCTTTGTTATCTGACACTATCTTGTTAGGGGTGTTTGTTTTCCATAGTTGCTAATCTTTGGGTTTATCTTAAGAAGGAAGAGAGTCGGGATATGTGTTTTACTTATTCATGTGCGGAGTAATGCTTTGAGTGCGGGATGGAGTCGCGACCATACCACTACTTTTATCATTCACTCTTGTATATTGAATTGGTAGAGTTACTAATCTTGATTCGTTAAGTGGTTTTGTGCATATAGTGGTATTTTAATGCCGAAATTTGTGGAACTTTTTTCTTTGATAGCTTTGTGTACCACACTCCTTGTTTAGTCGTGTACGATATGCTTAATATCTTCTAGGTGCGTTGAACTTTGTTGATATTTTAATATCATCTTAGTGATTGTATCCTTTAATCTTGGTTAATTCCATTTTGGTATTATTTTGGATTATTATTATTCTCCATTATGGTACTGACTTGAGTTTTATATCAATCACAGGATGGCACCACCACGCCGTACAGAGGAGGACATACCACCTGAACTGGGGGCTGTGTTGGCAAGTATTGCAAATGCCTTGGGAACAATGCAACAGAACCAGCAACGCTTTGAAGAAAGTGTCAGGAAGAATGAGTTTGTTCTGCTACCTCCACCTCCCAAGCAAGGAGACATCAAGGGCTTTCTGAAGTTTAACCCACGCCACTTTGAGGTGTCTGATCAGCCACTGATGCTGATAATTGGCTTCGTGAGATGTCAAGGTTGCTGATGACTGCTGATGTTCTAGAGAAAGAATGGGTAAAATGTGCCACTCACCTTCTGAAGGGAGACACAACTCTATGGTGGGAGAATTACTTGAAGGCAAACCACTATGGTTTTCAGCCTACTTGGGAGCAGTTCACTAGGGCTTTTAAAGAGCAATACCTGTCAGAAATTGTCATGGAAAGGATGAAGGAAGTGTTTCTCAACCTCAGGCAGGGCAATGACAATGTCAACACCTATATCAGAAACTTCATGAATCTTTCTCGTTATGGTGGCGATGAGATCTCTAATGACAAGAAGAAGCAAAAGAGGTTCAAGCAAGGACTCAATGCATCTATCAAATATTCAATCACTCATGCTAGGCCGGGGTCTTGTCTGGAACTCCAACATACAGCTCTATAGGAAGAAGCCAGTAGGCAAGTGTTCGAGGAGTCCAAGAAACACAGCTGTGATGTAGCAATCTCTTCAGCTATGACAGCTCCTTCTAAGCGCCACGTGTGGGTTCCTAATACCGCACCGTCGCTCCTGGCTCCACCAAGAACTCCAAGCTACATAGCAAGGCCACCAAACTCCTTCACCGCTGCTCCTAGGGGCTACAACCACAACTACCCTAGAGCGCCTGGCGGAGTCCCTGGTTACGCTGCTCCACGTCCACTTGGTGCTTGTTACACTTGTGGGGATACTGGGCATAAACACTGGAGTTGTCCCATGAACAACAAAGCTCTTCCACCACCACCTCGAAGACCTGCAGCAAGTTCTTCTTTGGTTCGTGCACCTCCACCTCGGGCTCTCAACATCAACGCCAAGCCCGGGTCCACTGTTGCTCATGCCAACTGTGTCAACGTCGCTCAAGTTGAACATGCACCTGGAGTTGTGCTGGGTACGATTTCTGTTAACTCAGTTTCTGCACGAGTGTTATTCGATACTGGTGCATTGCATTCTTTTGTGTCTCAAAGGTTCTCTCAGCAACAAGGTCTTCCGCTTCAATCCTTGTCCAATGTTCTTAGGGTGCAATCACCGGGGACAACTACGAAGGCTTCTCAAATAAGCCATGGGAACAAATTGAAATTGGAAACAAAAAAATTCGGCATCCCTCATTGAATTGGGCAATTCAGATATCGATGTCATTTTGGGCATGGATTGGTTAACAGCAAATGCAGCTGTGATTGATTGTGCTGAACGCTCGGTTTCTCTGAAAATTCCTAAAGGCCATATAGTCTATTCTCCAAGTCTGACTCCTGCAATTCAGATTTTCTCTTTGGCAGCTCTGAATGATGATGCTATGGATGCTATTTAGAGTGTTCCGGTGGTCCGTGAGTTTCTAGATGTTTTTCCTGAAGAGTTACCAGGTATGCCTCCTGACCGAGAGGTCGAGTTTGTGATTGAGCTTGAACCTGGTACCGCTCCTATCTCCAAGCGGCCTTATAAAATGGGTCCTGCTGAGTTGGCTGAACTCAAAAGTCAGCTTGATGAACAAGAGAAGTTGGGTTTCAGTCAACATAGCACTTCCTCTTGGGGCAGCCCAACAATCTTTGTGAAGAAGCAAGACCGGACTGATAGACTTTGTGTTGACTATCGGGCTCTCAATGCTAAAACCATCAAGAATAAATATCCCCTTCCACGGATTAATGATCTCTTCGATCAGCTAGCTGGAGCTGTTGTATTCTCCAAGCTTGACTTGAGAAGTGGTTATCATCAAATCAAGATTCGCAAGGAAGATGTTCCCAAAACAGCTTTCACCACCCGCTATGGCCTGTATGAGTACACGGTCATGTCTTTCGGTCTCACCAATGCACTTGCCACCTTCTCGAGGCTTATGAACTCGGTTTTCATGGAGTATCTTGATAAGTTCGTCGTGGTCTGTCTGGATGACATTCTAGTCTATTCTAAGTCAAAGGAAGAACATGAAGAACACCTTTGGTGTGTCCTAAACAAGCTTCGTGAGAACCGCCTGTATGCAAAGTCCTCCAAGTGTGAATTTTGGCTTCCCGAAGTCACCTATCTTGGTCACATCATCTCTGCTAAGGGCATTGCCATCAACCGAGAAACTGTTCGGACAATTGTTGAGTGGCTTCCACCCAAAAATGTCAAAGAAGTCCGGAGTTTCCTTGGTTTGGCTAGTTATTGTCGTCGCTTCGTTCAGAACTTCTCGAAGATTGCGAAGCCTCTTACCGATCCCCTCAAGAAAGGCAAGAAATACTTTTGGTCTCCTGCATGTCAAGCAAGCTTTGAAACACTCAAAGAGAAGCTCACTTCCACACCAGTTTTGATTCCTCCAGATACATCAAAGCCTTTCCAGATATTCTGTGACGCCTCCTTGCAAGGATTGGGTGCGGTCCTTATGAAAGAAAAACAAGTTGTTGCTTATGCCTCTCGACAGTTGAAGACGCATGAGATCAACTATCCTACACATGACCTCGAACTCGCAGCAGTTGTCTTTGCTTTGAAAGTATGGAGGCACTACTTGCTTGGCAACCGTTGTGAGATCTTTTCTGATCACAAGAGTCTGAAGTATATCTTCACACAACCGGATCTCAACCTTCGTTAGAGGAGGTGGATTGAAGCAATCCATGATTTCGATCTGACCATCAACTACACTCCTGGCAAAGCTAATGTCATGGCTGATGCTCTCAGCCGAAAAGCTTATGTCAACAACCTCATGGTAGAAGAACAACAGCCTCTCTTATGCGAGGAATTCCGCCAGCTCAACCTTGAAATTATGGATCAAGGGTATCTCCTGAACCTTCTAGCAACCCCTCTCTTGGAAAAAAAGTTCGTTCCATTCAACTTGGTGATCCGTACACTAAAAACATCATCTCTAAGATTCAGCTTCCGAAGTATGAGCCTTTCCACCTTGACGACCTAGGAACTCTATTCTTTAATCACCGGATGTTCGTTCCGAAGTACCCGGGTTTGAGAGAGCAAGTTCTTAAAGAAGCTCATGATTCTGTTCTTTCTATCCACCCTGGCAGCACTAAGATGTACATGGACTTGAAAACACAGTATTGGTGGCCCGGGTTGAAACGATATTGTGCCAAGTATGTCTCGGAGTGTGACGTCTGCCGCAGAGTTGAAGCGGTCCATTCGAAACCTTCCAGTCTCCTACAGCCATTGAAGCTTCCGGAATGGAAATGGGAGAAAGTAGAGATGGAGTTCATAACTGGGTTTCCAAGGTCGTAGAAATGCAACAATGCAATATTTGTTTTCATCGACAGGCTTTCTAAAGTGGCTCACTTCTTTCTAGTCAAGGAAACAATTTTTGCAATTCAGTTGGCTGAGTTCTATATCAACAGAATTGTCTCTCTGTATGAGGTTCCTCTTGAGATCAGCTCAAACCATGGAAGCATCTTCACTTCCAAGTTCTGGGGAAGTTTCCAAAATGCTTTGGGAACAAAGTTGAACTTCAGCACAGCTTACCACCCTCAGTCGCAAGGATAAGTTGAAAGGATCAATCAGATTCTGGAAGATATGCTCCGTGCTTGCGTCATCTCTTTCGGCATGAAGTGGGAAGAATGCCTTCCTTATGCTGAGTTCTCTTACAACAATAGCTTCTAGAAGAGTCTAAAGATGGCACCATTTGAGGTTCTCTATGGCCGCAAATGCAGAACTCCGATTGGTTGGTCAGGCGCAGGTGAAAGAACATTGTTTGGCCCCGACATTGTAACTCAATCGGAGATGAAGGTTCACATCATTCTTGAAAACCTGAAGGTTGCTCAAAGTCGCCAGAAGAGCAACTATGACAGAAAGCACACGGACATGGAGTATATCCCTGGTGATCTCATGTACCTTCGTGTCGCTCCCATGAGAGGCACGCACCAGTTTGGTATCAAAGGAAAGTTGGCTCCTAGATACATTGGTCCCTTCAAAGTTCGTGGAAGAAGAGGAGAAGTTGCTTATGCTCTTGAGCTCCCTGAAAAACTCAAGGTCCATGATGTTTTCCATATCTCTCAACTCAAGAAGTGCTTCAAGGATCCCGGCAGGACCATGGACCATGAACTCATCAATCTCCAAGAACACCTGTCTTATCAAGAACACCCCACAAAAATCCTAGAAGTCGTAGAAAGAAAGACTCGCAACAAGTCTATCAAGTTATGCAAGGTGCAGTGGTCGCACCATTCCGTTGATGAAGCCACTTGGGAACGCGAGGACGAGCTCCGTGCTAAGTATCCTACCCTCTTCGTGTCTTCTTCTTCTTCCTAGAATCTCGAGGAAAGATTCCTGTTTAGTGGGGGAGAGTTGTAGCATCCCATCTGTCTAACATCTGTAATGCTACATGGTCTAATAATAAAATTCTACTTCCTACATATAATTGTTGCATCATAATTATATCATGCTCTTGTCATCATCCCACCTTGCATTTGAGCATCATATAAAAACCTTTTCCATTTGTTCTTATCTCATATGCACTATTAATTGTATTTGCCTTTTGATACATTGTATTTGGTTCTTGATAAATGCTTGATGCCCAAGTTGAGTTGGGGGCATGTCTTTTATTAACTCCACCACCTTCTTGTCACCACCCCATTATTCCACCACCCTACTATGTGAGCTTGCAATTTATTTGGTTTTACCTCTAGCTCATGTGGAATGGGATGGATCCATTTATAAATCCACATGCTCCCATACATGCATCATGTTGGTTTCACAATATTACTATGGGAAGCCTCATGGTCACCTTTGCATGCCGTGTGAGTAGAATATTTCATGTATCTTCCATATGGGTTGTTTTTGGGAAAAATTGAGCATTGTTTAAATATAATTGTGGCCAAATGACCTTCTAGTGGGACATACACACTAGCAGGGACTATTATATTCAATTATGCTTAAATCCACCCTTACCCTCTTTTATCAAGTTTGTAGCTTATGTTGTGGTCTTTATTCAAGTATGGTTGTGCATGGGTGTAATAGATGCCCATATGTATATGTAGTTGTTTTCACAACTAATGAATTTGGCAATTATTCTTCATGCATGGCCCATGCAAGGCTGCTCTCTTGTTCTCCTATTTTGGTTTCTTTTGGAATATTTTGGGTGGAGTTTGGTTGAACTCAATTGAGACAAATGAACCAAATAAATGCTTATTCTTTCTCTTGTCTTCCACCTTGCAACTCTTTTGGTGGTTTTCGCTTTGTCAAGGATACATGGGATGTATATTTTGTTTTCACCAAATAATCTCATGTGCATGAGACATGAAAGATCATTCTTCTCCTACCTCTCTCTCTCTTTTGGTCCTTTTGGTTTCTTCCTTTGTCTTAATTTAAACTTCTTGGTGTTCCTTAGCTACTCTAACACCCTAGCTTATCCATCTAGTTGTTTTTACCTCTTTCTTTTTCTAAGCTACACCTAGCTATTTTTTTCTCTCTCTACACCTAACTAAAACCCCAACTCTCACCTCTTTTTCCTTCCTAGATTCGGCTAAGCCTCATCTACCCTTTTGCTAACCTAGACCAGCACCACCTGGTCCGGCCCCCCCCTTGCAACCTGGGTTCGACCCACTCCCCTTGCTAGACACCGAGCCCAAACAACCACGCCGCACCCTCCTGGCGGTCAAACCCTAGCCGAGCCCCTCCCCTCTTTGTTCCCTCTCCCGCTGCCAAGCTAAGCCCCACTGAGACCTGCGTTGCCACTCTGGCCCAGCTGCAGACCCCAGAAACCTCCCGAGCCGGTCTACCACGTGAGAGAGGGAGGAGAAAGGTGCCCGCCACCTTTACCCACCGAGCCCCATGTGCTCTCCCTCTGCCCTCGACCTTATCTACCACCTCTCGTACCTGGCATCGCCCAGATCCTAGGGCTCGGCCCAGCTCTCCCTTCCCCTCTGCCTGATCCGTCTTCCACCTCCATCTACCCCACCGTCGGCATCAGCTCACCACCGTAGCTAGGAGGAGGCGGGCGTGGTGTTGGGGTGCCGAGGAGGAACCAGTGGAGCCCCTGGACCATCCTAGTACCCGGCGGCGAGGAGGATACCGACGTGTCTGACGAGGAAACCCTTGCCGCGGATCCCCTGCGCTCCTGCCCGATCCACCACCACCATCACACTTCTGGTGAGGCGCTGATCCCTCCTGACATCCTCTTGCACGCCTACGCTTCCTGTACGCGCATGTTTTTCCATCTAGCGCCCTCTGTGCACGGTGCTCGCGGTTACTTCTCCGATGTCGCGCCGCGGTAGGGTCTTCTGGCCGTGCAGCCGTTACCCAGCATCAAACCAAGCCCACCCCAGCGGTAGCCATCTACGCGCGCGCGCTCCAAATCGCGAGATCGAATCCCTGCTGCGCTCTGTCCGTGCCTTTAGTTTTGTCAGACAAAAACGAGAAGAAAAACAGTAGCCGTGGCCTTTTTCCCGTTTACCCCTGCATCTTTTGCTGCTTAACCCGCACTCCAGCTAGGACCCACCTGTCATCTGCAGTAGCACTTTTACAAAAAGGTACCGCGGGTTTTCGACACCTCAACCCGCAGTCCCCTCATGCGCCGCGTGCCATCCGCCTCTCCAACCACTGGCGCGTGGGTCCGTTTGACCACCGGCCCCATCTGTTGGTCTCGCGGGCTAGACGACCCCGCGGTAGGAAAAACCAAGTGCACCCGCTGCGCGCCACCTGCTGCTGAGTCAGCATCGGTCCCACCCATCAGCGTCTCGGGCTATTTTCTCCAGAGTACAAAAAGTCTCTGTGATCTTTTCTAAATAATAAAAATAATCTAGAAATTGCAAATATGATTTTAAATCCAGAAATTAATAACTTTTTATTGACTTTTCCAAATAATACAACTAATATATGTTTTTGAATCAGAAAAATGTGAGGATTTCCAATATGCCATTCAAAATAATGTTTGATTAATTTAAATTTTCAAAATTGTTTAATTGCAATAAAAATGCCCTTTCTTAATTAATTAATAACTTTAATTCTATAACTCCAAATTTGACAAATAATATGTCTAAATCGATCAGCGCGACGAGCCCGTTCCATTTATGCAGTCCACTTTCTGAATTGCAGCATGCATCATATCAATATTAAAAATCATAACTGTTTATGGTAATAAAACTTGACCAAATAATTAATAAAATGAGTTATTCTTGTCCCCACACCTCACCCTTGCCATGCTACATTATTGCCATGTAAATTGTGCATCATTCATCATGGCATGCTTGTTTGCTTGTCGCATTTTATTCATATTCTTGTGCACTTTATTTATGTTGGCCCTTGTTTGTTTGGTTCTTCTTTCGAATAGACGCCGAGCAGGGGAATTATCAAGAATCCCAGGAGTACTACCCATATCCATCTCTCGCTTCAACTGAACTACCAGGAAAGCACTACCACATGCTTGCATACATATAGTACCTATTGCTTCTATCTTATTCTTGCATCATAGAGTCGCGATTGCATTAAACTGAATCCCATGTATTGCATGGCCTTTACTTCTAAACCCCACTGAAGCTTGTTACTCCATCCTATCAGCCATTACTACAGGAGTTGCTTGAGCCTTGCGAGTCGTAGAATTGCATGTGTAGGGTTTGTGAGTGTCTGATGGTTAATGAGGTACCTAAACAATTTAACCTGAGTAGTAATGGGATAACGAATGAAAGAGGCACCGGTGGGCAATATCCGTTATTTGGTTTTTATGCTCACTTGTGTCCCGTAGGACCCCGAGTACTTGATACCTGTTCCTTGAATATTCGCACTATCCACATACGGGAGACTCTATGAATCCCCCTTTGCCAGAGCTTGATTTGTACTTTATTTCTTGGGGCCACAAAGTAGTTTGGGGCTTTATTACTATCCTGTACTTATGCCATGCTTTACCGCTTTATTTTACGATTGTGCATGGAGCACCTGTAATGTTTAGGGATCGCAGCACGATTTTGCGGTACCGATAAGCCTAGTCATAGTTTCGGGTTCCCAATCGTTTACAGCCGTTCTCGCAAACCCTAGGTCCGTCTCGGAGCCGGCCAACTTCGTTGCGGGTATCTTATTGGGTTAGCCCCCTGAAATGAATTATGAATCCTATGATTGCTTTGTCGTGAAAGCCTCGTTGGGTTTTGATTTGGTTTTTCCGAGGTCGATCGTGTCTATGTTGCTATTTGTGCACCCCAGCAGGGTAAATCTTTCTGAAAGCCGTGTCCACGGTTATGGACGACTTGGAGCATAGTTTCTCGATCATAGTCAAGTACAACTAAAGTACCGTTTTAATTTGACTAAATATCTGTCTAGTAATTAGTGCAATACTCATGGAATGGTTAATAAAACTGCCAACGGATGGGTTGTTCGTCCACTTTCTCGTTGGTAAGCGAGAAGGATGATGGATCTGTTACTTCATACTGTTATAACTGTTGTTTCTAATTAATGGACATCCACCTATTTTTGGTTAGGCGGATGGTTAGCGAGTATCTATAGACTTGTTAGTTATTATCTTTTGCTACAATTGCGTCACCCCAGGTATATGTCCCCTTTAGAGGCATAAAGACTTGCTGAGTACCCCTAGGGTCTCACACGATAAATTGTTTGATTCAGATGAAAAGGTGTATTCGGAAGATGGATACTGGGTGGAGGAGACAGATGATGTTGGCAACGATCACTCGGTGTAGAGATTCCGGGGATGGGGATCTGTGAGATCTGTGGGCGGGATGTGCTTATTTATGTGGCATCTTATGCCAATTTGCTTCTTGTCCGTACTCAGATCTTGTTTCCCGCTTCCGCTTGATACTCTGTTGATTGATGTAAGAGGAGCTATCCTACACTATTATATCTATTTAGGATATTTGGATCTTGCCGTATGGCGTTGAAATATTTCTATTTCTTTTAGATGGTATGGCTCTGCGAACTGTTGTAAGGTAGCTTGCATACATATCTCTTCGCTTGTTGCCTACGCCGCTCGCTCTTGTCCCGATGTTCTTGGAAGTGGTTAGGACGGCCGATGGGCCTACACGTGGGTGGCCCTGGGACTCCGCTGTAAAACCCTTAACCACTTTTGGTTCATCCAGGCTTGAACTTAGAGCATAGGGTCCGAGGTTGTTACACGAAGGAAGCACACAGATCTTCTTCGCGCCTTTGCGCCGCGTCACGCGCCGCGATTGCTTCATCGCGACCCTTCACAGCCACAGCAAGTGTCTTCTCTAGGGTGGCGACGTCACGCAAGAGGGTGTTATGTTCAGCTACACAACAAACAAAAATTGATTATCAGTCGACTATATCAAAGGAGAAGAAGAAGAAGAGGTGTTGCACACTCACTCTCAAGCACGCGATGACGCGTCTCCAGCATCGCATGCTGACGGCCCATCGCAAGCACTTGCTCTGCCAAGTGTGCGACTTCCTTCACAAGGAGCGATCACACAACAAAGGGATCAGTAGAAGCAATAGATAACATCAGCTGCAACATTAAAAGAAGAAAATCTACACTTACATGATCCTCCAATGACTCCGAAGATGTCTGATGTATCGTCATCCAGGCAACCATTCGATGCTCCCCTGCATGAGGAGAACTGGAAGAGTTGTGCCCGGAGTGGGCCGCCAATGGAGGGGAAGGAGTGAGCTCGACCTCTTTCTTGGCCCTTGAGGTCGTGACTCATGATTCTTTCAAAAATTGGACGTCGCCAGAAGATGACGATGCCTCTTGACTGCAAAGACAAAATCAACATCAAGAACAAGACAAAAATCCAGAGACAAACCAAAAAGGGCAAAAACAGAGAAGTACAAGTAAACTAGAAAACTTACCAATCAAACTTGTTAAAGTCAAACGTGGCCTCCCCCGACTCTGACGAGGACTCCTTGGGAAATCGCATCTTCTTGTGAGAGGATGGTGCCACGGCCCTCACAGGAATGGCAGGGATTGGCGACTCCGCACCAACACCTGCACCTTCCGGAGTCGAAGGAGACGACGCATTGAAATCCTCGCTGCGCAAACGCTTGCAAGTATCCGGACTACCGGACTCGGGGGCTTCCTCCTCCACATCAGATGGGACGGTCGACTTCGACTCATCCTCTTCCAAGGCTTCGCGAGGGATAACCCCCTCAGGAAGAGGGGGCATACAAGGTGATACCGCCCAATCCTGCATACAGACAACAAATTCAGCAAAAAGCAAGTAAACAATAGAGAAGCAATCGACAAACTTAGCTACTTCGTAGCACAACTATACCTCGGGAGGAGGATTAGTAGCATCAAATGGAGGAACAACTGGCTCACTAGGGAGCACATCATTGACGATGTACTTGGTGACCAGTCGAACCCTCTTGTCCACCTCACTCGCGGACATGCCATCGGCAGACATGCGAGTGGCATCATCAGCGCTAGCCCACTGAAACATGGGGTGGAACCTGGCCTGCAGGGGCTGGATGCGACGGCGCAGCCACGTGCGAATGAGAGCGCAACCTCCCTTGTCTTTGCCTATGCGACTTTCGAGGTCGTAGACGCGCTCGTACAGCACATATGTCTCCGCGGACTCGCCAGGCATAATCACATTCTTCCAAGAGCGCCTCCTCTTGCACGGCGTCGCGGGGTCGAAGGGCACGAGTTGGAAGTGGTCTCCGTTGGCCTTCTGGTTGCGAATGTAGAACCACTTGTCCCTTCACCCTTGGACGGACGCTGTGAGTTTGATATTGAAATAGGTGGCGGATGGGTCGACGTGAATTCCGCAACCACCTACATCATATAGTAAGGAGCCAGAAGAGGATTGGCGCTTCAACTTGAAGATGCGCTTAAGAGGCCAAACTACGGCTCGATTCTGAGCCAGCACTCGCAGAGGGTGATGAAGCAAGAAATATGGAGGATACAGTTCGGAGACAGCTGATGGAGCTGGAGCCAGTAGAAACAAAGGATGCCCCTAAAAAAGGGTGAAGGGGCAAGGACAGACCGTGAATGATGAATGCCAAAAACATCACTCGAAAACCAGCGGGAGGAGCAGGAATTGTCTCACCGCCGGGGACGCGCGCATCAGCCACTGCGTTGGACAACACTCCGTCTTGGCGAAGAAGACGGAGATCCATTGACTTGATGATGGAGGGACGCCCCGCACCATTCGTGACGCGGGTGCCCGTGCCCTTCTTCTTCCCGCCGGCAGCGGCGGAGCCACCTTTCTTCTTCACCGCAGCAGCAGTAGCCGCGGAATTGGGTGCAGCACCTCCCTTCTTCTTCCCCATTGCGCGGCAGCGATGCGATCGAAGGAAGTAGCTCGGAAACGAGCGGAGCTAGTCCAACGTCATGGAAGAAACGAGCACCAAGAAAGCAGAGGAGTAGCGGCAATGGCGATGGAAGCAAAGGATGAATGAGGGCATATGAGAAAAATTACCGTCGTAGCACCGCTACTTAACACCTAGAAGATGCAATCCAACGGCTCAGAAAAACCCTACTGGACACGTGGCAAACATCGCGTTGGACACGTGGAGGAGTGGAAACGCGAACCGTCCCTCCACTGCTCCCATTACGCGTGGAAATCAAGGAGGAGCAGTTAAAAATAAAAGATTACGCACGCCCAGTCAAATCAAAGTCAGAGAGTGGGACCCACTGCTCGTCACGTCCCGTCAAACTCGCTCACGCGGGCAACTGAGGTCATGCAATCGTCAGCACTAACGTCATCAAAGCTACGCAGCAGAAGACTTCGATTACTTTAGTCCTTGCTCGAGTCTTGGACTCCACCAAGCACTCAGGGGCTACTCCCATAGGGAGCGCTAGTCGCGCACCCTATGATTTTTATCTTGTTTTTGCAGGAACATGGACAATAAAAGGCAAACCCAACACCTCGAAATACGGTTTGACTATGGACATGGGTTACTCCCATAGGGAGCGCCGGAAACAAATTCAACTGAAACAAGCAAGCAAAAGACGACAGCAGTCGCAAACGTTCTTTAGTCCCTGCCTGAGTCTTCGACTCAACCAGGCACTCGGGTGCTACTCCCATAGGGAGCGCTGGTCGCGCACCCTATGATTATTTATACTAAGTACTGTGTGTTGAAACATCCACACTCAAAGTTTATGGCGACACCGCCTCATAATTTTTTCCCTACAAAGAGACTGCATCTCCTGGGTCATCCGAATCATCTTCGCGATGATAAAATTCAGATGTCGCGCTTACAGCCTGAAGGTAAGACCTGAATAAGGCCTGGCAACGCATTAGCTGCGCACTACCAAAAATACATCCGTGCCTATAGGTACGATGAACATGCCTTGACGGACGCGTCGAGTGCTCACACCCATACAACTGGAATTCGACTCCTGTAAGACCTCCGCGGCTTGAGTCGAATTACACCAGCACTTTTCCGGATTCGAGTCCGGGGACTCGAGTTCGAGTAGATTGCGTTGTTTTACCCTAAGGTAGGTAACTGACACCGATACATTGGTTAAATCAGGCACGCATATCAACAATCCCTATGACACAAACAAAGCAGTCGAAAATATACTCATTCATGCACTCGAAAGGCTTCATAAAGTCCCCAGTCGAATCTATGATTCCAATGGACACTCGGGGGCTACTGACATGGGTATACCCTACAGGTACTTGAGTTTGGTATATACGGCCTGAATACAGCGGAAGCCCACGGTATCGCCAAGGCCCAAAAGAGGAGTCGAGTGGCCTAAGGACTCTCGATTGCTTGAAGAACAAGAAGAAGCTAAAGATAAAAAGTTCAAAGGGGAAAACCCTAACTTGTAACCGACTCGACCTGCTACCTGAGACCTAGCCTACCTATATAAAGGCTAGGAGGGGGCGGCGAGGAGGACACACGCAACCCTAGTTTTCCACAACCCTCGACAGGTTACATCTGCGCACCATTGTAACCTTCGATTCCTTTGATAATTCCACGAGCAGACAAGCAGGAGTAGGCACCTCTACGAGGCCTGAACCTGGGTAAATCTTTGTCCCCTGTGTGCTTGTTTGCTAGCCGATAGATGTCTCCAGCGCTCCCACCTTCTCCAAAACCCAAGTCCATAACAATGGGCATTGATGAGTTAAACCCTCGTCAGCATGTGTGTTCATTTCATAAACCACTTGGAACCACTAAATGTCATTGCATGTGTGTTCTTTTCATTAAACCAATTGGATGTGTGTTCTTTTCATAATCCACATGGATCCCCTACACAAGTGTTATTTTCATAAACCACTTGGATCCATTAGATGTAATTGCATGTGTGTTGTTTTCATTAAACCAATTGGATGTGTGTTCTTTTCATAATCTACATGGATCCCCTACATTAATGTTCTTTTCATAAACAACATGGATCCACTAGATGCCACTTGCATGTGTGTTCTTTTAATTAAACAACACTGATACACTAGATGTCATTGCATGTGTGTTCTTTTCATAAACAAGTAGAGTCACTCCATGAGTGTTCATTTCATAAACCACATGTATCCATAAGATGTCATTGCATGTGTGTTCTTTTCATAAACGGTAGAGTCACTCCATGAGTGTTCATTTCATAAACCACATGGATCCACTAGATGTCATTGCATGTGCGTTCATTCCATTAAACCACTTGGATACACTAGATGTCATTGCATGTGTGTTCTTTTCATTAAACCAATTGGATGTGTGTTCTTTTCATAAACAAGTAGAGTCACTCCATGAGTCTTCATTTCATAAACCACATGGATCCACTAGATGTCATTGCATGTGTTCTCTTTTCATAAACCACTTGGATGTGTGTTCTATTCATAAAGCAGTAGACTCGCTCCACGAGTGTTAATTTCATAAACCACATGGATCCACTAGATGTCATTGCATCTGTGTTCATTTCATTGAACCACATGGATCCACTAGATGTCATTGCATGTGTGTTCATTTCATTAAAACACTTGGATCCACTAGATGTCATTGCATGTGTGTTCTTTTTATTAAACCAATTGGATGTGTGTTATTTTCATAATCCACATGGATCCACTACATGAGTGTTCTTTTCATAAACCACATGGATCCACTAGATGCCACTTGCATGCGTGTTCTTTTCATTAAACAACTTGGATGTGTGTCTGTCTCATCCCAAAATTTTCTAATTTTGGAATGTGAAATAGATAAAATAAAATTGGTTATTGTTTGACTTTGTTGAAAATTCTCAACGAAAACAAACCTTTTGAATTTAGAAACAACTCACTTTGTTATGACCTAAGTAGCCATATAGGCAAAGAGGCATGAATTGAGTTTTTGTTTTAGTATCTGTGTGAATGTTTGGAACAATGAAAATCATGAAGCATTCATAAGCATTGCATTGCATCCATGCAAGGTTCCTAAAAATTGAATCCAAATCCTAGTATCTAAATCCGATAGTTGTTTTGCCCAAATATTCCTATAAGAAATATATAGACATTTATGAAGCAACCATCTTCAAACTAGTGAAAATGTTACAAATATGATACTATAATGATCTACTCAATTTTATAAAAATTTAGAAACAAGAATCATTTTATTTGGAGTTCGTATGCAAAAGATATAAAGAAAATACCAAAATAGAAAAAGAAAAAGAAAAAGGAAAGAAAAAGAAAAAAACGAAATGGGCCACCCGGCCGGCCCACTCAGCCGACCGAACCAGCCAGCAGCGCACGGGAGGGATCGATCCCACCGATTGCTTTAAAAAGCGTGTGAAAATCTGTTTTCTAAACCTATGGGTATTCAAATCCCTATAATTTTTTATCTATAACTCCGAATTGACATCCGTTTGTTTCTACTTGTTCCCTACTCCAAGATCTATCTTCACATCGTCCTAAAAGTCTATGTAATCCTCCGGAGCCACAGCTGTATCACTTTTCCTTCTCGAAATCCCGAATCTACACCCTACCGAATTGTATTTTGCTTCTAAACTTATCTAAACGATGTCGGATGCCTTCGGATACAACACGAAAGTTGTAGATCTCGTCAAAATATTCCAATACCAACAAACCTCACCTCTTTTCATCCACCACGTACAAAGAATTTTGCCACGTAATATTTCAGATCTAGCGATGTAATACCAAGATTTACTCACACTCGTTTCTTCAAATCCAAATTCCTTTGGTGAAAAGGTAGATCTAATGATTATCCACACGTTCATGTTTAATGTTTTTCAATTTGATCTACGGATTTGTCTCTCTAACACAGATCCGTTTCTAATCTTTTCCGAGACAAAATCGAGCCGTTTTGGAGCCAACTTCTCTCCTAGCCACCGTATCTTATCTCGACGGTCCAGATTCAATTGTCCCGATCAGCTGCCTCGTCACCGCCACATCATCGCCAGGTCAGCGTATAGTCCCGGTCAGCCTACACGGTCAACCTGTCCAGTCAGCAGAATATTCCCTGGAATATTCCATTCGAATTTAAAATTGTAGATTATAGATCTAACTTGTAAAATCCATAGAAAATTCATACTATGTTCAAAATTGCATATAATATATAAATTGAAGATAATTTCATGTAGTTTGATAATTTCTATTTAGATCTCGGTTTTGCTGTATAGATTACTGGCGAATAATTAATTAGTATTATCGGCCTTGGAAATCATTAAATTCATAGTAAATAATCTAGAGATCTGAAAAATATGAGTAATATGTCCCTGAGTTCACAATCTTGTGTAATTTTCAGATATGTACTTAGTTTTGTTTGTTGTCAGTATGATCTGTTTAGATTAATTAAACTCCATTAAACACTAAATAAATCCTAGAAAAATATCTATAAGTTCGATTAGGGTGAATCCAATTCCTACTAGTTCGTATTAAAGCCCTCTATCCATTACAGTTCAGATACAAATTTAATTCGGCAACTAGTATAGAAGCTACAACAGTTATGTTAAAACCCCTTTATTGGCAATTGGAATTGGATAACAAATACTATATTGCATTAAAACACTTCTACATGCATCATGTGATCTAGTATTGTTTAGATAACTAATTACAACCATTGTGACATATTAAATCACCATGCATGCATTTGATCATCATTGTTTTATTATATTGTTGTATTGTTGCATGATTGCAATGTTTGAATGATATGTTGTTGTGCTTTTTCTTTTGAACGATACATTGCGAGGAGTGCAACTACTATGATCACAACAGCTATGATTGCGAGCATTGTGATTGCAAGTCTTTTGAGTGCGACGAGTGCAACCATTATATTTGTGAGGATTGTCGAATCGACTACATCTACAACAAAGGCAAGTAGATGCTATTTTGGTCATATTTTGTCCTACTATTTTCCCTACTGCATGTGTAGTGTATTTCTTGTAGATGCATGAGTAGGAATTACTATTGCTATGCTATGTCCTGTGTATCTTGGTAGGAGCCACTTGTAGTTGAGCCGTCATATGCTAGTTGAGCTTAGCCATGCTATCTAGACGAGGGAAGGGTCTACACCATGCTATTGTATCGTGTATGTTTTACTCAACTAAAACAACTTGATCAATGAACTCTCTGGATGGAATTGGTAATTGCCTGGTTCGTGAATGCCGGGCCCATGTCTATGGTTTACCCGAGTAGCTCACTTGTGGATGGCCACCCAGCTTTCTGAGAATTGATTAGTGTCTTGATTTGGTAGCTTACGTGTACAGCCATATGCCAGTGAGTTATGGGTGCCTGGATGGACTTAGTAGGTTGTGGCGACCCGAGCTCTTCATATCCAGTGATGTAGTGAATGTGATAGGTTGGTACGGTGCGTGGATCGGCTTGGGGAGCAACTTCCCGAATTGTCTCTTCTTGGGGTTCTCCTTATCATGACTCAATATACATGTCATGGTATGAGCGGGTCGACCAAGTCATATGGGTAAAGTGTGCAAACCCCTGCAGGGTGTAAAACTAAATTCTTAGCCGTGTCCCCGGTAATTGACGATTGAGTTGCTGGATTATGGGAGCTATGACATGTTCTCGTTCATTCCAATTTGCAATTATTAAAACTTGATGGGTGAACTTAATGGGTTGTTGTGATCAAACTTGATTTTTCATAAACCACATGGATCCACTAGATCCATGTGGATGTGTGTTCTTTTCATAATCTACGTGGATCCCCTACATGAGTGTTTTTTTCATAAACCACATGGATCCATTAGATGCCACTAGCATGTGTGTTCTTTTCATTAAAAAACACTGATACACTAGATGTCATTACAGGTGTCTTCTTTTCGTAAACCACTTGGATATGTGTTCTTTTCATAAACCAGTAGATACACTCCATGAGTGTTCTTTTCATAAACCACTTCGATATGTGTCTTTTCAAAAACTAGTAGATACACTCCATGAGTGTTCATTTCATAAACCATATGGATCCGCTAGATGTCATTGCATCTGTGTTCATTTCACTAAACCAGTTGGACCCACTAGATGTCATTGCATGTGTGTTCTTTTTATTAAACCAATTGAATGTGTGTTATTTTCATAATCTACGTGGATCCCTACATGATGTTCTTTTCATAAACCACAGGGATCCACTAGATGCCACTTGCATGTGTGTTCTTTTCATTAAACAACAATGGTACACTATATATCATTGCATGTGTGTTCTTTTCATAAACCACTTGGACATGTGTTCTTTTCATAAACCAGTAGATACACTCCATGAGTGTTCTTTTCATAAACCACTTGGATATGTGTCTTTTCATAAACCAGTAGATACACTCCAGAGTGTTCATTTCATAAACCACATGGATCCACTAGATGTCATTGCATGTGTGTTCATTTCGTTAAACCACTTGGATCCACTAGATGTCGTTGCATGTGTGTTCTTTTCATTAAACCAATTGGATGTTTGTTCTTTTCATAATCTACATGGATCCCCTACATGAGTGTTCTTTTCATAAACCACATGGATCCACTAGATGCCACTTGCAGGTGTGTTGTTTTCATTAAACAACACTGATACACTAGATGTCATTGCATGTGTGTTCTTTTCATAAACCACTTGGATATGTGTTCTTTTCGTAAACTAGTAGATATACTCCATGAGTGTTCTTTTCATAAACCACTTGGATATGTGTCTTTTCATAAACCAGTAGATACACTCCATGAGTGTTCATTTCATCAACCACATCGATCCACTAGATGTCATTGCATGTGTGTTCATTTCATTAAACCACTTGGGTACACTAGATGTCATTGTATGTGTGTTCCTTTCATTAAACCAATTGGATATGTGTTCTATTCATAAACTAGTAGATAAACTCCATGAGTGTTCATTTCTTAAACCACATGGATCCACTAGATGTCATTGCATGTGTGTTCATTTCATAAACCACATGGATCCACTAGATGTCATTGGATGTGTTAACTTTTCATAAACCACTTGGAGGTGTGTTCTTTTCATCAACCAGTAGAGTCACTCCATGAGTGTTCATTTCATAAACCACATGGATCCACTAGATTTGATTACATGTGTGTTCTTTTCATTAACCACATGGATCCACTAGATTTCATTGGATGTGTTAACTTTTCATAAACCACTTGGAGGTGTGTTCTGTTCATCAACCAGTAGAGTCAATTCATGAGTGTTCATTTCATAAACCACATGGATCCACTAGATTTCATTGCATGTGTGTTCTTCTCATTAAACCACTTGGATCCACTAGATGGCATTGCATGTGTGTTCTTTTCATAAACCAGTAGATATACTCGATGAGTGTTCATTTCATTAAACCACATGGATCTACTAGAGGTCATTGCATGTGTGTTCAATTCATTAAACCACTTAGATCCACAAGATGTCATTGCATGTTTGTTCTTTTCATTAAGCCAATTGGACGTGTGTTATTTTCATAATCCACATGCATCCACACATGAGTGTTATTTTCATAAACCACATGGATCCACTAGATGCCACTTCCTTGTGTGTTCTTTCCATTAAACAACTGGATGTGCGTTATTTTCATAAACACTAGATGTCTCTGCATGTGTGTACATTTCATAAACCACTTAGATCCACTAGATGTCATTGTATGTGTGTTCTTTTCATTAAACCAATTGGATGTGTGTTCTTTTCATAATGCAGATGGATCCTCTTCATGAGTGTTATTTTACTAAACCACATGGATCCACTAGATGCCACTTCATGTGTGTTCTTTTCATTAAACAACACTGATAGCGTAGATGTCATTGCATGTGTGTTCTTTTCACAATACACTTGGATATGTGTTTTTTTCTTAAGCCAGTAGATACACTCCATGAGTGTTCTTTTCATAAACCACTTGTATATGTGTTATTTTCATAAACCCCTAGATACACTCCATGAGTGTTCATTTCATAAACCACATGGATCCACTAGATGTCATTGCATGTGTGTTCTTTCATTAAACCACTTGGATCTACTATATGTCATTACATGTGTGTTCATTTTCTAAACCACTTGGTTGTGTGTTCGTCTCATAAAACAGTAGAGTAACTCCATGAGTATTCATTCATAAACCACATCGATCCACTAAATGTCATTGCATGTGTGTTCTTTTCATTAAACCACTTGGATCCGCTAGATGCCATTGCATGTGTTGTTCTTTTCGTTAAACTAATTAGATGTGTGTCTTTTCATAAACCAGTAGAGTCACTCCATGAGTATTCATTTCATAAACCACATGTATCCACAAGGTGTCATTGCATGTGTGTTCTTTTCATAAACCAGTAGAGTCACTCCATGAGGGTTTATTTGATAAACCACATGGATCCACTAGATGTCATTGCATGTGTGTTCATTCCATTAAACCACTTGGATCCACTAGATGTCATTGCATGTGTGTTCTTTTCATTATACCAATTGGATGTTTGTTCTTTTCATAAACTAGTAGAGTCCTTCATGAGTGTTCATTTCATAAACCACATGGATCAACTAGATGTCATTGGATGTGTGTTCTTTTCATTAAACCACATGGATCCACTAGATGTCATTGCATGTGTGATCTTTACATTAATCAATTGGATATGTGTTCTTTTCATAAACCAGTAGATATACTCCATGAGTGTTCATTTCATTAAACCACATGGATCCACTAGAGGTCATTGCATGTGTCTTCGTTTCATTAAACCATTTGGATCCACTAGATGCCACTTGCATGTGTGTTCTTTTCATTAAACAACACTGAGACCCTAGATGTCATTGCATGTGTGTTCTTTTCACAATACACTTGGATATGTGTTTTTTTCCATAAGCCAGTAGATACACTCCATCAGTGTTCTTTTCATAAACCACATGGATATGTGTTATTTTCATAAACCCCTAGATACACTCCATGAGTGTTCATTTCATAAACCACATGGATCCACTAGATGTCATTGCATCTGTTTTTTTTCATTAATCCACTTGGATCCACTATATGTCATTGCATGTGTGTTTCATTTTCTAAACCTCTTAGTTGTGTGTTAGTCTCATAAAATAGTAGAGTAACTCCATGAGTATTCATTTCATAAACCACATCGATCCACTAGATGTCATTGCATGTGTGTTCTTTTCATTAAACCACTTGGATCCGCTAGATGCCATTGCATGTGTCTTATTTTCGTTAAACTAATTAGATATGTGTTCTTTTCATAAACCAGTAGAGTCACTCCATGAGTGTTCATTTCATAAAGCACATGTATCCACAAGATGTCATTGCATGTGTGTTCTTTTCATAAACCAGTAGAGTCACTCCATGAGGGTTTATTTGATAAACCACATGGATCCACCAGTTGTCATGCATGTGTGTTCATCCATTAAACCACTTGGATCCACTAGATGTCATTGCATGTGTGTTCTTTTCATTAAACCAATTGGATGTGTGTTCTTTTCATAAACTAGTAGAGTCCTCCATGAGTGTTCATTTCATAAACCACATGGATCCACTAGATGTCATTGCATGTGTGTTCTTTTCATTAAACCACATGGATCCACTGGATGTCATTACATGTCTATTCTTTTCATTAACCATTTGGATATGTGTTCTTTTCATAAACTAGTAGATATACTCGATGAGTGTTCATTTCATTAAACCACATGGATCCACTAGAGGTCATTGCATGTGTCTTCATTTCATTAAACCACTTGGATCCACTATATGGCATTGCATTTGTGTTCTTTTCATTAAACCAATTAGACGTGTGTTATTTTCATAATCCACATGGATCCACTACATGAGTTTTCTTTTCATAAACCACATGGATCCACTAGATGCCACTTGCGTGTTTGTTCTTTTCATTAAACTACATGGATGTGTGTTAGTTTCATAAACCACAAGATGTCATTGCATGTGTGTTTATTTCATAAACCACTTGGATCCACTAGATGTCATTGCATGTGTGTTCTTTTCACTAAACCAATTGGATGTATGTTCTTTTCATAATCCACATGGATCCGCTACATGAGTAATCCTTTAATAAACGACATGTATCCACTAGATGCTACTTGCATGTGTGTTCTTTTCATTAAACAATACTGATACACTAGATGTCATTGCATGGGTGTTCATTTCATTAAACCACTTGGATCCACTAGATGTCATTGCATTTGTGTTCTTTTCGTTAAACCACTTGGATCCACTAGATGTCGTTGCATGTGTGTTCTTTTCATTAAACCAATTGGATGTTTGTTCTTTTCATAATCTACATGGATCCCCTACATGAGTGTTCTTTTCATAAACCACATGGATCCACTAGATGCCACTTGCAGGTGTGTTGTTTTCATTAAACAACACTGATACACTAGATGTCATTGCATGTGTGTTCTTTTCATAAACCACTTGGATATGTGTTCTTTTCGTAAACTAGTAGATATACTCCATGAGTGTTCTTTTCATAAACCACTTGGATATGTGTCTTTTCATAAACCAGTAGATACACTCCATGAGTGTTCATTTCATCAACCACATCGATCCACTAGATGTCATTGCATGTGTGATCATTTCATTAAACCACTTGGGTACACTAGATGTCATTGTATGTGTGTTCCTTTCATTAAACCAATTGGATATGTGTTATATTCATAAACTAGTAGATAAACTCCATGAGTGTTCATTTCTTAAACCACATGGATCCACTAGATGTCATTGCATGTGTGTTCATTTCATAAACCACATGGATCCACTAGATGTCATTGGATGTGTTAACTTTTCATAAACCACTTGGAGGTGTGTTCTTTTCATCAACCAGTAGAGTCACTCCATGAGTTTTCATTTCATAAACCACATGGATCCACTAGATTTGATTGCATGTGTGTTCTTTTCATTAAACCACATGGATCCACTAGATTTCATTGGATGTGTTAACTTTTCATAACCCACTTGGAGGTGTGTTCTGTTCATCAACCAGTAGAGTCACTTCATGAGTGTTCATTTCATAAACCACATGGATCCACTAGATTTCATTGCATGTGTGTTCTTCTCATTAAACCACTTGGATCCACTAGATGGCATTGCATGTGTGTTCTTTTCATTAAACCAACTGGATATGTGTTCTTTTCATAAACCAGTAGATACACTCCAAGAGTGTTCATTTCATTAAACCACATGGATCTACTAGAGGTCATTGCAAGTGTGTTCAATTCATTAAACCACTTAGATCCACAAGATGTCATTCCATGTTTGTTCTTTTCATTAAGCCAATTGGACGTGTGTTATTTTCATAATCCACATGCATCCACTACATGAGTATTATTTTCATAAACCACATGGATCCACTAGATGCCACTTCCTTGTGTGTTCTTTTCATTAAACAACTTGGATGTGCGTTATTTTCATAAACCACTAGATGTCACTGCATGTGTGTACATTTCATAAACCACTTAGATCCACTAGATGTCATTGCATGTGTGTTCTTTTCATTAAACCAATTGGATGTATGGTGTTTTCATAATCCACTTGGATCCCCTACATGAGTGTTCTTTTCATAAACCACATGGATCCACTAGATGGCACTTCCATGTGGTATCTTTTCATTAAAGAACACTGATAAACTATATGTCATTGCATGTGTGTGCATCTCATTAAACCACTTGGATCCACTAGATGTCATTGCATGTGTGTTCTTTTCATTAAACCATATGGATCCACTAGATGTCATTGCATGTGTGTTTTGCATGTGTGTTCTTTTCATTAGACAACTTGGATGTGTGTTATTTTCATAAACCACTAGATGTCACTACATGTGTGTTCATTTCATAAACCACTTGGATCCACTAGATGTCATTGTATGTGTGTTCTTTTCATTAAACCAATTGGATGTGTGTTCTTTTCATAATGCAGATGGATCCTCTTCATGAGTGTTATTTTACTAAACCACATGGATCCACTAGATGCCACTTGCATGTGTGTTCTTTTCATTAAACAACACTGATAGCGTAGATGTCATTGCATGTGTGTTCTTTTCACAATACACTTGGATATGTGTTTTTTTCTTAAGCCAGTAGATACACTCCATGAGTGTTCTTTTCATAAACCACTTGTATATGTGTTATTTTCATAAACCCCTAGATACACTCCATGAGTGTTCATTTCATAAACCACATGGATCCACTAGATGTCATTGCATGTGTGTTCTTTTCATTAAACCACTTGGATCTACTATATGACATTACATGTGTGTTCATTTTCTAAACCACTTGGTTGTGTGTTCGTCTCATAAAACAGTAGAGTAACTCCATGAGTATTCATTTCATAAACCACATCGATCCACTAAATGTCATTGCATGTGTGTTCTTTTCATTAAACCACTTGGATCCGCGAGATGCCATTGCATGCGTGTTCTTTTCGTTAAACTAATTAGATGTGTGTTCTTTTCATAAACCAGTAGAGTCACTCCATGAGTATTCATTTCATAAACCACATGTATCCACAAGGTGTCATTGCATGTGTGTTCTTTTCATAAACCAGTAGAGTCACTCCATGAGGGTTTATTTGATAAACCACATGGATCCACTAGATGTCATTGCATGTGTGTTCATTCCATTAAACCACTTGGATCCACTAGATGTCATTGCATGTGTGTTCTTTTCATTATACCAATTGGATGTTTGTTCTTTTCATAAACTAGTAGAGTCCTTCATGAGTGTTCATTTCATAAACCACATGGATCAACTAGATGTCATTGGATGTGTGTTCTT
Organism: Avena eriantha; assembly: GCA_910589775.1. Classification (NCBI taxonomy): domain Eukaryota; kingdom Viridiplantae; phylum Streptophyta; class Magnoliopsida; order Poales; family Poaceae; genus Avena; species Avena eriantha. The sequence goes on along the minus strand of OU342740.1, from coordinate 132,277,902 downwards.
TTCATTAAACCACATGGATCCACTAGATGTCATTGCATGTGTGATCTTTACATTAAATCAATTGGATATGTGTTCTTTTCATAAACCAGTAGATATACTCCATGAGTGTTCATTTCATTAAACCACATGGATCCACTAGAGGTCATTGCATGTGTCTTCGTTTCATTAAACCATTTGGATCCACTAGATGCCACTTGCATGTGTGTTCTTTTCATTAAACAACACTGAGACCCTAGATGTCATTGCATGTGTGTTCTTTTCACAATACACTTGGATATGTGTTTTTTTCCATAAGCCAGTAGATACACTCTATGAGTGTTCTTTTCATAAACCACATTGATATGTGTTATTTTCATAAACCCCTAGATACACTCCATGAGTGTTCATTTCATAAACCACATGGATCCACTAGATGTCATTGCATGTGTTTTTTTTCATTAATCCACTTGGATCCACTATATGTCATTGCATGTGTGTTCATTTTCTAAACCACTTAGTTGTGTGTTAGTCTCATAAAATAGTAGAGTAACTCCATGAGTATTCATTTCATAAACCACATCGATCCACTAGATGTCATTGCATGTGTGTTCTTTTCATTAAACCACTTGGATCCGCTAAATGCCATTGCATGTGTGTTATTTTCGTTAAACTAATTAGATATGTGTTCTTTTCATAAACCAGTAGAGTCACTCCATGAGTGTTCATTTCATAAAGCACATGTATCCACAAGATGTCATTGCATGTGTGTTCTTTTCATAAACCAGTAGAGTCACTCCATGAGGGTTTATTTGATAAACCACATGGATCCACTAGTTGTCATTGCATGTGTGTTCATCCATTAAACCACTTGGATCCACTAGATGTCATTGCATGTGTGTTCTTTTCATTAAACCAATTGGATGTGTGTTCTTTTCATAAACTAGTAGAGTCCTCCATGAGTGTTCATTTCATAAACCACATGGATCCACTAGATGTCATTGCATGTGTGTTCTTTTCATTAAACCACATGGATCCACTGGATGTCATTACATGTCTATTCTTTTCATTAAACCATTTGGATATGTGTTCTTTTCATAAACTAGTAGATATACTCGATGAGTGTTCATTTCATTAAACCACATGGATCCACTAGAGGTCATTGCATGTGTCTTCATTTCATTAAACCACTTGGATCCACTATATGGCATTGCATTTGTGTTCTTTTCATTAAACCAATTAGACGTGTGTTATTTTCATAATCCACATGGATCCACTACATGAGTTTTCTTTTCATAAACCACATGGATCCACTAGATGCCACTTGCATGTTTGTTCTTTTCATTAAACAACATGGATGTGTGTTAGTTTCATAAACCACAAGATGTCATTGCATGTGTGTTTATTTCATAAACCACTTGGATCCACTAGATGTCATTGCATGTGTGTTCTTTTCACTAAACCAATTGGATGTATGTTCTTTTCATAATCCACATGGATCCGCTACATGAGTAATCCTTTAATAAACGACATGTATCCACTAGATGCTACTTGCATGTGTGTTCTTTTCATTAAACAATACTGATACACTAGATGTCATTGCATGGGTGTTCATTTCATTAAACCACTTGGATCCACTAGATGTCATTGCATTTGTGTTCTTTTCGTTAAACCACTTGGATCCACTAGATGTCGTTGCATGTGTGTTCTTTTCATTAAACCAATTGGATGTTTGTTCTTTTCATAATCTACATGGATCCCCTACATGAGTGTTCTTTTCATAAACCACATGGATCCACTAGATGCCACTTGCAGGTGTGTTGTTTTCATTAAACAACACTGATACACTAGATGTCATTGCATGTGTGTTCTTTTCATAAACCACTTGGATATGTGTTCTTTTCGTAAACTAGTAGATATACTCCATGAGTGTTCTTTTCATAAACCACTTGGATATGTGTCTTTTCATAAACCAGTAGATACACTCCATGAGTGTTCATTTCATCAACCACATCGATCCACTAGATGTCATTGCATGTGTGATCATTTCATTAAACCACTTGGGTACACTAGATGTCATTGTATGTGTGTTCCTTTCATTAAACCAATTGGATATGTGTTATATTCATAAACTAGTAGATAAACTCCATGAGTGTTCATTTCTTAAACCACATGGATCCACTAGATGTCATTGCATGTGTGTTCATTTCATAAACCACATGGATCCACTAGATGTCATTGGATGTGTTAACTTTTCATAAACCACTTGGAGGTGTGTTCTTTTCATCAACCAGTAGAGTCACTCCATGAGTTTTCATTTCATAAACCACATGGATCCACTAGATTTGATTGCATGTGTGTTCTTTTCATTAAACCACATGGATCCACTAGATTTCATTGGATGTGTTAACTTTTCATAACCCACTTGGAGGTGTGTTCTGTTCATCAACCAGTAGAGTCACTTCATGAGTGTTCATTTCATAAACCACATGGATCCACTAGATTTCATTGCATGTGTGTTCTTCTCATTAAACCACTTGGATCCACTAGATGGCATTGCATGTGTGTTCTTTTCATTAAACCAACTGGATATGTGTTCTTTTCATAAACCAGTAGATACACTCCAAGAGTGTTCATTTCATTAAACCACATGGATCTACTAGAGGTCATTGCAAGTGTGTTCAATTCATTAAACCACTTAGATCCACAAGATGTCATTCCATGTTTGTTCTTTTCATTAAGCCAATTGGACGTGTGTTATTTTCATAATCCACATGCATCCACTACATGAGTATTATTTTCATAAACCACATGGATCCACTAGATGCCACTTCCTTGTGTGTTCTTTTCATTAAACAACTTGGATGTGCGTTATTTTCATAAACCACTAGATGTCACTGCATGTGTGTACATTTCATAAACCACTTAGATCCACTAGATGTCATTGCATGTGTGTTCTTTTCATTAAACCAATTGGATGTATGGTGTTTTCATAATCCACTTGGATCCCCTACATGAGTGTTCTTTTCATAAACCACATGGATCCACTAGATGGCACTTCCATGTGGTATCTTTTCATTAAAGAACACTGATAAACTATATGTCATTGCATGTGTGTGCATCTCATTAAACCACTTGGATCCACTAGATGTCATTGCATGTGTGTTCTTTTCATTAAACCATATGGATCCACTAGATGTCATTGCATGTGTGTTTTGCATGTGTGTTCTTTTCATTAGACAACTTGGATGTGTGTTATTTTCATAAACCACTAGATGTCACTACATGTGTGTTCATTTCATAAACCACTTGGATCCACTAGATGTCATTGTATGTGTGTTCTTTTCATTAAACCAATTGGATGTGTGTTCTTTTCATAATGCAGATGGATCCTCTTCATGAGTGTTATTTTACTAAACCACATGGATCCACTAGATGCCACTTGCATGTGTGTTCTTTTCATTAAACAACACTGATAGCGTAGATGTCATTGCATGTGTGTTCTTTTCACAATACACTTGGATATGTGTTTTTTTCTTAAGCCAGTAGATACACTCCATGAGTGTTCTTTTCATAAACCACTTGTATATGTGTTATTTTCATAAACCCCTAGATACACTCCATGAGTGTTCATTTCATAAACCACATGGATCCACTAGATGTCATTGCATGTGTGTTCTTTTCATTAAACCACTTGGATCTACTATATGACATTACATGTGTGTTCATTTTCTAAACCACTTGGTTGTGTGTTCGTCTCATAAAACAGTAGAGTAACTCCATGAGTATTCATTTCATAAACCACATCGATCCACTAAATGTCATTGCATGTGTGTTCTTTTCATTAAACCACTTGGATCCGCGAGATGCCATTGCATGCGTGTTCTTTTCGTTAAACTAATTAGATGTGTGTTCTTTTCATAAACCAGTAGAGTCACTCCATGAGTATTCATTTCATAAACCACATGTATCCACAAGGTGTCATTGCATGTGTGTTCTTTTCATAAACCAGTAGAGTCACTCCATGAGGGTTTATTTGATAAACCACATGGATCCACTAGATGTCATTGCATGTGTGTTCATTCCATTAAACCACTTGGATCCACTAGATGTCATTGCATGTGTGTTCTTTTCATTATACCAATTGGATGTTTGTTCTTTTCATAAACTAGTAGAGTCCTTCATGAGTGTTCATTTCATAAACCACATGGATCAACTAGATGTCATTGGATGTGTGTTCTTTTCATTAAACCACATGGATCCACTAGATGTCATTGCATGTGTGATCTTTACATTAAATCAATTGGATATGTGTTCTTTTCATAAACCAGTAGATATACTCCATGAGTGTTCATTTCATTAAACCACATGGATCCACTAGAGGTCATTGCATGTGTCTTCGTTTCATTAAACCATTTGGATCCACTAGATGCCACTTGCATGTGTGTTCTTTTCATTAAACAACACTGAGACCCTAGATGTCATTGCATGTGTGTTCTTTTCACAATACACTTGGATATGTGTTTTTTTCCATAAGCCAGTAGATACACTCTATGAGTGTTCTTTTCATAAACCACATTGATATGTGTTATTTTCATAAACCCCTAGATACACTCCATGAGTGTTCATTTCATAAACCACATGGATCCACTAGATGTCATTGCATGTGTTTTTTTTCATTAATCCACTTGGATCCACTATATGTCATTGCATGTGTGTTCATTTTCTAAACCACTTAGTTGTGTGTTAGTCTCATAAAATAGTAGAGTAACTCCATGAGTATTCATTTCATAAACCACATCGATCCACTAGATGTCATTGCATGTGTGTTCTTTTCATTAAACCACTTGGATCCGCTAAATGCCATTGCATGTGTGTTATTTTCGTTAAACTAATTAGATATGTGTTCTTTTCATAAACCAGTAGAGTCACTCCATGAGTGTTCATTTCATAAAGCACATGTATCCACAAGATGTCATTGCATGTGTGTTCTTTTCATAAACCAGTAGAGTCACTCCATGAGGGTTTATTTGATAAACCACATGGATCCACTAGTTGTCATTGCATGTGTGTTCATCCATTAAACCACTTGGATCCACTAGATGTCATTGCATGTGTGTTCTTTTCATTAAACCAATTGGATGTGTGTTCTTTTCATAAACTAGTAGAGTCCTCCATGAGTGTTCATTTCATAAACCACATGGATCCACTAGATGTCATTGCATGTGTGTTCTTTTCATTAAACCACATGGATCCACTGGATGTCATTACATGTCTATTCTTTTCATTAAACCATTTGGATATGTGTTCTTTTCATAAACTAGTAGATATACTCGATGAGTGTTCATTTCATTAAACCACATGGATCCACTAGAGGTCATTGCATGTGTCTTCATTTCATTAAACCACTTGGATCCACTATATGGCATTGCATTTGTGTTCTTTTCATTAAACCAATTAGACGTGTGTTATTTTCATAATCCACATGGATCCACTACATGAGTTTTCTTTTCATAAACCACATGGATCCACTAGATGCCACTTGCATGTTTGTTCTTTTCATTAAACAACATGGATGTGTGTTAGTTTCATAAACCACAAGATGTCATTGCATGTGTGTTTATTTCATAAACCACTTGGATCCACTAGATGTCATTGCATGTGTGTTCTTTTCACTAAACCAATTGGATGTATGTTCTTTTCATAATCCACATGGATCCGCTACATGAGTAATCCTTTAATAAACGACATGTATCCACTAGATGCTACTTGCATGTGTGTTCTTTTCATTAAACAATACTGATACACTAGATGTCATTGCATGGGTGTTCATTTCATTAAACCACTTGGATCCACTAGATGTCATTGCATTTGTGTTCTTTTCGTTAAACCACTTGGATCCACTAGATGTCGTTGCATGTGTGTTCTTTTCATTAAACCAATTGGATGTTTGTTCTTTTCATAATCTACATGGATCCCCTACATGAGTGTTCTTTTCATAAACCACATGGATCCACTAGATGCCACTTGCAGGTGTGTTGTTTTCATTAAACAACACTGATACACTAGATGTCATTGCATGTGTGTTCTTTTCATAAACCACTTGGATATGTGTTCTTTTCGTAAACTAGTAGATATACTCCATGAGTGTTCTTTTCATAAACCACTTGGATATGTGTCTTTTCATAAACCAGTAGATACACTCCATGAGTGTTCATTTCATCAACCACATCGATCCACTAGATGTCATTGCATGTGTAATCATTTCATTAAACCACTTGGGTACACTAGATGTCATTGTATGTGTGTTCCTTTCATTAAACCAATTGGATATGTGTTATATTCATAAACTAGTAGATAAACTCCATGAGTGTTCATTTCTTAAACCACATGGATCCACTAGATGTCATTGCATGTGTGTTCATTTCATAAACCACATGGATCCACTAGATGTCATTGGATGTGTTAACTTTTCATAAACCACTTGGAGGTGTGTTCTTTTCATCAACCAGTAGAGTCACTCCATGAGTTTTCATTTCATAAACCACATGGATCCACTAGATTTGATTGCATGTGTGTTCTTTTCATTAAACCACATGGATCCACTAGATTTCATTGGATGTGTTAACTTTTCATAACCCACTTGGAGGTATGTTCTGTTCATCAACCAGTAGAGTCACTTCATGAGTGTTCATTTCATAAACCACATGGATCCACTAGATTTCATTGCATGTGTGTTCTTCTCATTAAACCACTTGGATCCACTAGATGGCATTGCATGTGTGTTCTTTTCATTAAACCAACTGGATATGTGTTCTTTTCATAAACCAGTAGATACACTCCAAGAGTGTTCATTTCATTAAACCACATGGATCTACTAGAGGTCATTGCATGTGTGTTCAATTCATTAAACCACATAGATCCACAAGATGTCATTCCATGTTTGTTCTTTTCATTAAGCCAATTGGACGTGTGTTATTTTCATAATCCACATGCATCCACTACATGAGTATTATTTTCATAAACCACATGGATCCACTAGATGCCACTTCCTTGTGTGTTCTTTTCATTAAACAACTTGGATGTGCGTTATTTTCATAAACCACTAGATGTCACTGCATGTGTGTACATTTCATAAACCACTTAGATCCACTAGATGTCATTGCATGTGTGTTCTTTTCATTAAACCAATTGGATGTATGGTGTTTTCATAATCCACTTGGATCCCCTACATGAGTGTTCTTTTCATAAACCACATGGATCCACTAGATGGCACTTCCATGTGGTATCTTTTCATTAAAGAACACTGATAAACTATATGTCATTGCATGTGTGTGCATCTCATTAAACCACTTGGATCCACTAGATGTCATTGCATGTGTGTTCTTTTCATTAAACCATATGGATCCACTAGATGTCATTGCATGTGTGTTTTGCATGTGTGTTCTTTTCATTAGGCAACTTGGATGTGTGTTATTTTCATAAACCACTAGATGTCACTACATGTGTGTTCATTTCATAAACCACTTGGATCCACTAGATGTCATTGTATGTGTGTTCTTTTCATTAAACCAATTGGATGTGTGTTCTTTTCATAATGCAGATGGATCCTCTTCATGAGTGTTATTTTACTAAACCACATGGATCCACTAGATGCCACTTGCATGTGTGTTCTTTTCATTAAACAACACTGATAGCCTAGATGTCATTGCATGTGTGTTCTTTTCACAATACACTTGGATATGTGTTTTTTTCTTAAGCCAGTAGATACACTCCATGAGTGTTCTTTTCATAAACCACTTGTATATGTGTTATTTTCATAAACCCCTAGATACACTCCATGAGTGTTCATTTCATAAACCACATGGATCCACTAGATGTCATTGCATGTGTGTTCTTTTCATTAAACCACTTGGATCTACTATATGTACATTACATGTGTGTTCATTTTCTAAACCACTTGGTTGTGTGTTCGTCTCATAAACAGTAGAGTAACTCAATGAGTATTCATTTCATAAACCACATCGATCCACTAAATGTCATTGCATGTGTGTTCTTTTCATTAAACCACTTGGATCCGCTAGATGCCATTGCATGTGTCTTCTTTTCGTTAAACTAATTAGATATGTGTTCTTTTCATAAACCAGTAGAGTCACTCCATGAGTGTTCATTTCATAAAGCACATGTATCCACAAGATGTCATTGCATGTGTGTTCTTTTCATAAACCAGTAGAGTCACTCCATGAGGGTTTATTTGATAAACCACATGGATCCACTAGATGTCATTGCATATGTGTTCATTCCATTAAACCACTTGGATCCACTAGATGTCATTGCATGTGTGTTCTTTTCATTAAACCAATTGGATGTGTGTTCTTTTCATAAACTAGTAGAGTCCTCATGAGTGTTCATTTCATAAACCACATGGATCCACTAGATGTCATTGCATGTGTGTTCTTTTCATTAAACCACATGGATCCACTAGATGTCATTACATGTCTATTCTTTTCATTAAACCATTGGATATGTGTTCTTTTCATAAACCTAGTAGATATACTCGATGAGTGTTCATTTCATTAAACCACATGGATCCACTAGAGGTCATTGCATGTGTCTTCATTTCATTAAACCACTTGGATCCACTATATGGCATTGCATTTGTGTTCTTTTCATTAAACCAATTAGACGTGTGTTATTTTCATAATCCACATGGATCCACTACATGAGTTTTCTTTTCATAAACCACATGGATCCACAAGATGCCACTTGCATGTTTGTTCTTTTCATTAAACAACATGGATGTGTGTTAGTTTCATAAACCACAAGATGTCATTGCATGTGTGTTTATTTCATAAACCACTTGGATCCACTAGATGTCATTGCATGTGTGTTCTTTTCACTAAACCAATTGGATGTATGTTCTTTTCATAATCCACATGGATCCGCTACATGAGTAATCCTTTAATAAACGACATGTATCCACTAGATGCTACTTGCATGTGTGTTCTTTTCATTAAACAATACTGATACACTAGATGTCATTGCATGGGTGTTCATTTCATTAAACCACTTGGATCCACTAGATGTCATTGCATTTGTGTTCCTTTCGTTAAACCACTTGGATCCACTAGGTGTCGTTGCATGTGTGTTCTTTTCATTAAACCAATTGGATGTTTGTTCTTTTCATAATCTACATGGATCCCCTACATGAGTGTTCTTTTCATAAACCACATGGATCCACTAGATGCCACTTGCAGGTGTGTTGTTTTCATTAAACAACACTGATACACTAGATGTCATTGCATGTGTGTTCTTTTCATAAACCACTTGGATATGTGTTCTTTTCGTAAACTAGTAGATATACTCCATGAGTGTTCTTTTCATAAACCACTTGGATATGTGTCTTTTCATAAACCAGTAGATACACTCCATGAGTGTTCATTTCATCAACCACATCGATCCACTAGATGTCATTGCATGTGTGTTCATTTCATTAAACCACTTGGGTACACTAGATGTCATTGTATGTGTGTTCCTTTCATTAAACCAATTGGATATGTGTTATATTCATAAACTAGTAGATAAACTCCATGAGTGTTCATTTCTTAAACCACATGGATCCACTAGATGTCATTGCATGTGTGTTCATTTCATAAACCACATGGATCCACTAGATGTCATTGGATGTGTTAACTTTTCATAAACCACTTGGAGGTGTGTTCTTTTCATCAACCACTAGAGTCACTCCATGAGTGTTCATTTCATAAACCACATGGATCCACTAGATTTGATTGCATGTGTGTTTTTTTCATTAAACCACATGGATCCACTAGATTTCATTGGATGTGTTAACTTTTCATAAACCACTTGGAGGTGTGTTCTGTTCATCAACCAGTAGAGTCACTTCATGAGTGTTCATTTCATAAACCACATGGATCCACTAGATTTCATTGCATGTGTGTTCTTCTCATTAAACCACTTGGATCCACTAGATGGCATTGCATGTGTGTTCTTTGCATTAAACCTACTGGATATGTGTTCTTTTCATAAACCAGTAGATACACTCCAAGAGTGTTCATTTCATTAAACCACATGGATCTACTAGAGGTCATTGCATGTGTGTTCAATTCATTAAACCACTTAGATCCACAAGATGTCATTCCATGTTTGTTCTTTTCATTAAGCCAATTGGACGTGTGTTATTTTCATAATCCACATGCATCCACTACATGAGTGTTATTTTCATAAACCACATGGATCCACTAGATGCCACTTCCTTGTGTGTTCTTTTCATTAAACAACTTGGATGTGCGTTATTTTCATAAACCACTAGATGTCACTTCATGTGTGTACATTTCATAAACCACTTAGATCCACTAGATGTCATTGCATGTGTGTTCTTTTCATTAAACCAATTGGATGTATGGTGTTTTCATAATCCACTTGGATCCCCTACATGAGTGTTCTTTTCATAAACCACATGGATCCACTAGATGGCACTTCCATGTGGTATCTTTTCATTAAAGAACACTGATAAACTATATGTCATTGCATGTGTGTGCATCTCATTAAACCACTTGGATCCACTAGATGTCATTGCATGTGTGTTCTTTTCATTAAACCATATGGATCCACTAGATGTCATTGCATGTGTGTTTTGCATGTGTGTTCTTTTCATTAGACAACTTGGATGTGTGTTATTTTCATAAACCACTAGATGTCACTACATGTGTGTTCATTTCATAAACCACTTGGATCCACTAGATGTCATTGTATGTGTGTTCTTTTCATTAAACCAATTGGATGTGTGTTCTTTTCATAATGCAGATGGATCCTCTTCATGAGTGTTATTTTACTAAACCACATGGATCCACTAGATGCCACTTGCATGTGTGTTCTTTTCATTAAACAACACTGATAGCCTAGATGTCATTGCATGTGTGTTCTTTTCACAATACACTTGGATATGTGTTTTTTTCTTAAGCCAGTAGATACACTCCATGAGTGTTCTTTTCATAAACCACTTGTATATGTGTTATTTTCATAAACCCCTAGATACACTCCATGAGTGTTCATTTCATAAACCACATGGATCCACTAGATGTCATTGCATGTGTGTTCTTTTCATTAAACCACTTGGATCTACTATATGTCATTACATGTGTGTTCATTTTCTAAACCACTTGGTTGTGTGTTCGTCTCATAAACAGTAGAGTAACTCCATGAGTATTCATTTCATAAACCACATCGATCCACTAAATGTCATTGCATGTGTGTTCTTTTCATTAAACCACTTGGATCCGCTAGATGCCATTGCATGTGTGTTCTTTTTGTTAAACTAATTAGATGTGTGTTCTTTTCATAAACCAGTAGAGTCACTCCATGAGTATTCATTTCATAAACCACATGTATCCACAAGGTGTCATTGCATGTGTGTTCTTTTCATAAACCAGTAGAGTCACTCCATGAGGGTTTATTTGATAAACCACATGGATCCACTAGATGTCATTGCATGTGTGTTCATTCCATTAAACCACTTGGATCCACTAGATGTCATTGCATGTGTGTTCTTTTCATTATACCAATTGGATGTTTGTTCTTTTCATAAACTAGTAGAGTCCTTCATGAGTGTTCATTTCATAAACCACCTGGATCAACTAGATGTCATTGGATGTGTGTTCTTTTCATTAAACCACATGGATCCACTAGATGTCATTGCATGTGTGATCTTTACATTAAATCAATTGGATATGTGTTCTTTTCATAAACCAGTAGATATACTCCATGAGTGTTCATTTCATTGAACCACATGGATCCACTAGAGTTAATTGCATGTGTCTTCATTTCATTAAACCATTTGGATCCACTAGATGCCACTTGCATGTGTGTTCTTTTCATTAAACAACACTGAGACCCTAGATGTCATTGCATGTGTGTTCTTTTCACAATACACTTGGATATGTGTTTTTTTCCATAAGCCAGTAGATACACTCCATGAGTGTTCTTTTCATAAACCACATGGATATGTGTTATTTTCATAAACCCCTAGATACACTCCATGAGTGTTCATTTCATAAATCACATGGATCCACTAGATGTCATTGCATGTGTTTTTTTTTCATTAATCCACTTGGATCCACTATATGTCATTGCATGTGTGTTCATTTTCTAAACCACTTAGTTGTGTGTTAGTCTCATAAAATAGTAGAGTAACTCCATGAGTATTCATTTCATAAACCACATCGATCCACTAGATGTCATTGTATGTGTGTTCTTTTCATTAAACCACTTGGATCCGCTAGATGCCATTGCATGTGTGTTATTTTCGTTAAACTAATTAGATATGTGTTCTTTTCATAAACCAGTAGAGTCACTCCATGAGTGTTCATTTCATAAAGCACATGTATCCACAAGATGTCATTGCATGTGTGTTCCTTTCATAAACCAGTAGAGTCACTCCATGAGGGTTTATTTGATAAACCACATGGATCCACTAGTTGTCATTGCATGTGTGTTCATCCATTAAACCACTTGGATCCACTAGATGTCATTGCATGTGTGTTCTTTTCATTAAACCAATTGGATGTGTGTTCTTTTCATAAACTAGTAGAGTCCTCCATGAGTGTTCATTTCATAAACCACATGGATCCACTAGATGTCATTGCATGTGTGTTCTTTTCATTAAACCACATGGATCCACTGGATGTCATTACATGTCTATTCTTTTCATTAAACCATTTGGATATGTGTTCTTTTCATAAACTAGTAGATATACTCGATGAGTGTTCATTTCATTAAACCACATGGATCCACTAGAGGTCATTGCATGTGTCTTCATTTCATTAAACCACTTGGATCCACTATATGGCATTGCATTTGTGTTCTTGTCATTCAACCAATTAGACGTGTGTTATTTTCATAATCCACATGGATCAACTACATGAGTTTTCTTTTCATAAACCACATGGATCCACTAGATGCCACTTGCATGTTTGTTCTTTTCATTAAACAACATGGATGTGTGTTAGTTTCATAAACCACAAGATGTCATTGCATGTGTGTTTATTTCATAAACCACTTGGATCCACTAGATGTCATTGCATGTGTGTTCTTTTCACTAAACCAATTGGATGTATGTTCTTTTCATAATCCACATGGATCCGCTACATGAGTAATCCTTTAATAAACGACATGTATCCACTAGATGCTACTTGCATGTGTGTTCTTTTCATTAAACAATACTGATACACTAGATGTCATTGCATGGGTGTTCATTTCATTAAACCACTTGGATCCACTAGATGTCATTGCATTTGTGTTCTTTTCATTAAACCACATGGATCCACTAGATGTCATTGCATGTTTGTTCTTGTCCGTAAACCAATTGCATGTGTGTTCTTTTCATTAAACAACTTGGATGTGTGTTATTTTCACAAACCACTAGATGTCACTCCATGTGTGTTCATTTCATAAACCACTTGTATCCACTAGATGTTATTGCATGTGTGTTCTTTTCATTAAATCAATTGGTTGTATATTCTTTTCATAATCCACATGGATCCCCTACACAAGTGTTCTTTTCATAAACCACATGGATCCACTAGATGCCACTTGCATGTGTGTTCTTTTCATTAAACAACACTGATACACTAGATGTCATTGCATGTGTGTTCTTTTCATTAAACCACTTGGATCCACTAGATGTCATTGCATGTTTGTTCTTTTCATTAAACCACATGGATCCACTAGATGTCATTGCATGTGTGTTCTTTTCATTAAACCAATTGCATGTGTGTTATTTTCATTAGACAACTTGGATGTGTGTTATTTTCATAAACCAGTAGATGTCACTACATGTGTGTTCATTTCATAAACCACTTGGATCCACTAGATGTCATTGGATGTGTGTTCTTTTCATTAAACCAATTGTACGTGTGTTCTTTTCATAATCCAGATGGATCCTCTTCATGTGTGTTATTTTACTAAACCACATTGATCCACTAGATGCCACTTTCATGTGTGTTCTTTTCATAAACAACAGTGATACCCTAGATGTCATTGCATCTGTGTGCTCTTTTCACAATACACTTGGATATGTGGTTTTTTTCATAAGCCAGTAGATACACTCCATGATTGTTCTTTTCATAAACCACTTGGATATGTGTTATTTTCATAAACCCCTCGATACACTCCTTGATTGTTCATTTCATAAACCACATGGATCGACTAGATGTCATTGCATGTCTGTTCTTTTCATTAAACCACTTGGATCCACTATATGTCATTGCATGTGTGTTCATTTCTTAATCCACTTGGTTGTGTGTTCGTCTCATAAACCAGTAGTGTGGGGTCCCCGAATTAATAATCCGAGAAATCCCTGTTATGCATATATCCACATTCCCATGATCAGTTAGCCGTGGAACATAATCGACAAGTATCATTACAACATCCGAGATATACTGAATTACAAGACTTGCATAAATGCCATTATGGCTATATCAATAATCATCAGCGGAACTTCATCAAGCGTAGAGCCCGGTCCATGCCTTAACCTACATGCAACTGACTGGGAGAACGTTCTAGCTCGCATAATCGTCCACTTCACATTCTTCTTGATATCTGACCAAGTTAATAGCCAGGGACAATGCCAGTGAGTGCTTTGAATGTACTCACAAACCACCTTAATAGAATAATAAAACAAGAGGATATGCAATATAGCTCTGGCAGTAGGTGGGCTCCAAGGGAGGTTCTTTTCTCAAATAGTTTCTCTTGTAGATATAGCATCTACATATCTTTGTTGAAAAACTTTTGCAAAACATTTTGGAAAACCATTTTGAACATTAGGACTGGGTCACCCATTTGTTCCTCCTTTACGGTCATCCCATGACCAAACTCCTTCCATCCCTTTTTGAGCATCCCATGGTCAAAACAGGGATCCTTTCTAACCATCCCATGGTTAAAACATTTCTGAAAGCCATTTCTTTTTTGAAATCCTTTTTGAAAACAAAACCAGCACCGTTCTACAGCAACCTTCCCAACCGTCCATAACCGCGGACGCGGCTATTCGAATAGATTTACACTCTGTAGAGGTTGTACACTTTACCCACACCATCTGGCTACACTACCCTGATCTACACCGATCGTGGGTCGAGTAACCGATCAAGAATCTCCGGATGCCCACTCCAGTATAAGTGCCTACCCTATGAGTGTTGTTCCCCTCAACACAGGGACGTCGGGTACCGAAGACCAACCGGAGCGCATATTGCACGTCCCATGTGCGCGCTTTCAATGAGGGGCTCATAGTAACATGTGGAGGTTTGTAGACCCTTCGTTCCTTCTCCCGGTCGATGTCTCACATGGACCGTTTGTCCAGAGAAGACCCACCCTCCAGGGAGGTTCATCCCCTGTAGTAGTTACGAGGTAGCTTACACCAGAATAAACAAACATCAAATCCAACCCTGTCCCATTCCAGAGTAATGTGGTTGCACGGGTTAATTGTTCTAGGAAAACTGCAAAGAACCGAGTGCATTTTCGTAAACCTTTTTTCTCTAGATTTCCTTCAGCATTTTGTAAACAAAAACCTTTTTATTTCACAAGATCTCTTGGGAGGTCCCACCTCACCAAGGTTTTAACATAAAACATTTGATAAAACTTTTTTGGGGTCTTCCCATCCTCTAGTTTTGCTTTGGCTAAAACGGGGTCTCCAAGGGGATATGGGGTATTACACCATCTACCATACTAGGGACAAGTAGGTGTCGTCAAGGGGGTTGTACTTAGTAGTACCCAAGGGTGATAGTTCGGAGGACCCAAACCACTACCATATATATACGTCAACATATAGTAAAACAATGTAGTTTTAATAAACAACTGATAAAATAGTATGACAACGCTTATGAGCAAGGAGGTGGCTTGCCTAAGATCAGCAATATGGCAATATGTCCCTGGACGTCTTCTTTAGATAACCAAGAATACCAATAATAATAAGACCTCTTCTTCTTGGTGTCAATACAAGCGTAACTATCGTCGTCACCGAGTATATATGCAAACAAGCAGGACCACAATCGAACAAGGCATTCAAGCATCAAAACCATACAACAAGAAAATGACAATACAAGAGTACAAGTCATTAGTGCTGTTGAGAAAATGGATTAGAATGATTTGGAGCATTTCTTGGAACATTTGAAGGAAACCATATGGGTTTCATAGTCGAAAAACTAGGGATGAGAGGGTTTTGGACCAAAGACTTATTCTATAAGGTACCATTGTAAAAACATGATACCAATAGATAGGTATTGATATAATGAAACCAACAAAAGTGGTTTCACCAAATTATCAAATTCCGTGGATTTATAATGAATATTCTAGTGGGAAAATCTCTAGTTTTAGGAAATAATTTACCAGAAAAGTTCTGGACCTCCAAAAATTATTTCCTTGGGTGGTTAGGTAGGTCTTGATGTACTAGTTCACTGAGAGTTGGAATCATGTCAAAATATTCACCAGAATGCCCTCAGGAAATTCCCAAAGGTAGTTCTGGAGCCAATTTGTCTTTTTTCACCAGATTAAATCTACTGAAGCGTTTAGCTTGATTCCAAGGGCACATCGTAGGCATTTCGAATACCTTTCTGTAGGAATTTGAATCACCCACTTTGGAGTGCCAAAACTCTAGTAGTGATTTTTCTACTGAAACTACCCTAGCCAGAGATGACTAATTCACCAAAGTGGGACATAGCATCAATAACATTTGATCTCCTGGGTTTTGATAGAACTTAGTGTACCACATCACAGGGAGTTTGAGTTAGGTCAATATATTTCATATATTGGCCTAGAAAATTTTCTAGAGTTAAAGATGCCCTGTTTTTGTTATTTTTACTAAAGCCAAAACAAGGTTCACCTTATCATGAGGTAAATGGTAACTGGTAGCTATGGTGAAACCCTTTCAGAGAAACTTTGGTTCATCCCATTTCGATATGTGTAGATCACTAAGGAAATTATTTAGTGTAAATGACACATTTTAGTATATTTAACTCCAGCAAAACTCTAAGATAGATATTGGTATGAGACTAGCTCTGGGTGGTAGGGAATACTCTATAGAACAAGTAAAAATTTAGATCTGGTAATTTGAAGTTGATTTGCATTTTTGAAATGGTTTAATCTAAAGATCAACTTCTGGATTTAAAGAACTACTAAAAAGAAAAAGAGAAAAGGGGGCAGTGCTGGGCCAGGATCTGAGAGGCAGCTGGGCCGCGCGGTGCAGGCCGGCCCAGCAAGGACCGCGGCCACGGTGGGAGAGGCATTCAAATTGCTGACGGACGGGGCCCGGTGGTCAGCGAGGGAGGGCGGCCAAAGCGGTAAGAGGCAGCGGTGGCCGCTCGATCAAATGACGATCGACGGCCCCGGGGCGTCGTCCTGCTCTCCACGCGCAGACAGGCGGGGGAAACCCTAGGCGGGCTCGGCGGCGGTGGAGGGCTCACTTGGGGCCACGGGGAGGCGACGGGGAGCGGCGAAGAGGACACGGTGGACGACGGCGAACTCAACGGTGCGCGGCAAGGTACGATTATACGCCGTGAGACGACCCGCCTACTCACGCCCGAGAGGGAGCTCGCCGGAGCTCGCTAGCGGCGATGGTAGAGGCGTTTCTGGGCAAAAAGAAGACTAGGGTCAGGTAGAGGAGGGGAAGGGGGTCACCGCAAGGTGACATGCAAAGGGAGAGAGCAAGAGGGGAGGGACCTTTCTCATTTTTTGGAGAAGAGCCGAGGCTTCTTCTCCTCCTTCTCTTGGGTAGCACCGAGCAGGGGAGAGGGAGTGGGGGTGCTGGGGTGGTAAGAGGGAGCAGAGGGGGCAAATGACGGGCAGGGGGAGGCACTGGGTGGCCTCTGGTCTTTTTAACCGAGATGGAGTAGTCCATCATGGACTTAGTCCAGTGGGCATGGGAGAGAGGAGGCAAACCAGGGGCTCATTACTATGGGCGTGGAGAGTGGTATCTGGTCTGGATGTAGGTCAGAGAGAGCAGTGTGCATCAGCTGCAAGGGGAGAAGAGGTTTGCAAAGAAAGGCACCCATATGAGGTTAATCTCTAGCGTCCAAGCACGAGAGTCCAAGCGCTACAGTGATTTGCTACAGTGATCACGACCAGAGGAGATGGTGGTTGATGTGGTGAGTGGTGGTGAGCCTTGGTGGTGATTGATTCTTGGTTTGGCTCACTAATTCCTTAGTTTGCCCAATTTGATCAAATAGATGGTTATGAAGAGAGTCCAAAAGTTCCATTGGACCAGATGAGGAAATGGTACTGGGAGATAGATGAGGTCAAGGTGAATTATTTGGGATTTTTTAGAGTATTTTAAGTCCACTTAAAATCATTTATTCAAAAAGTACAGAAGGAGTTTCTAGAAGATCATTTGATAATTTTACATTGGATAGGTGGGGTTTTTGATGTGAGATCGTCCCATATGTGAATACACACTTAGGGGAATTTTCCCAAGATTTATTGAGGCTTAAAAGTATTTAAAACAATTATTATTCCAATTCAACCATCTAAGAAAATGGGCAAAAGAAATAATAAAACCCCTTCAAAAATATTTATTTTTGAAGTGGGAAGGTAGGGGATGATGTATGGATCTCAATTGAGCCAAAAGTTGGGGAAGTGTTTTGGCAAAAACCAAGCTTTCCTTTGGGAACGGAGTTTTGGAGATTTAGACTATTAAAGAGATTTATTAGATTTGAAGCCATGATAATTATGGAAGATATTTGATAAATATTGATGATCAAGGTAAATGATGTAGACAAGGTGTAGAGAGCACTTGCAACTTTGGGATGGGAGAATCCAAGTTGATTTTGGTGAAGACTAGAGATTTAAGGATCTTCGGTAAGATTGTTTTCATTCCACCAAAACCTTGCTGGATCTTGGAGCTCAGGGCTCCCCTTGGGGCATGGTATATATGGATGGATATAACAAGTGATTTAGATTGCCATGGTGTAGGGGTTTGAGCTTGATCCTGCTTGAGCTCACCAAGACAGGCTTTCAAACTTTGAATAAAATAAGCCTGCCAAAGCAGATTACCAACTAGCCATCAAAACCTTGTGGGTTTAAGAAGCACAAAGATCCACTCAGAAACAAGTGAAGTAGATATTGATAGACCTATATTATTAGAACACAATCATGCAAAGATTTGGTCCATATAAGGTTGGATGATGGTGTGAGCTCCTGTGAAAGTAGGCATGTTGACTAGATTTGTAGGAAAAGTTATTTTCTTGCCTGCAAAACCATCAAGAACAAGTGGTTTGGAGGATGATATAACCAAGGCCAAGAGTGGTCCTTGGTAGTCCTTAGGATGGTTAACAATATGGTTCAAGTGCATTACTAAAAATGTACAGGGGTTGGGAAAGGGAGACATTCAAAAAGGTGATGTTGAAACAGATTCCAGACTTGGCCAAATTTGGCAGATTTAGGGATTTTGACTATAGTATGAGAGGAGATGTTTTTGATGGGATGCAAGGTACCCAAGAATCATCAAGTGGATGATGTTTAAGTGTAGATTTAGTAGGAAGTATCCTTTCTTGATTTTGGTCTTTATTGAATTGGAAGTTTCTAGAAGGGATCACTTCAAAAGGGATCTTGTTAGGGTTTTAGAGGATCACCTAGTAGCTAGAGATCAGATCCAAGTGGGTACTTTGGCTTAGGGTGTGATGATTTGTAAGCATCTTGATCCTAGTGATGAGCTCCTATAGTATCCCATATCACCTCTAAGCAATCAGGTCAATCAGCAGATCAAGGCAACTCATCTTACAAACAAATAAACTATTACTAGGGTTACCATAAAGCTTAGCTTGAGGTGAGGATAGGTATTTTTGAATAGGTTGGAGTTTGAACAAGGTAAGGTCCTTGGTATCTCTACCAAGAGTAGAATTCAAAAGCTTACAAAAAGGTTTTGGAGATCCTAGAGGTAAGAGTACTTGAAGGTCTGTCTTGAAAACATAAGGAGATTATATTATATATTTCTCCATAGTTTTGTCAGTAGAAGCTACTAGAATAGTTTTGGTTACATAAGCATCTTGCCTCAAGTTTTGAAATGCCAGAAAATTTGTGAATATGAAAAATGAGCCAAGATAGTTTTGTTAGATAGCTTTTGTCAACTGATGGTGAGGTAAGGAGTATCATATGGTATACACTCAAATGCACAAGGACAAGCAAACACTACACCAATGAACAAGAAAAAGTTTTTGTTCCCTCTGATTTTTGCATTATAGACAACAAATCAGGGTTGCTGAAATTGGGATGTTACAAGTAGAGTAACTCCATGAGTATTCATTTCATAAACCACATCGATCCACTAGATGTCATTGCATTTGTGTTCTTTTCATCACTTGGATCCACTAGATGCCATTGCATGTGTGCTCTTTTCATTAAACCAATTGGATGTGTGTTCTTTTCATATACCAGTAGAGTCACTACATGAGTGTTCATTTCATAAACCACATGTATCCACAAGATGTCATTGCATGTGTGTTCTTTTCATAAACCAGTAGAGTCACTCCATGAGGGTTTATTTCATAAACCACATGGATCCACTAGATGTCATTGCATGTGTGTTCATTCCATTAAACCACTTGGATCCACTAGATGTCATTGCATGTGTGTTCTTTTCATGAAACCAATTGGATGTGTGTTCTTTTCATAAACTAGTAGAGTCACTCCATGAGTCTTCATTTAATCAACCACATGGATCCACTAAATGCCATGGCATGTGTTCTCTTTTCATAAACCACTTGGATGTGGGTTCTATTCATAAATCAACAGATTCGCTCCACGAGTGTTCATTTCATAAACCACATGGATCCACTAGATGTCATTGCATGTCTGTTCATTTCATTAAACCACATGGATCCACTAGATGTCATTGCAGGTGTGTTAATTTCATTAAACCACTTAGATACACTAGATGTCATTGCATGTGTGTTATATTCATTAAACCAATTGGACGTGTGTTATTTTCATAATCCACATGGATCCACTACATGAATGTTCTTTTCATAAACCACATGGATCCACTAGATGCCACTTGCATGTGTGTTCTATTCATTAAACAACTTGGATGTGTCTTATTTTCATAAACCACTAGATGTCACTGCATGTGAGTTCATTTAATAAACCACTTGGATCCACTATATGTCATTGTATGTCTCTTCTTTTCATTCAACCAATTGGATGTTTGTTCTTTTCATAGTCCACATGGATCCCCTAGATGAGTATTCATTTCATAAACCACATCGATCCACTAGATGTCATTGCATGTGTGTTCTTTTCATCACATGGATCCACTAGAGGCCATTGCATGTGTGTTCTTTTCACTAAACCAATTGGATGTGTGTTCTTTTCATATACCAGTAGAGTCACTACATGAGTTTTCATTTCATAAACCACATGTATCCTCAAAATGTCATTGTATGTGTGTTCTTTTCATAAACCACTAGAGTCACTCCATGAGGGTTTATTTCATAAACCACATGGATCCACTAGATGTCATTGCATGTGTGTTCATTGCATTAAACCACTTGGATCCACTAGATGTCATTGCATGTGTGTTCTTTTAATTAAACCAATTGGATGTGTGTTCTTTTCATAAACTAGTAGAGTCACTCCATGAGTCTTCATTTCATCAACCACATGGATCCACTAGATGCCATGGCATGTGTTCTCTTTTCATAAACCGCATGTATGTGTCTTCTATTCATAAAGCAGTAGAGTCGCTCCACCAGTGTTCATTTCATAAACCACATGGATCCAGTAGATGTCATTGCATGTCTGTTCATTTCATTAAACCACATGGATCCACTTGATGTCATTGCATGTGTGTTAATTTCATTAAACCACTTGGATCCACTAGATGTCATTGCATGTGTGTTATTCTCATTAAACCAATTGCATATATGTTATTTTCATAATCCACATGGATCCACTACATGAGTGTTCTTTTCATAAACCACATGGATCCACTAGATGCCACTTGCATGTTTGTTCTATTCATTAAACAACTTGGATGTGTGTTATTTTCATAAACCACTAGATGTCACTTCATGTGTGTTCATTTTATAAACCACTTGGATCCACTATATGTCATTGTATGTATGTTCTTTTCATTAAACTAATTGGATGTTCGTTCTTTTCATAATCCACGTGGATCCCCTACATGAGTGTTCATTTCATAAACCACACGGATCCACTAGAAGCAACTTGCATGTGTTCTTTTAAACAACTCTGATACACTAGATTCCATTGCATGTGTGTTCTTTTCATTAAACCAATTGGATGTGTGTTATTTTCATAAACTAGCAGAGTCACTCCGTGAGTATTCATTTCATAAACCACATGTATCCACAAGATGTCATTGCATGTGTCTTCTTTTCATAAACTAGTAGAGTCACTCCATGAGGGTTCATTTCATAAACCACATGGATCCACTAGATGTCATTGCATGTGTGTTCATTCCACTAAACCACTTGGATCCACTAGATGTCATTGCATGTGTGTTCTTTTCATTAAACCAATTGGATGTGTGTTCTTTTCATAAACTAGTAGAGGCACTCCATGAGTCTTCATTTCATCAACCACATGGATCCACTAGATGCCATGGCATGTGTTCTCTTTTCATAAACCACTTGGATATTTGTTCTATTCATAAATCAGTAGAGTCGCTCCACGAGTGTTCATTTCATAAACCACATGGATCCACTAGATGTCATTGCATGTCTATTCATTTCATTAAACCACATGGATCCACTAGATGTCATTGCATGTGTGTTAATTTCATTAAACCACTTGGATCCACTAGATGTCATTGCATGTGTGTTATTTTCATTAAACCAATTGTACGTGTGTTATTTTCATAATCCACATGGATCCACTACATGAGTGTTCTTTTCATAAACCGCATGGATCCACTAGATGCCACTTGCATGTGTGTTCTTTTCATTAAACAACTTGGATGTGTGTAATTTTCATAAACCACTAGATGTCACTGCATGTGTGTTCATTTCCTAAACCACTTGGATCCACTAGATGTTATTGCATGTGTGTTCTTTTCATTAAACCAATTGGATGTTTGTTGTAACATCCCAATTTCAGCAATCCTGATTAGTTGTCCAGAATGCAAAAATTAGGGGGAACAAAAACTTTTTCTTGTTGAGAGCTGAAGTGTTTAATTGTTGTTTGGATATGCTTATGCACATGAATGTTTATTAGATGATATATTCCTTACTTTAACACCAGTTGACAAAAGCTACTTCCCGAAACAGTCTTGGCTTAATTTCCATATTCTCAAATGTTCTGGCATTTCAGAAACATGAGCCAAGATGTTTATGAGAGCAAAACTACTTTAGTAGATTCTATTGACAAAACTATGGAGAAATATAGAATACTATCTCCTTATGTTTTCAAGACAGAACCTTCAACTATTCTCACCTCTAGATTCAACAAAACCCTTTTTATGAAGCTATTGAATTCTACTCTTGGTAGAGATACCAAATACTCTCATCTTATTCAAACTCCAACCCTTTTCAAATATCCCCACCCTTTCCTCAAGCTAAGCTTGATGGTAACCCTTATAGTAGTTTATTTGTTTGCAAGTTGAGTTGCCTTGATCTGCTGTTTGACTTGTTTGCTTAGGAAGTAGTATGAGCCACTCTAGGAGCTCATCCTCTAGGATCCATGTAATTTAAGGTCACCAAACCCTAAGCAAGAATTCACTCTGGATCCAATCTCTAACCACCAAGTGATCATCTAAAACCCTTAACAAGATCAATTCTAAAGTGATCCCTTCTAGAAGCTTCCAATTTATTGAAGCCCAATAGAAAGCATGGATCCTTTCTACTGAATATACTCTTCAATATCATCCACCTGATGATTCTTAGGTACTTTTCAAGCCATCAAAATAATCTCCACCAACATTCTAGTCAAAAACCCTAAATCTGCCAAATTTGACTCAGTCTAGAAACTGTCTCAACATCACCTTTTTGAATGCCTCTCTTTCTCAACCCTTGTGCATTTTTGGTAATGAACTTCGACCATATCGTTAACCATCCTAAGTACTACCAAGGCCCACTCTTTCACTTTGTTAGATCATCCTCCTACCCACTTGTTCTGGATGGTTTTGCAGGCAAGATAACTTTTCCTGCAAATCTAGTCAACATGCCTACTTTGGTATAAGCTCACACCACCATCCAACCTTCTATGGACCAACTCTTTGCATGGTTGTGTTCTACTCATATAGGTCTATCATTAAATACTTCACTTGTTCCAATTGGATCCTTGAGATGTTTACACCCACAAGGTTTTGAAGGCTAGTTGATAATCTGCCTTGGCAGGCTTATTTTATTCAAAGTTTGAAACCTTGCCATGGTGAGCTCAAGCTGGATCAAGCTCAAACACCTACACCATTGAAATCTACATCACTTGGTCTATCCAACCATCTACTCCATGCCCCAAGGGGATATCTGAACTCCAAGTTACAACCATGTTTTGATGGTATGAAATTAACATCACACTAGATCCCTAATCTAAGGTATTTCACCAAATCAACTTGGATTCTCCAATACCAAGGTTGAAAATGCTTGCTACACCTTTTCTACATCATCTACCTTGATCATCAAGATTTATCAATAATTCTCCATAATTATTTTGGCTCCAAATCAAATTAATTCCTTAATAGACAAATTCTTCAAAACCTCTTCCATAAGAGAATGCTTCGTTTTTGCCAAAACACTTCCCCAACTTTTGGCTCAATTGAGACCCTCATATCATCCCCCATCTCCCCACTTCAAAAATAAATATTTTTGAAGAGCTTTGTTATTTCTTTTTGTCCATTTCCTTAAATGGCTAAATTTGAATAATAATTGTTTTAAATACTTTTATCGTCCAATAAGTCTTGTGAAAATTCCCCCAAGTGTGTATTGACATGTGGGACCATCTCACATAAAAAACTCCACCCGTCCAGTTCAAAAATATCAAATAACATCCTAAAAACCATTTCTGCATTATTAGAATAATTGTTATAAAGTGCATCTAAAATTCCTTGAAAAATCTCAAATAAATCTCAGAGATGCATAGTAACCCCACCCTTCTACCAACATCCTTATATCTGTTGGTCAAGATCAATAATCAAGAAGTAAACCTTGATCATCCCTTATAGCTGAATTGATCTTTTAACCTTTTTGTACCAAAACCCCACTCAAAATCCATCCAATCTTCGCCAACATGTCTCCACAGCACCACCCCTCTCCCTCTGGTCGAAAACACTGTTCATGCACTGTAGCACCCCTTCCCCTTGTCCTTTAGTGCTTGGAGGAAGGAGAGATGCACCCATTGGTCATACCTTCTCTTTACTGCGTGCAGTAGCCATCCCACCTCTCCTCTGCACTCAGCCCACACCAGAAACCACTCCTCATGTGCACGACATCTTCCCCTGGTTTCATACCCCCTCCCTTCCCCTCAAATGGACCTAGTCCCCCATGGACTACTCCCTGTCAGTATAATTGGCCAGAGCCTACCCTACTCCGTCCTGTTCCCTCATTCCTCCCCCTCACCCTCCCCTGACCTCCCAGAGAGCTCTAGATCCATCTCCTCTACTCCCCATCCCCATGGAAAAAGAGGAAAGCTCCTCTCGGCCTTCTTCGAAGAGTTGAGCATGTCCTCGCCCCAAGCCGCTCCTTTGCCCCTCTCTCTGCTGATTCGTGACCTCCACATCCAAACCTACCTCCTCTCTCTCTCTTTTGTTCCAGGAAAGGCCGGAGACCACCACCGCCGGCACCCACCCGAAGGGACCTTTCTCCGGCCACCCTGACCCTCTCGAGCAGCTTCTGCAGGACCAGAGACCTCCTGGAGCTCCGCAGGGCCCCAACGTCCTTCCTGCACGCTCACTGTCGGCATGCATGCATCCCCAGGACTGCTCTGGCTAGCACCAAAGCAAGATCTGCCAGGCGCACCTGGGTGAGAGACATCCTGGCGTTGGGGCCCACCTTGCCGCCCACCCTTGGGACCGCCGTCGAGCACCGCTCCACCTCCGCCACCTCCCGACTCCTCTTCGCCCTGCTGGTAAGCCGCCGCCGCCTAGATCCGCCTAGGGTTTCTGCCGCCACTGCGCCAGCTCGCGCGGAGACGACAGCCTCAGGCCGTCCATCTCGCTTTACTCGAACGGCCGAGATACTCCGATACCCCTTCGCCCCTCCCCACTCACTGACGGACGGGCCCCACCTGGCATCAATTTGATTCGCCGCCGCGTGCCTGCCTGCCCCGGTTGGGCCGCCTCCTCGCTGCCCGGCCCAACTACTCCCAGATCACAGCCCAACAGCCCTTGCCTCTTTTCTTTTATTTAATTCCTTTCCCAGATCGCTTAATTAGGATGCTTGGTTTAATTCAAAACAAAAATGGAAAACCCCATATTTTGGACAGATACAAATTTATACATGTTCCTACATGAATTGTCTAACATGCAGAACCAGTCCCTTGCCAAAAATAATTCCTATTATTTTCTAGCATTTAATCTGCAAAAGAGTATAGTTTACACTAAATAAATTCCTCAGGAAGTTGTACATATCCAATTGGGATGAATCAAAGTTCCCCTAGAAGGTAATTTCCGTGCCAATCAATCAGAATAGGTCTCATGTCAAGGTGAACTCTAGTCTGCCTGTAGCAAAAATAACAAAATCCGTGCAGTTAGGCCTTTGGAAAATACCCTACACCAAACCATGAGTCCAATTGAACCGATTCCAAATCCTAGTGACGTGTTACATCAATACCTATCCAAATCCAGGGGCTCCTGATTTATTGAGCCTTAGATGTTCTTCTGTGAATTAAACTATTATGTGCATGGTTTATTCACCTATAAATTCACTACAGTAGCTATACAGCTCCAAAAAGGGTGATTCCAATTTCTACAGAAAGGTATACTAAATACCTATAATATGTCCTTGGATTCACCTCAAAATATTCTGTAGATTAAATCTGGTGAAAAAGACAAGTTGTCTACATAACTGCCTTTGGGAATATCCTGAGGGCATTCAGTAATTATTTTGGAGTGATTCCAACTCTCAGTGAACAAGTGCATCAGGACCTATCTAACCATCCAAGGAAATAATTTTTGGAGCTCCAGAACCTTTCTGGTGAATTATTTCCTAGAACTAGAGTATTATTCACTATAAATCTTTGGTAATTGATAAATTAGTGAAACTACTTTTTTTGGTTTCATCTTATCAATACCTATCTGCTGGTATCATGTTTTTACAATGGTTCCATACAAAATATGGTCTTGCTCGAAAAATCCATCTCTTAGGTGGTTTCTAGACTATAAACCCTAAGGGATCTTCATCCCCTTCTCCAAGACCATCTCAACCTCCTAAATCCAATCCTCTCTAAAACTACTGAATCTTAATTGGAGTTTATTCATTGCTTGTTTGCTGAATGGTAGTGGTGATTTTATGCCTTGTATTGATTGGGCCCTTTTGTTTGTCTGCATGTGTTCCATATCGACGATAGTTGCAATTATATCGGAGAGGAGAAGAAGATGGATTTTATTGGTTATTCTAGGTTTTCTAAAGGAGAAGTCCAAGGAAATATTGCCATATTGTTGATCATCCGGCAAGCCACCTTCTTGCCCATAAGCCTTGGCCTACTATTTTACTTATGCATGTTTTAACTACTGTTTATTAAAACTACATCGTTTTACTTTATGTTGATGTATATATATATATATGGTAGTGGTTTGGCTCTTCTGAACTATTACACTTCTGTACTATTAAGTATAACCCCTTGGTGACACCTACTCATCCCTAGTAGAGTAGATGGTGTATATCAGCATAACCCCTTGGAGACCCTCGATTTAGCCAAAGCAAAGCTAGAGGATGGGAAGACCCCAAAAACAGTTTTACCAAATGTTTTATGAGAAAATCTTGGTGAGGTGGGACCTCCCAAGAGTTGTTGAGAAAGAAAAAGGTTTTGTTTTACAAAATGCTGGAGGAAAACGAGAGGAAAAAGGTTTACAAAAACGCACCTGGTTCTTTGTAGTCTGGCTATAACAACTTAACCCTGTGCAACCACATTACTCTGGAATGGGACAGGGATGGATTTGATGGTTGTCTATTCTGGTATAAGCGGCCTCGCAACAACTACAGGGGATAGGGGATCCCTAGAGGGTGGGCCTTCTCCGATAAAGGTCCATGTGGAACATCGACCCTGGAGAAGGAACAAAGGGTCGACAGGCCTCCACGCATTACTATGAGCCCCTCATTGAAAGCGTGAAGTGGGACATGCAATAAGCACTCCGGTTGGTCCTCGCCTGTTGTCCCGGTGTTGACGGGATTAACACTCATAGGGTAGGCACTTATATTGGAGTGGGAATCCGGAGAGTCTTGATCGGTTACTCGACCCACGATCGGTGAAGATCAGGGTAGTGTACCCGGATGGTGTGGGTAAAGTGTACAACCTCTGCAGAGTGTAAAACTATTCGAATAGCCGTGTCCACGGTTAAGGAAAGGTTGGACAAACTTCTATAGAGCGGTGTTGGTTTTGTTTTCAAAAAGGATTTCTGAAAAGAAATGGCTTTCGAAATGTTTTGACCATGGGATGGTCGGCAAGGATCCCTGTTTTGACCATGGGATGGTCAGAAAGGGATGGAAGGAGTTTGGCCGTGGGACGACTGGAGAAGGAAACAAATGGGTGACCCAATCCTAATGTTTTTCTACAACTTTTCAAAAAGGCTTTCCAAAATGTTTTACAAAAGTTTTCAACAAAGATATGTAAATATTATAGTTACAAGAGAAACTAATTGAGAAAAGAACCCTTCTTGGAACCCTCCTACCACCACAGCCATATTGCATATCCTCTTGCTATTACTATTCTCTTAAGGTGGTTTGGGACTACATTGAATGTACTCACTGGCATTGTCCCTGGCTATTAATGTGGTCAGATATCAAGACGAAGGTGAAGTGGACGACTATGCGAGCTAGGATGTTCTCCCAGTCAGTTGCCTGTAGGTTAAGGCATCGCTCGGGCTCTACGCTTGAAGAAGTTCGGCTGATGATTATTGATGTAGCCATAAAGGCATTCATGTAAGTCTTGTAATTCGGTATATTCTCGGATGTTGAAATGGTACTTGTCGGTTATGTGCCACGACTAACTGATCATGGGATCGTGGTTGTATACATAACAGGGATTCTCGGAGAATTAATCTGGGGGCCCCACATTTGTTCTTTTCATAATCCACATGGATCCCCTACATGAGTGTTCATTTCATAAACCACACGGATCCACTAGATGCCACTTGCATGTGTGTTCTTTTAAACAAGACTGATACAATAGATGTCATTGCATGTGTGTCCTTTTCATTAAACTAATTGGATGTGTGTTCTTTTCATAAACCAATAGAGTCACTCCATGAGTGTTCATTTCATAAACCACATGTATCCACAAGATGTTATTGCATGTGTGTTCTTTTCATAAAGCAATAGAGTCACTCCATGAGGGTTCATTTCATAAACCACATGGCTCCACTAGATGTCATTGCATGTGTGTTCATTCCATTAAACCACTTGGATCAACTAGATGTCATTGCATGTGTGTTCTTTTCATTAAACCAATTGGATGTGTGTTCTTTTCATAAACCAGTAGAGTCACTCCATGAGTCTTCATTTCACCAACCACATGGATCCACTAGATGCCATGGCATGTGTTCTCTTTTCATAAACCACTTGGATGTGTGTTCTATTCATAAAGAGTAGAGTCGCTCCACGAGTGTTCATTTCATAAACCACATGGATCCACTAGATGTCATTGCATGTCTGTTCATTTCATTAAACCACATGGATCCACTAGATGTCATTGCATCTGTGTTAATTTCATTAAACCACTTGGATCCACTAGGTGCCATTGCATGTGTGTTATTTTCATTAAACCAATTGGACGTGTGTTATTTTCATAATCCACATGGATCCACTACATGAGTGTTCTTTTCATAAACCACGTGGATCCACTAGATGCCACTTGCATGTGTGTTCTTTTCATTAAACAACTTGGATGTGTGTTATTTTCATAAACCACTAGATGTTACTGCATGTGTGTTCATTTGATAAACCACTTGGATCCACTATATGGCATTGTATGTGTGTTCTTTTCATTAAACCAATTGAATGTGTGTTCTTTTCATAATCCACATGGATCCGCTACACGAGCGTTCATTTCATAAACCACACGGATCCACTAGATGCCACTTGCATGTGTGTTCTTTTAAACAACACTGATGCACTAGCTGTCATTGCATGCGTGTTTTTTTCATAAACCACTTTGATATGTGTTCTTTTCATAAACCAGTAGATACACTCCATCATTGTTATTTTCATAAACCACTTGGATATGTGTTCTTTTCATAAACCAGTAGATACACTCCATGAGTGTTCATTTCATAAACCACATGGATCCACTATGTCAACACCCGGATTTTTTATCCCAGATGCCTGTTATGCCATACATCGCAATCCCACGATTACCATTTTTGCGAGACATAACATATTGGATATCACAATACATCATCCATTACAAACCATTATAAGGTCTTGCACAAATAAAGGATCTCATGATCCAGTCTTAATACAATCAAGTAGCGGAATAAATAGCGTAGAGGTGGGTCCATCTTCAATGTCACAGGAAATGCTGACGATGGGAGATGATCCTAGTTGTCGTAGTCGTCCTGCTGTCCTCCTTCAGAGTAGTCCTCCTCATAGTATGGCCATAGGAATAGCCAGGGACAAAAGCCATGAGTACTCTTTAAGTACTCGCAAACTATCACTAACAAGTAAGGTAGTTCTAGTAGGAAAAGCTGACTCTAAGTTTATTTGTAAAGTTAAGTTTGAAACCTAAGCTAAGTTCAGAAACAAAGAAAGATAAAATAAAGTTTGAAAACACCTAAGTGGGAGCTTAGTTGTCATAGTCACAACCATGTTGTGGTCAGGTCATGTCACAATTCATTTCATAAGTCATTTTGAAAACCTGTGACAACTGAACAGTATGGCCACTCCAACTGTCCATAACCACGGACGCGGCTATTCGAATAGTTTGACACTCTGCAGAGGTGGTACACTTTCACCATAAAATTCGATACATCTGTCAAGGATAACCCAGAATCATCATACTTAGTATGCAGATAATCAAACATAACCTTTCTTTTACACACTCTAGTATAAGCACCTCTCCTATGAGATTGGCCTCCCAGCCATGGCCATTTGCCATCCTGGGCACTGCATAGGTGGACAACATTGAGAGGTAGCCTCAGCTCAAACCTCTCCCGTGCGGGAACTAATACAAATGCATATAAACTTCCGGCTAAGCCTTACCCAATTCAGGTATTGTGGTTGTATGGTAGAATTGGAATGGTATCGCATCCGAACCCAACAATCAGTTTTTATAACAGGGCTAAGGATCATGCCTCAACATTTTCATCATCATCATAAACCATTTTTGTTTCTCAACACATGTCAAAAAATCTCAATAGAATGACTCATCATTCCAAGGTTTTCACAAGTCATTTTCACCAAGTACTCCCATCTAAAGTGATCAAGTTTTTGGTTTAGCTCTAAACTACTAAGTTAAGAGTGTTCACTAATGTGGGATGCTATTCTCAATCTCATGCCATAGAATGACATCTAAGTCTAACTAGATAGGCCAAGTTTTATACTCTTTATGCTATCTATAAAAAAGTAAAGCACTTTGATAAAGTAAAGAAGGTAAAGATTGTAAGAAAACTTGGGGTAAGTATAAATCATAAGGTATAACCCAAGCATGCCTAATGCATCTTGCTTGAAAGGGTTAGCTTGCGTTGTTAATGATGGCTTGCCTTGGTTGGTGAAGTGGTTGAAATTCTCTTCCTCCTCTTCTTGGTAGAACTCCTCCTCCTCGAAGACTTGTTCGGTACTATCGTCTATGAATACATACGGAATACACAATCACCAAACAATACTTAACTAGTCTATTTAGCACACTAAGGCACACATTGGATGATCTAGTATCATCACTAACATCACAAGGTTTAATGAATTAGTTTCATTTATTTTATTTGAGAAAAGTAATTTCTACTCATTGAAATTAACTAAGATTTAATATGCTCCAATTAAAATATGGGATCATGTGGACAGATGTCATAACCACATATTCTAATATATGGGAATGTGATTTAAAGGTTGGATCACATTTTAATAAGTTTAAGTTTAATATTTAATGATTTAAAGTGACTAGAAATGCCTATATAGTATTATTTTGGTACTAGTCCAAAGTCACTGCATGCAAACCTTAATATTATTACATATTCCGATAGGTATGGTTAAATGTGAGTTTTGAGAGTTGGAATCAACTCAAAAGCTAATACGGTTGATTTTAGAAAAATGTTTGAATGTGAAAATGCTTGTCTTGTTATTTTTGCTAGGAGAGATCTATAACTCTAAATGTCGTAGGATTGATGACAAGTACGCCATGAGGGGGTCCTCGAGGCGTGCGGAAGAGAGGGGTGTGAGACATACGGTATTCCGGGATGGTGAGCACACAAGTTTACCCAGGTTCGAATCCGCCGGCTTTGGACGGATCCTACTCCTGCTAGCAATCCAGTAATACGGCAGAGCCAGAATATGGGGTACAAGGGTTCGCCTGTGCGAGTTGAGGGTCTAAAAGTACTAGGTGCCCTAAAGGCTCTCCCTAGGACGGCTTATATAGATATCCGGCCAAGGGTTTACAAGAGAGATCTATCCAGCTACGACTAAGAGTCAGTTATAGAGTACATCTTGAACTACAAGTAACATTATGGGCCTAAGTCGGTAAGTCTTCTGGGCCTTCCCGTAGCCGAATTGAACTCCGTCTTCTCTCCCTGACTGGGCCGCCCGTAAAGCAAAGCTCTAACCCGAAGTGGGCAACCCTGGTCAGTGAGCAACTGTGAGGATACCCGGAAAGTATATCCCCAACAGCAGCCCCCGGAGGCCTCCAAGATCCAAAGTTGGATTTATCATCGTCTAGCTTGATCTTCGGCTTGCAAAATCTTGAAGGGTTCCTGAAACTTCACAACAAAAAATACGATCCAGGTCTTTAAAAAAAATGAGTCGGACCTATCAATAGGTTACTCGGATTTTCCAGCTTGATTTCAAACTAAGCCGGAACTTGGTCTCTAACGCCATCTGACACAAGTCATGGTCAAGTCACGTCATATGGTAGGAATTCCGTCAGCACGACCGTTGGTGGGTCTGGGGTTTGCGGAACCTAGGCGCCATTTCAAAGCATGCGTGGAGATCGAGGCGATGTAATCATCGCGTGGGTCCTTCCCGGTTCCTTCCACGATCCGTGGCAGTTACACTGTAGCATTTGCACGAATCTTGGTGCAGTTAGGTGGATATAAGGGGTTAGGATTTTCTCCTTCTCCTTCCACCAGTCCTTTGCCTTTTCCTCTCCTCCCAATCTCCCTGTGCGCATAGAGCTCCCCCGTTCCTCGCCCAAACAACTCCCAGCGTCGCCCATTCTAGGTTAACTGCACACCGAAGAAATGGCTTCATCTTCCTCTTCCGGCTTGGCGGCAGCAGCGGTGGTGGCGGCGACGGAAGCGGCGGCAGAGAAGGAGAGCTTTCGCGAGCTCTCGATTCCCTACGCGCTCACCGACGAGGGTCTCAAGAACGTGGAGAAGGAAGGGCTCCTCACCGCCGGCGACTGGTGGAGCGGCTTCGAGGAAACCGTCCCCAACCCACGCGACGGCAAGCGGGTCCACTTCGGCACCCACCTCGACAGAGGTTTGTCATTTCCTCCCTTGGAGTTCTTCTCCAAGGTGATTGATCATTACGGAGTTCAACTCCATCATCTTCCTCCCAACTCTCTTTTAGAGAGGAGTGCTTACGCATCTTTGTGTGAGGGCTTTCTTGGCATTAGGCCGAGTTGGACTCTTTTCCGGTACTATTTTCATGTCCGAAGAAACTCTATTACTGTCGGTGTTCCTTACATCACCGGTACTATTAGCTTTTCGCTTAGACGCGAGCGCGCGTATCCCAAAATATTAGCTAGTGACTCAGTCAAACAATGGCCAGCCACATTTTTCTATCATAGGGATATTCCGGCTCCCGGCAAAGCCACTGCTTTGCCGGATTTCATCGATGGAGCTGCCACGGCCCAACCTTCTTGGGACAAGGCTGCTCCGGCTCTCACCGACAATCTGATCCTCGCTAAGAGGTGGATCGAATACTTGATCAAACACAAGGGACTGAAGGGATCCGACTTAGTCCAATGTTGGGTCTCACGCCGGATCCAGCCCCTTCAGTACCATGGGGATCGACTGATGCACTCCATCACATCATCCAAGAAAGATTCCCTTCGCATCAGTCCCAAATCTTACACCACTCAGGGCTACATAAGCCAGATCAAGTGGCTGACAAGGGAGCGCATCGAGAGGAGGATCCCGGAGGTTTCTTTGGATACGCATACGGAGGAAAACCCCATAGTGCTAGTAAGCTTCCATTAGTACACCTTTTATGTTTTTCAATCTTTGAGTTATACTGCAATACTGATATGTTTTCTTATTTTCAGCTTGCTGACCTCCCCGATTCGGAACTTGCTCCCCTCAAAGGATATCCTCCTGAGTTTTCTCAGGAGACAGAGGTGGTCCCATTGCCGGATCTTGCGCTCAAGAAGCGTAAAGCTCCGACAGTGGCTGTTGGCACAAAGGAGGTGCCCGTCGTGAAGAGGTAACTTTCAATCACAACTTCCGCCTTTGTAATTTACTTGAATTTCTTTCCGAGATGTAATGTTTCCGACTTTACTACATTCTTAGAGAAAAACCGCTCATCAAGGGCAAGGGGAAAGGGATTTCTTCGAAGCCCTTGCGACAGTCGAAGCTTACCATAGCTTCTCCTGCCGTGGCTCCTCCGACTCCTACCCCTCAACCTTCCGCAACGCTAGTGACAATTCCTTCTCTGGCTGTCGTAGAAGATCCGGCTCCTTCCATGGAGCATGCGATCCTTGAATCGCAAACTGACATCACCATGGGTGAGTGAGATCTAGATACGGGTGAACCCTCTTTGGGTAATGATCCCTCGGCAGAAACCTTCGCCGAAAACCTTATCAGCAATCCAGGACTTGCCAAGTTTGGCCTATCCCGGAAATATGCAGAAGAAATCCAGCGGCTCGCCAGGCAATGCCTGGATAAAAGTACTTTATCTGCCGAAGAAGAAACAAAAGAAGCAGAGGACGTCAAGCACTACAATCTTCTCGAACAAGTGCTTCTTCGCAACGAGAGGATCAGGTCCAGGGAGCTTCCAACTGCTCCTGTGACACCTCTGACTCTCGCTGAGAAGGTTGCCATTGAGGTGAACGCGAGTTTGGATAAACTCACTCGCGAACAATATGTAAGTCGGAATTCCAACTCCTGTATTTCTTTTATTTCATATCATACCCTCTAGGCCCCAAGGATGAAGTAGGATAAATAACCCGTGTTTATGCTTCATTAGGATGCCAAAGAATGAACTAGTGTAGCCCCAAGGCTCGTGTTGATATTAGCAAAAATATTAGCCTGAGTCTTTAGTTTCCAAGGATGTCTTTGTTATAGGAATATACTTTCTGTAAGTCAGACATTCTTTAGTTGCCATGACTTATAGAATGTCTCCGACTTAAAAATTCTGAACTTAAAGTTGCCAAGGATGAAGCCGAAGGTAAACATTCCGAGATTCAAACCTTGTCTTTGTTTTTTCAATGTCAATTTTTTCTAAACTATTGTTCTTTTTGACTTACAGCGTTGGTGAAACAATCCTGTGCCATGATCCAAGAGGCCGAGAACCTCAAGACCTTGGTGGTGGAGAACAAGGAGCTTCGCCAAGAGCTGGACCAGCTCAAGGAAAATCATGAAAAGAGCATGGCTCAAGTCCTTGAATCCTCCTCCATGGCTACTGAAGAGCGTGATCGCAAGATCGCTACTCAAGATAAAACAATCTCGGACCTCAAGAATGAGCTTAGCAGAGAGAGGGACCTTTCCCAGGCACTCCGCGCTGAACTCCAGAGTATCCGGGAGGAGAGGACCAAAATTGATGACGTCATTTTTGGTACGTTCCATCTGTCTGACTTATCTTTTTCTTCAACTTCT
Organism: Avena eriantha; assembly: GCA_910589775.1. Taxonomy (NCBI): domain Eukaryota; kingdom Viridiplantae; phylum Streptophyta; class Magnoliopsida; order Poales; family Poaceae; genus Avena; species Avena eriantha. Next base: position 132,241,793 of record OU342740.1, on the reverse strand, counting down.
ATCAATGTCAGATTTTTCTTAACTTATTTTGTGTATAGGTCCTCTGAACTTGACGGACTCTTCTTCCACCGAGCCCCGCACCCACAGGCTTACCCAAGTCGGTGACCTGCTTTATGACTTCCGCCAATCCCTTGAGGACATCGGCGAAGCTCTCAAGATTCCGGACATGCACAACATGTCGGATTTTCAGGTGCGAGACAAGGCAAAGGAGATGCTGCAACTTGTTCGGGACTGGAACATGTCCTACGAGCGGACTGCGGCGCATAACACTCTCACCATGGTCATGAGCCATCGTGGAAACATGGAAATATGGCAAGTGACCAGAGGGTACTTCAAAGTAGATGAAGACGACCAGGATTAGGACCTTCAAGCCATCATGCACTCCTGCGCCGGATAAGGGTGTCACGTGGCTGACCTGACCAGCTACAAGACCCCTTTCTTCACTCGCATGGATACTCCGCCTCCTCCTCCAGAAGAATCAGCAGAAGTTTCCGATGATGAACGCACCAACTCGGACGTGGACATCTCAGAACGATACCAAGACGGCGTCTCCGGCGAGCCGGCAGCTCCTTCATCCAATCCTGCATCATAGATTACCAGAAATATTTTGTATTATCTGAAAAAACATGATGCGTTTGTAAAGATGAAGTACTATTATTTAGCTAGTGCCAAGCATTTGATCTATTCAGCACTTTTGGCTTTTAATCTTTTTGCGTGCCTGAAATGTTTATATAAGCACTTGTATTTTTTCGCCCAAACTTATCGTTTATCTGGCTTTCTGCCTCGTCCCTTTTGTGAGCCGGCTAAACCTTCTGCCGGAAACTTTGCCGAGCAACGGAGCTCAATTGCTAAACCAGTTTAAACTCGGAAACAAACCCGACTTCCAGTACCAACAATTCACTACTCCGAAAATGCCCACATCCAGCAATCAGACAAATAACCAAAGTAAAGACTAGAAATTTTAGAGTTATACCCGAAGGTAGCAATTTTAGAATCGGAAATCTAGACCAGAACGAACATGACCATAAAGTACTTTCAAGCATTCTGGGATTTTCGACTATGACATGATCATTCGGCAATAAGATGGTAAAAACTTCTCAGAAAAACTTGAGGCAACCAAAACTTTTATTTCTCATAGAACATGTACACATATATGATTAAAAAGAAGGATAAACTAAGAATCAAAGGGACGTAGCTGAGCAATATTCCACGGTCCGTCTAACTCATCCGGATTTGTACTGCCTCCAGTTCTCTTTCTGTTCTTAGTAGCAGGTCTTTCTTTGACTGGCCTCATGTCAGTTAAGTAGTACGATCCATTGTGCAATACTCGACTAACTAAAAAGGGCCCTTCCCATACTGGGGAAAGTTTGTGCTTTCTTTGTTCCACAAGCCGGAGAACCAAATCACCTTTATTGAAAAATCTATTTCGGACTCTCTAGCTATGATACTTGCGTAACATCTGCTGATAGGCTGTAGATCTCATTTCAGCAACGATGCGAACTTCTTCGAATAAGTCGAGATCATTTTGTCGAGAAATCTCGGCATCCTCTTCGATATACGTGGACACTCTAGGAGAAGTATGAATCAAATCACTAGGGAGAACTTCTTCTTCGCCATAGACCAATAAGAAAGGTGTGTATCATGTTGACCTGTTTGGAGTTGTTCGTAAACTCCAAATTACAAAGGGTAGTTCCTCTGCCCAAGCCCCCACAGCACGTCGTAGTGGTGCTTCGAGTCTCGGTTCTAGCCCTTGTAGGATTAAACCATTTGCTCTTTCGACTTGTTTGTTAGCTTGTTGATGTGCGACTGACACAATGTCAAGCCGGATATTTTGCTCGTTGAAGAATTCAGCCAATTCTCCCATAGAGAAGGTACTCCCGTTGTCTGTGATAATGCTATGCCGATAACCATACTGGATTATAACATCCTCGACAAATCTTTTGGCTATTGCTCCATCACCACTAGTGATGGGTTTAGCCTCAATCAATTTTGTGAATTTATCCACCATCACTAAGAGGTAAGTAAATCCACTTGGAGCTCGTTTAAATGGTCCTACCATATCTAGCCCCCAGACCGCAAAGGGCCATGCTATAGGTATTGTTCGCAGTTGATCAACCGGAACATGAGCTTGTTTGGCGTACTTTTGGCAGCCTTTGCATGTCTTGACTAATCGTTCGACATCTTCCTGAGCTGTAAGCCAGAAAAATCTGTGTCTAAAAGCTTTTGCCACTAAAGATTTGGCTGCAGCATGGTGACCACACTCGCCTTCGTGGATTTCCCTTAAGATTTCCACTCCTTCTTCTGGAGATACACAGCGCTAAAAACACCCATAAATACTCCGTTTATGGAGCTCACCTTTAACAATAGTATAGGCTTTTTCTCTTCAGATAATCTGCCGTCTCAGCACCTCGTCTTCGGGTAATTTGCCATCTACCAGATAATCTAGTTAGGGTTGAGTCTAGCTAGGAATTACAGCCAGAACTGCTATTAAAGGTGAGTCGGATTTAGTCGGATATTCCTCATCTACTCCCTTTATTGAGGGAACTTTGAGGTGCTCTAAAAAAGCGCCATTCAGGACCTCTTTCTGCGCAGAACCTATCCGAGATAGTGTGTCTGCTTCCTCATTTTCTGCTCGAGGGATGTGTTGAACTTCAAACCCTTTGAACGATTTAGATAGATCATCCACGGCAGCTTTATATGCTGCCATGCGTTTATTTGCATTACAAATATCCGACACTTGTTGAGCAACAAGATCCGAATCTCCGTAACACATCAAACATCCCGTCGGATGCCAATATCCTTAGCAATCCGGATTCCATGTAGCAGTGCTTCATACTCGGCAATGTTGTCTGTCACTGTGAAGTGGATCTGCAGCACGTATAGAAGTTTATCTCCTTGGGGTGATTTGAGCACCACGCCAGCCCCCGAGCCCCCGCGAGCCTTAGACCCATCAAAGTAGAGGGTCCAATATTCCGACTCAGGGAGGATTATATTTTCCTTCGTCTCAGTCCAATCAGCGACAAAGTCAGCAAGGATTTTGGATTTGATTGATGTCCGGGGTTTATACTCAATATCGAAAGCTGAGAGCTCTATGCCCCATTTGGCGACGCGTCATGTGGCGTCACTATGGGAGTTGTGCTCACCACGGTAATTGGATGCTCTTGAAAGTAGTGTCGTAATTTACGAGATTCTAGAAAAACTTCGTAAGCCAACTTTTGATAGTGCGGATACCGCTGTTTTGATTCTGTCAGGACCTCGCTGATAAAGTAAGTCGGATGCTGCACCAGGTGTTCCTGATTTTCCTATGGTCTCTCCACCACCATGACGATACTAACGAACTTATTTGTCATAGCAAGATAGAGCAAGATCGGTTCCTTAGGTTCCAGCGCTGCAAGGATAGGAGCAGATGAGAGTACATTCTTCAGGTCTTGTAGTGTAGCCTCAGCTTCATCAGTCCAAACAAAATCCTTAGTCTTTTTCAGGAGTTTGTATAATGGTGCAGCTCTTTCACCAAGCTGGCTTACAAATCGACTAACCGCAGCGATGCAACCAGTTAATTTTGTACGTCCTTCAGGCGAGTTGGCCTGGAAATATTGAGTATAGCCTTGATTTTGTCCCGGTTCACCTCTATGCCTCTTTGAGACATGATGAAACCTAACAATTTTCTGGCTGGTATTCCAAAGAAGCATTTCTTCGGGTTAAGCATGATGTTGTATTTTTGTAGATTGGCAAATGTTTCCTCCAAGTCGGAAATCAGTGTTTCCTTCTTTTTGCACATTACCGCGATATCATCCACGTATGCATGTACATTGCGTCCGAGTTGATCATGGAGGCAACGCTGCATCGTGCGCTGGTACGTAGCTCCTGCGTTCTTCAGCCCAAAGGGCATCGTAACAAAACAGAAGGTTACAAAAGGGGTTATGAATGAAGTTTTGACTTTGTCAGATTCGTTCATCCGGATTTGGTGATAGCCGGAATATGCGTCGAGAATACAGAGGAGTTCCGAGCCTGCCGTGGATATGCCTTGAGATAGCAAATCCTTCCGGGAGTCTTGTAGCTCTGATGCGTGGTCCGAAGCACTTTGGGCCCACGTAGATATCATCGTTTTCGTAGTGCCGCGCCTCTATGTTGGAATTGATCTTGTGCCTTTCGTCGTTCAGGGATAGAGATCGTCTCGAATGCCAGCTGTCGCTGTGGTGCCTTGGAGCCGGACTTCGGCTTCTGCCATCACCTCCTCCGTCCTGTCATCCTCTATGTCGCCCTTGGGAGCCATTGTGACGACTGCTTGGTGGAGAGGGTGGACCAGCTGAATTGTTTCCGGCTGATCGCCGGCCTCCGTCCGGAGCGTCATTATTCCGGTTCCGAGGAGGATCTTCACTACGACGAGCCTCCTGTCGGCTTGTACCAGCATGGTTTCCGTTGTTCCTTCGTCCATCATTCCAACCACGGTGAGGTTCATCCGGACGGCTTGTATGTCTAGGAGGTGGAATTTTTTGACGATCCTCCTCCCGACATTTCTCTTTATCTTCTCCCCTTCGATCGTTAGACTCTCGTCGGGGAGGGTTCCTCAGATTCAGTGCAGCGATGGCCTCTTTTTCGGCCGCTGGGGCGACGTTGCTCCAGTTACGTGTAGTTATGTAATGCTGCCCTGACGATCCGGTTCTTGAATAACTGTCTTCCCATCGTTCGAGGCGATGATACTATTCCCGGACGTGATGGGGTCTTACGTCAGCCCATGCTAGATCAGTGCGACATTGGTCGGAATCCGATACCAGTTTTTGACTTTCGGACAAGGCGACCTTTTGCTGCTCCAGTCCCTTGTTGAGTAGTTTAATACCCAAACGGATCTCCTCTTGTCCTGGATTAGCCGATAAAATTTCTCGGGCCACCACGGTATTCTATACTGGGGTTGGATATACCCAATCTCCTTTGCTATCTTTCCGTGGTTTCCCCATCTCATCTCCAAAAAGGACGGCACGGACATGTGGGAATTGGTCGTCATTGGTGTGACGCTTTCATGTCTTCTGATGCAACCGAGACATGTAGTCCTTAGTTGCCATGTGTTTCTTCTCCACCTCGATGTTTTTGGCTTCATCGAGGAGTTGTTGACGACGCGCTTCTAGGGCTTGGGCCCTTTCGTCTAGCTCTTCAGTAGTAAGTTCTGCAGCTGTAGGGATAGGTGTGGTTAATGCAGCATCGATGAGTTTACATGCACCTTCGGTGATCACGTGTCCATCCACCGATTCTTCTTTTTCGGCTCTTCTGGGATAAGTGCTCCATCTGAGTCTTCTTCGTATTCCTCGGTAATCACCTCCTATGTCAGAGGGTCTTTTGCCGGGGTCTTGTTCTTCTTGTTCTTCTTCTTTGCCTTCTTGGCAGCGCCGGTAGCAAAGATGGCTTTGGGTCTGTTTCCCGAAGTCAAGCTCTGGTCGGTACTTTCGGACATCTGAACCTCGGGATTATCTCCGACGTCCATGTCATCCTGTGCTTTGGGAGAGTGTTACCCGGATCCTTCATCCATGGCGTCTCCTTCTTCTGCAGCTTTGGAGTTATACTCCTCTTCGTATTCCACGGAGAACTTTCGGAAATCTACTGATGTCATCAATTCATCCAAGGATGCGGGTACGTCGGTGTTTTTTCCAATTACCTCTAGCACAGAGTCGGTGTTTTCTCCAGCATCGGCAGAACCGGATCTGGATCCTACGTATCCAACGAAGTGCAACGTGTGCTTCCTGAGGTACCTGTGGCTTTCACGATCAGCCATGTCAAAACTTTTGATGGTCTCGAGGATTGCATCCGCGCTTTCGCCTTGCAGTATCATGCGTCTCAGTGTATACCTCAGAAAAGGCATGTCTGTCCCGGCGTCATTAGAGCCGGAATCAGTGTCATTGAAATGCTCCTCCTGAATTTCGACTTCCACAGGTGGGTCGATCTGGGATCAGGCTTCTCCAGGGAGATCCACTCCAGATTCGACTTGGACCGCTAGGTCTTCTTCAGGCTCGGATTTCTCCACTATCTCCGTTCCTGGTGCGGGCTAGGTGGGATTAGGGTTTTCTGAGATCCGGAATTCTGTCGCCTACGTGGACAAAGGGGACCGAGAAGATTCTTCTGCCTCTATCATCACCGCTGGGGTGGGTGGGGCAGGTTCAGCGAAACCGATGTAAACATCGATCTCACCAAAAGACATGATTGTGTAGGCAGTCACGGCCTCCCTAGCCGGAATCCAAGTCTCTTCGAGAACAATGAGAGGGACGTCGCTGGCGCAGAGGATGCGACCGACGGCGATAGTCTCACCGATTCCGATTCTTGCAGATTCCGCTTGGAACGCATATCCGAAGCTCACTTGCCCCACGGTGGGCACCAACTGTCGTCGGATTGATGACAAGTACACCATGAGGGGGTCCTCGAGGCGTGCGGAAGAGAGGGGTGTGAAACGTACGGTATTCCGGGACGGTGAGCACACAAGTGTACCCAGGTTGGAATCCGCCGGCTTTGGACAAATCCTACTCCTCCTAGCAATCCAGTAATACGGCAGAGCCGGAATATGGGGTACAAGGGTTCGCTTGTGCGAGTTGAGGGTCTAAAAGTACTAGATGCCCTAAAGGCTCTCCCTAGGACGACTTATATGGATATCCGGCCTAGGGTTTATAGGAGAGATCTATCTGGCTACGACTAAGAGTCGGTTATAGAGTACATCTTGAAATACAAGTAACATTATGGTCCTAAGTCGGTAAGTCTTCTGGGCCTTCCCGTAGCCGGATTGAACTCCGTCTTCTCTCCCTGACTTGGCCGCCCGTGAAGCAAAGCTCTAGCCCGAAGTGGGCCACCCTGGTCAGTGAGGAACTGTGAGGATACCCGGAAAGTATATCCCCAACACTAATAGATTTAAATCCAACAGGCTTGGATAGATATTTTTATAACCTTTCCAACATAATTTGAATCACTCAATTTGGATTTGGAAAACTCTCTGAATTGAATTTTAAACTAAAGGACAGAACTAAGTTTTAGCTAAAAAGGAAAAATCTAAATTTGAATCTACTGGGTTGCTTAGGAATACTAACTGGCCGGCCCAGTTTCACTCCGTGGCACTGAGGACTGCTGACAAGGGGGTCCCGCCTGTCAGTGGATCATTAAACGCAAAGCGGTACGGGGCAACTTGGACCGTAGGATTAGAACTAAGATCTATGGCTCACGTTCATCTTCGATGACGGACACGTCCCCGACGAGACGGAAACCTAGCAGCACTGTGGGGGTGCAGTGGGGGCATACCAGGACACTAGCAAGCTTGGTGATTGTGGTGTTTGCACGAGAAGACAACGCCGGGCTTAGGCGAGGTCGCAGCGGTGGCTGGGGTGGACGAAATCGACGTGGGTGTCTCCTCCTCTGCTGTGGCTGTCTCTGGCGAAATTCGGGCGGCTGGCTGCTTGAGCTGCTCCGGCAAGAGGTGGGGAAGGACCAGTGGAGAGAGGGGAGTGTGGGAGTGTGAAGAATTGGTGCTGGGGAGGCTCCCTTATATAGGCTCGGCAAGGCGGCAGAGAGGTGTGGGCGGAGCTCGTCGGTGACGACGGCACAGGGGGCTATCAGCATGGGCGAGGTAGGCGGACGGTGGGTGGTTCCCTAGCGGTCAGCTAGGGCTTAATGGTGGTGCTAGGGGTGGTGGATTACGGTCGGGAGCGTCTCGAACTCTGATAGACAGAGGCGGTGTTCGATGTGGTTCCCGGCGACCGTGGGTCGAGCGGCGGGGTACGGGCGTGTCTGGCAGGTTGAGGTGGTCAAGGCAGAGCGGCGGGCGGGGTCTGTGGTCGAGGCGTGGCGTGTGGCACTCTAGCGGTGACGATGCTCTGGTGTGCGCTGGCGCGGTGCAGAGACTTAGCGCGGGGCTTTGCCTCGGTGGTCCAAGGGCTAGCAGTGGCCGTGGGGTGGACCGTGGACGGTGGTGAGGTCACGCCTTCCTTCCTGGAGCGGCCGAGAGGGGCTGGTGGTCTCCTGCGGCGTGGGCACGGTTGGCCGGCGAGCATGGCGTTGGGGTGGCGTGACACTGTTGCCCTAGGCCCTTTGGTAGGTCCTTGCTGGCTTGGTTGGGGCTAGGGGAGACAAGGGAAGTGAATTGGGTTCAAATGGCTCGACCAATTTTGATAAAAACCAGTAATAGTTAGGCAGGTTTGATTCTGCTCACCATGGGTTTGACACAATGGCCGCAAGAATTCAACTTTCGAATTTTGAAATGAAATTTGGTGGAGTTGTTAGTCACATGCTTGAGGATCTGTGTCTGCTTGGGATTTTTAAATTGAGTTCATTTGGATGGTTTTTGAAAAAGTGTGATATAGGTACATACACTTGGTTCAATTTTCAAATGCCATTTAAATTTAGTGTTTGAATGTTTTTGGAAGATCACAAAGTGGGCCTTGCTACCTCTTAACTTGTACTGGCAAGGGGTGCAAAGATCCACAATTGTTTCTGTTTGAAATTGAGCTCTAGGAACACCCAAAGTGGGCTAGTTGATTAAAATGGCAAAAGTGACCATTTCCATTATTAATTGTATTTGATTTCTTTTTCTTTGGATTTTGCTTGGGAATGATCTAGATGATGTGGCATTCATCTTAGAATAATTTTACAACCATTAGAACAAACAATCATGGTATTTGAAAACAACTCCTATTGAATGCAACACTCATATGCATGCTTAAATCTTTTAAATGATAAAAAGTTTTTGTTAACCCTAAATTGGGTGATTTGAATATTAATCACTTGGATTAAAGTTTTGGGATGTTACAAACCTTCCCCCCTTAAACAAAATATCGTCCTGAGATTTAAGAAAGAAACTAGGAACTAAAGAGATCTGGGAACTCAGTCCTAATGTAATCTTCTCGCTCCCAAGTGGCTTGTTCTTCGGTGTGGTACTCCATTGGATCTTGAGAAACTTGATACTCCGGGTCCTGGTGGTTCTGTAGGCTTCCTCCAAGATACGTATGGGCACTTCACGATACGTCAGATCCTTGTTGGTATCCACAGCTCGGTGATCGATGTTCTTGAAAACTTCGGCCTTCTCCGGCACTTATAGGCATTTGCGAAGTAACGAGATATGGAACACATTGTGGATGGCTGACATCTCCTCTGGAAGTTCTAGTTGATACGATACTTCTCCTCGATGATTCAGAATCTTGAAGGGTCCAATATATCTGGGGGCTAACTTTCCTTTCAGACTAAAACGTTGTGTTCACTTCAATGGAGAAACCATGAGATACACAAAATTTCCGACATTGAAAGTCAGGTATCTCCATCTCTTGTCAGCATAACTCTTCTGTCTAGATTGGGCGGTCTTGAGGTGCTCACGGACTTTGTGAACCTTCTCTTCAGCTTCTCGCAGGATGTCAGGTCCGAAAATCTGACTCTCTCCTACTTGCGACCAATTCAGAGGGGTATTCCGTATAGGAACTCAAGTGGGTCAATTTGCAAACTGGCTTGATAACTGTTGTTGTATGAGAATTCTACGAAAGGCAGACAATCTTCCCATTTTGATCCGTACTCTAATACACAAGCTCTCAACATATCTTCTAATATTTGGTTGACACTTTCAGTCTGTCCATCGGTTTGCGGGTGATAAGTTGTGCTGAAATTCAACTTGGTTCCCAATCCTTCTTGAACTTTCTGCCAAAATCTCGAGGTAAATTGAGTTCCTCGATCCGACACTATGGTCTTGGGGGTGCCATGTAGACTAAATTCTGACAATGTACAAATCTGCGAGCTTCGAACTCTGGTAGGTTGTATTGACAGGTATAAAGTGGGCTACCTTGGATAATCTATCAATGATGACCCGTATAGAGTCATTTCGCCTACTAGAAGTAGGCAAACCGGTGATAAAGTCCATTCTGACGGAATCCCATTTCCATTCCGGAATCTGCAATGGTGGCAACAGTCCTGCGGGTCTCTGATGTTCCGCTTTGACTTTCTGACAGATATCACACTTGGCGATGTAGCTTCCGATTTCGTCTTCATCTTGTGCCACCAAAATTGCTCCTTCAAATCCTGATACATCTTCGTTCCTCCGGGGTGGATGGAATAAAGAGTATCATGAGCTTCTTTCATGATAACTTGCTTTAGCTCCGAATCTACTGGCACACAGATACGTCCTTTGTACCCCAGAACTCCTTCTTCATCTTCGGTGAATCCAGGTACCTTTCATGTACCAATGCGACGATTGATTCCGTCGATACTTGCATTTCCTTTGTGGGCTTACTTGATTTGGCTAATCAAAGTGGGTTGAAGTTCAATGCTATCTAAGAATCCTTTGCTTACTAGCTCAGTTCTAAACTCCTCCAACTCCTCATGCAAACTTGGTTGCTTCTCCTTGATCATGGTGTTTATCCTACACGACAATCTGCTAAGAGCATCCGCTACCACATTGGCTTTGGTGGGGTGATAGTGAATGTCAAGGTCATAATCCTTGTAACTCTATCCATCTCTTTTGCCTAATATTCAGCTCCTTCTGAGTGAAAATATACTTCAAGCTTTTGTGATCTAAGTAAATCTCACAGTGGTTACCCATAAGGTAATGACGCCATGTCTTCAATGCCAAAACTACGGCTGCTAATTCAAGATCATGGGTATGGTAGTTCTGCTCATGCTACTTAAGTTGTCGAGACAGATATGCGATGACTTTGCCTTCTTGCATCAATACACATCCGACACCAATCTTGGATGCATCACAATAGACATCAAACGGCTTCTTGATATCTGGCATGATCAATATTGGGGCTGAAATCAATCTCTTCTTGAGCTCTTGGAAACTTGCTTCACATTTGTCAGTCCAGTCAAACTTCTTGTCCTTCTTCAACAATTGGGTCATGGGTCTTGTGATGCTCAAAAATCCTTCTACGAACTTGCGGTAATATCCCACTAATCCGAGAAATGCACGGACTTGGGTTTGAGTGGTTGGTGCTTCCCATTCTTCGACATCCTTGATCTTGGCGGGATCAACAGTGACTCCTCCGGTAGACACAATATGTCCTAGGAATCCTACTTCTTTCAGCTAAAACTCACATTTGCTAAACTTGGCATACAACCGATGCTCTCTAAGCGTTTCAAGGATGATTCTCAGATGTTGCTCATGCTCTTCTTCTGACTTGGAGTAGATAAGGATATCATCGATAAACACAACGACAAACTTATCTAGTAAATTCATAAAGATGTTATTCATGAGATTCATGAAATAAGTGGGAGCATTGGTTAATCCAAAAGACATGACCGTATACTCATATAATCCATATCTTGTGGTAAAGGCGATCTTTGGAATATCCGTTGCACGAATCTTAAGTTTGTGATAACCAGTCCTAAGATCGATCTTAGAGAACACTCTGGCACCAGTCAACTGATCAAATAGATCCTCTATCTTTGGAAATGGATACTTGTTCTTTATTGTGACGTCATTCAGCTTCCTATAATCTGTGCACAAATGGTTGCCTCCATCCTTCTTGTCGATGAATAACACGGGCGATCTCCATGGCGATGCGCTTGGTTGAATCAAGCTTGTTGCCAACATAGCATCCAGTTGCTTCTTCAATTCCACTAACTCTGAGGGGTTCGTACTATAGGGTCTCTGGGCTATGGGTCCTGTTCTGGAGATTAGTTCAATAATGAACTCAATATCCCTATCCGGGGGCATACCGGGTAATTCATCTGGGAATATGTCAGGGTATTCACAAACTACTCTGACTTGGTCTATGGTGGGTAGGGCTAGACTCTTGTTGCACTTGAATTGACGGGGCAAGGTTTCAGATATATGCTCTACTGATACTCCAGAGCTACTGGTCATGGTGATGGCTTTCTTGGCACAGTCAATCAATCCATTATGCTTTGACATCCAATCCATTCCTCGTACTACTTCCAATCCTTGGGTTCCAAGTACTATTAGAGTGGCATAAAAATCTATCCCATGTATTCTGATAGGCACAGCCTTGCAAAAAATTTCTAGCTTTTGTAGTTGAACCAGGTATTTGAACTATCATGACATGCTTCAAGTTGGTTGGGTGAATCTTACTAGTACATGCCAATTCTTCGGTGACAAATGAGTGCGATGCTCTAGAATAAAACAGCAGTCTTGCTAAAACTAAGTTGACAGAAAACATACCCAGCACTACATCTGGCGCTTCTTCGGCTTCTACGGCGTTCATGTGGAAGAGATGGCCTTTGCGGTTGTGAGGGTTCCTTGGGGCAAATCTTCTTCTGGGCTGAACACGACGCTGATGTTGACCTGGGGCATTCACATTGGCAGTGGCATTAATCTTCTTGGGACACTCATTGGAGTACTGACCCTTCACTCCACACTCGAAACAAGTGATCTGAGACTTGTCTTTTTCTGCCACGGGCACAACATTGCTTCCAGTTCTTGGTGTAGTGTTGTTGTTGTTGCTGTTGTTGTTGTTGCTGTGCTTGGGAGGTGCACGGTTGAAATTACTTGAGATGCCGAGGTGGTTGTTGTTTCCTCCAAACTTCACATTCCCTCCGCTACGGTTGGAATAGCTTGGGCGAGACATTGGGGGTCGATTGTTCTGCGGGGCATATCCGGCAGACGGGTTGGGACGATACTTCTGGTCACTGTTGGATCCAGCTTGGTGCATCATCCGACATTTGCGATTGCCGTTTGCTTGATTAATCTTCCCTTCTATCCGAATGGCAGAGTCGACTAGCTCTTCGAGATCCTTGAAACGGATGTTGATGAGGACTGTCTACATCTCATCATGCAGTCCGTGCAGGAATCTCTCCTGCTTCTTGGCCTCCGTATTGATGTCATCAGGTGCATACCTGGCGAGGGACAAGATCTGTCACAGTATTCCACTATAGTTATTCTTCCCTGGTTTAGCTCTCTGAATTCATCTCTCATCTCGGTGACTAGACCCTACGGCACGTGAGTGCGGCGGAACTTGATTTTGAAGGCTTCCCATGTCATCACTTGACCATGGTTCATCATGCGGGTGTTGTTCCACCATGCTCTTGCATCTCCGGCCAAATAGTGGGTGGCAAAAAGAAATTTCTCGTTGGCATCCACTCCGGCGACTTCTAGGTTGTTCTCCATGGTCTGCAACCAATCATCAACATCTAGTGGGTTTTCAGACTGGTTAAAGATTGGGGGATTGGTATTCTGGAAGTTTTTGAGTTTGGATCCATGATGATCCTAATTTTCATGGTTCTGATTGTTGTGAGCCATCTAGGCGATCTGCTGTAGTGTGGGTAGATTTGCTTGGCGCTCTGCCCTACTAGCTTCACGGTCTGCAATGAGCGTTTGCAGAATCTGCAACATTGGGTCCTGCGATGAGCTTCTCCCTCCTTGGTTTCCACGAGTCATCTGAAGATTGAGATAAATAATGGGGTAAGAGGGAAAGTTCTAAGGTTCATGGTTTTGGTTTCAAAGCTAAAACTTTGAGTTTGAATCAGGTTTTGCAACTAACTTATTTTCATTCATTCAAACAAAGCACACGATACAAACTCACACACACCACAACATCAAAGGAAAACAGATGGTTTTAAGAACCATTCTGCCAGCTAAGATACAATGGGACCGATACTTATTACTCCTATGATGGTGCTCTAGTGCATCTACGAAGTCGGAGTCATCATCGTCGGTGTAGAAGTCCATGGCATCATCCTCGAGATAGTCATCATTATTGCTGAGGTACGAGTCAATATCCCCTTGGATGTCTTCACCTTCCGCTTCGTCTTCTTTTGCTGCAGGCTGAGCTTCTTGCTCCTTGATGGTCTTCTCGAGGTCGGCCACCTTCTTGCGAAGACGGTCGATGGTGCGATCCTTCTTTGCGTGTTGACGGCAAAGTGACTAACGATCCTTGACGAGAAGGGAGAAAGTCTAGGCCTTCTAGGCGGCAATAGCGAGGTTGTGGTTGGCGAACTCTCTAGCATTGTCCAATTCCTTCTGTCTGTCGTACAGCAAAAAGTCGAGGTTCTCCACTTGACGCTTCAACTCCGGATGACTTCGCATCTCCAGAGGCATTCCCATAGAATCACGCCTTGCATAGTGAGCAAAGCGGCTTCCTTGGATCAAGTTCACATTCTGTGCGCAGAGACGAGCGTGAGCTTCATGCATTGCCCTGGCTAATCCATCTAGCCAGTTGTTCTCTCTCACGGAGAACTGAATTCTCTCGGGCATTGGTGCTTTTAACTTGCCTCGAAGATCAGCAACTACTATCCATTGTAAATCTCCTCCTGGGGGACCATTGAGTTGAACTCCAAGAAATTACGGATGAGGATGCTCCAAGTACTCTGACAGTGAATCTAGACCCCGCTCGAAGATTAGTTGGCCTCTGTTGCCCAACTGGTAGAACTTGTTTTACTGAACTTCTATCTATAAGAATTTAGGATGAGAAAGTTAGTGAAGTGATCAAGTGTGTCAAAGTTTTATGTAGTAATGTAAGAATTTAGAGGAACGTGGATTTTTTTGAGAGAAAAAATCCCAAGGGTAAGAGGGGAAATAGGTTTTTATAAATACTCACTTTGGTTTTGGAAACTAAGTTTTTGTTTGGACGTCCATTCTAACTATGGTCTCCTATGGTCAGGATGGCTCTGATACCAACTTGTCAACACCCGGATTTTTAATACCAGATGCCTGTTATGCCATACATCGCAATCCCAGGATTACCATTTTTGCGAGACATAACAGATTGGATATCACAGTACATCATCCATTACAAACCATAATAAGGTCTTACACAAATAAAGGATCTCATGATCCAGTCTTAATACAATCAAGTAGCAGAATAAATAGCGTAGAGGTGGGGTCCATCTTCAGTGTCACAGGCAATGCTGACGATGGGAGATGATCCTAGTTGTCGTAGCCGTCCTGCTGTCCTCCTTCAGAGTAGTCCTCCTCATAGTCTAGCCATAGGAATAGCCAGGGACAAAATCCTTGAGTACTCTTTAAGTACTCGCAAACTATCACTAACAAGTAAGGTAGTTCTAGTAGGAAAAGCTAACTCTAAGTTTATTTGTAAAGTTAAGTTTGAAACCTAAGCTGAGTTCAAAAACAAAGAAAGATAAAATAAAGTTTGAAAACACCTAAGTGGGACCTTAGTTGTCATAGTCACAACCATGTTGTGGTCAAGTCATGTCACAATTCATTTTATAAGTCATTTTGAAAACCTCTGACAATGGAATAGTATGGCCACTCCAACTGTCCATAACCACGGACGCGGCTATTCGAATAGTTTGACACTCTGCAGAGGTGGTACACTTTCACCACAAAATTCGATACATCTATGAGGGATAACCCTGAATCAACATACTTAGTATGCAGATAATCAAACATAACCTTTCCTTTACACACTCTAGTATAAGCACCTCTCCTATGATCTTGGCCTCCCAGCCATGGCCATTTGCCATCATGGGCACTGCATAGGTGGACAATATTGAGAGATAGCCTCAGCTCAAACCTCTCCTGCGAAGGAACTAATAGTAATGCATATAAACTTCCGGCTAAGCCTTGCCCAATTCACGTATTGTGGTTGTACGGTAAAATAGGAATGGTATCGCATCCGAACCCAACCATCAGTTTTTATAACAGGGCTAAGGCTCATGCCTCAACATTTTCAACATCATCATAAACCATTTGTGTTTCTCAACACATGTCAAAATATCTCAATAGAATGACTCATCATTCCAAGGTTTTCACAAGTCATTTTCACCAAGTACTCCCATCTGAAGTGATCAGGTTTTTGGTTTACCTCTAAACTACTAAGTTAAGAGTGTTCACTAATGTGGGATGCTATTCTCAATCTCATGCCATAGAATGACATCTAAGTCTAACTAGATAGGGAAAGTTTTATACTCTTTATGCTATCTATAAACAAAGTAAAGCACTTTGGTAAAGTAAAGAAGGTAAAGCTTGTAAGAAAACTTGGGGTAGTTATAAATCAAAAGGTATAACCCAAGCATGCCAAACGCATCTTGCTTAGGTCATCTTGCTTGCAAGGGTTAGCTTGCATTGTTAATGATGGCTTGCCTTGGTTGGTGAAGTGGTTGAAATTCTCTTCCTCCTCTTCTTGGTAGAACTCCTCCTCCTTGAAGACTTGTTCGGTACTATCGTCTATGAATACATACGGAATACACAATCACCAAACAATACTTAACTAGTCTATTTAGCACACTAAGGCACACATTGGATGATCTAGTATCATCACTAACATCACAAGGTTTAGTGAATTAGTTTCATTTATTTAATTTGAGAAAAGTAATTTCTACTCATTGGAATTAACTAAGATTTAATATTCTCCAATTAAAATATGGGATCATGTGGACACATGTCATCACCAAATATTCTAATATATGGCAATGTGATTTAAAGGTTGGATCACATTTTAATAAGTTTAAGTTTAATATTTAATGATTTAAAGTGACTAGAAATGCCTATATAGCATTATTTTGGTACTAGTCCAAAGTCACTGCATGCAAACCTTAATATTATTACATATTCCGATAGGTATGGTTAAATGTGATTTTTGAGAGTTGGAATCAACTCAAAAGCTATTATGGTTGATTTTAGAAAAAACATTGAATGTGAAAAATCTTCTGTCTTGGTTATTTTTGCTAGGAGCGATCTATAAATCTAAATGATTTAAATCCAACAAGTTTGGGTAGAGATTTTTATTACCAGTCCAACAAAATTGGAATAACTCAATTTGGATTTGGAAAACTCTCTGAATTGAATTTTAAACTAAAGGACACAACTAAGTTTAAGCTAAAAAGGAAAAATCTAAATCTAAATGATCTACGGCTCACGTTCATCGTCGACGACGGACACGTCGCGAGCGAGACGGAAACCTAGCAGCACTGTGGGGGTGTAGTTGGGGTATACCAGGGCTCCAACAAGCTTGGCGATGGGGGAGTTTGAACAAGGAGACGATGGCTGGCTCAGGCGAGGTCGCGGCGGTGGCTGGGGTGGACAAAATCGATGGGGGTGTCTCCTCCTCTGTTGCGGCTGTCTCCAGCGAAATTCTGGCGGTTGGCTGCTCGAGTTGCTCCAGCAAGAGGTGGGGAAGGACTAGTAGAGAGAGGGGAGTGTGGGAGTGTGAAGAATTGGTGCTGGGGAGGCTCCCTTATATAGGCTCGGCGAGGCGGCAGAGAGGTGTGGACGGAGCTCGTCGATGATGACGGGACAGGGGGCTATCGGCGTGGGCGAGGTAGGCGGACGGTGGGTGTTTCCCTGGCGGTTAGCTAGGGCTTAATGGCGGTGCTAGGGGCGGTGGATTACGGTCAGGAGCGTCTCGCGCTCTGAGAGACAGAGGCGGTGTTCGACGTGGTTCACGGCGACTATGGGTCGAGCGGCGGTGTACGGGCATGTCTAGCGGGTTGAGGTGTTCAAGGCGGAGCGGCGCGCGCGATCTGTGGTCCAGGCACGGCGTGTGGCGCTCTGGAGGTGACGGCACTCTGGTCTGTGCTGGCGTGGCGCAGAGACTGAGTGCGGGGCTTGGCCTCGGTGGTCCAGGGGCTAGCAGTGGCCGTGGGGTGGACCGTGGACGGTGGTGAGCTCACGCCTTCCTTAGTGGAGTGGCGGAGAGGGGCTGGTGGTCTCCTGTTACCGTAGGCCTTTTGGTAGGTCCTTAATGGCTTGGTTGGTGCTAAGGACACAAGGGAAGTGAATTGGGTTCAAATGGCTCGACAAATTTTGATCAAAAACAGTAATAGTTAGACTCAACAAGTGTTCGACACAATGGCCGCAAGAATTCAACTTTTGAATTTCGAAATGAAATTTGGTGGAGTTGTTAGTCACATGCTTGAGCATCTGTGTTTGCTTGGGATTTTTAAATTGAGTTTATTTGGATGGTTTTTTAAAAAGTGTGATTTAGGTACATACACTTGGTTACATTTTCAAATACCATTTAAATTTAGTGTTTGAATGTTTTTGGAAGATCACAAAGTGGGCCTTGTTACCTCTTAACTTGTACTAGCAAGGGGTGCAAAGATCCACCTTTGTTTCTGTTTGAAATTGAGTTCTAATAACACCCAAAGTGGGCTTGTTGATTAAAATGGCAAAAGTGACCATTTCCATTATTAATTGTATTTCATTTCTTTTTCTTTGGATTTTTCTTGGGAATGATCTAGAGGATGTGGCATTCATCTTAGAATCATTTTAGAACCATTAGAACAAAAAATCATCGAATTTTAAAAAACTCCTATTTAATGCAACACTCATATGCATGCTTAAATCTTTTAAATGGCAAAAAGTTTTTATTAACCGTATATTGGGTGATTTGAATCTTGATCACTTGGATTACAGTTTTGGGATGTTACACACTAGATGTCATTGCATGTGTGTTCATTTCATTAAACCAGTTGGATCCACTTGATGTCATTGTTGTGTGTTCTTTTCATTAAACCACATGGAACCACTAGATGTCATTGCATGTGTGTTCATTCCATTAAACCACTTGGATCCACTAGATGTCATTGCATGTGTGTTCTTTTCATTAAACCAATTGGATGTGTGTTCTTTTCATAAACCAGTAGAGTCACTCGATGAGTCTTCACTTCAGAAACCACATGGATCCACTAGATGTCATTGCATGTGTTCTTTTTTCATAAACCACTTGGATGTGTGTTATATTCATAAAGCAGTAGAGTCGATCCACGATTGTTCATTTCATAAACCACATGGATCCACTAGATGTCATTGCATATGTGTTCTTTTCATTAAAGCAATCACACGTGTGTTCTTTTGATTAAACAACTTGGATGTCTGTTATTTTCATAAACCAGTAGATACACTCCACGAGTGTTCATTTCATAAACCACATGGATCCACTAGATGTCATTACATGTGTGCTTATTTCATTAAACCACTTCGATTCACTCGATGTCATTGCATGTGTGTTCTTTTCATTAAACCAATTTGATGTGTGTTCTTTTCATAAACCAGTAGATACACTCCATGAGTGTTGATTTCATAAATCACATGGATCCACTAGATGTCATTGCATGTGTGTTCATTTCATTAAACCACTTGGATCCACCAGATGTCATTGCATGTGTGTTCATTTCATAAACCACTTGGATGTGTGTTCTTCTCATAAACCAGTAGAGTAACTCCATGAGTATTCATTTCATAAACTACATGGATCCACTAGATGTCATTGCATGTGTGTTCTTTTCATTAATCCACTTGGATCCACTAGATGTCATTGCATGTGTGTTCTTTTCACTAAACCCATTGGATGCGTGTTATTTTCATAAACCAGTAGAGTCACTCCATGAGTGTTCATTTCATAAACCACATGTATCCACTAGATGTCATTGCAAGTGTGTTCTTTTCAAAAAAAAGTAGAGTCACTCCATAAGTGTTCATTTCATAAACCACATGGATCCACTAGATGTCATTGCATGTGTGTTCATTCCATTAAACCACTTGGACCCACTAGATGTCATTGCATGTGTGTTACTTTCATTAAACCAATTGGATGTGTGTTCGTTTCATAAACCAGTAGAGTCACTCCATGAGTCTTCATTTCATAAAGCACATGGATCCACTAGATGTCATTGCATGTGTTCTATTTTCATAAACCACTTGGATGTGTGTTCTATTCGTAAAGCACTAGAGATGCTCCACGAGTGTTCATTTCATAAACCACTTGGGTCCACTAGATGTCATTGCATGTGTGGTCATTTCATAAACCACTTGGATGCGTGTTCTTCTCATAAACCAGTAGAGTAACTCCATGAATATTCATTTCATAAACTACATCGATCCACTAGATGTCATTGCATGTGTGTTCTTTTCATTAAACCACTTGGATCCACTAGATGTCAATGGATGTGTGTTATTTTCAAAAACTAGTAGAGTCACTCCATGAGTGTTCATTTCATAAACCACATGTATCCACTAGATGTCATTGCATGTGTGTTCTTTTCATAAACAAGTAGAGGCACCCCATGAGTCTTCATTTCATAAACCACATGGATCCACTAGATGTCATTGCATGTGTTCTATTTTCATAAACCACTTGGATGTGTGTTCTATTCATAAAGAAGTAGAGTTGCTCCACGAGTGTTCATTTCATAAACCACATGGATCCACTAGATGTCATTGCATGTGTTTTCTTTTCATTAAACCACTTGGGTCCACTAGATGTCATTGCATCTGTGTTCATTTCATAAACAACTTGGATGTGTGTTCTTCTCATAAACTTGAAGAGTAACTCCATGAGTATTCATTTCATAAACTACATAGATCCACTAGATGTCATTGCATGTGTGTTCTTTTCATTAAACCACTTGGATCCACTAGATGTCATTGCATGTGTGTTCTTTTCACTAAACCAACTGGATGTGTGTTATTTTCAAAAACCAGTAGAGTCACTCCATGAGTGTTCATTTCATAAACCACATGTATCCACTAGATGTCATTGCATGTGTGTTCTTTTCATAAACAAGTAGAGTTACTCCATGAGTGTTCATTTCATAAACCACATGGATCCACTAGATTTCATTGCATGTGTGTTCATTCCATTAAACCACTTGGACTAACTAGATGTCATTGCATGTGTGTTCTTTTCATTAAACCAATTGGATGTGTGTTCGTTTCAAAAACCAGTAGAGTCACTCCATGAGTCTTCATTTCATAAACCACATGGATCCACTAGATGTCATTGCATGTGTTCTATTTTCATAAACCACTTGGATGTGTGTTCTATTCGTAAAGCAGTAGAGTTGCTCCACGAGTGTTCATTTCATAAACCACATGGATCCACTAGATGTCATTGCATGTGTTTTCTTTTCATTAAACCACTTGGGTCCACTAAATGTTATTGCATGTGTGGTCATTTCATAACCCACTTGGATGTGTGTTCTTCTCATAAACCAGTAGAGTAACTCCATGAATATTCATTTCATAAACTACATCGATCCACTAGATGTCATTGCATGTGTGTTCTTTTCATTAAACCACTTGGATCCACTAGATGTCATTGGATGTGTGTTATTTTCAAAAACCAGTAGAGTCACTCCATGAGTGTTCATTTCATAAACCACATGTATCCACTACATGTCATTGCATGTGTGTTCTTTTCATAAACAAGTAGAGTTACTCCATGAGTGTTCATTTCATAAACCACATGGATCCACTAGATTTCATTGCATGTGTGTTCATTCCATTAAACCACTTGGACTAACTAGATGTCATTGCATGTGTGTTCTTTTCATTAAACCAATTGGATGTGTGTTCGTTTCAAAAACCAGTAGAGTCACTCCATGAGTCTTCATTTCATAAACCACATGGATCCACTAGATGTCATTGCATGTGTTCTATTTTCATAAACCACTTGGATGTGTGTTCTATTCGTAAAGCAGTAGAGTTGCTCCACGAGTGTTCATTTCATAAACCACATGGATCCACTAGATGTCATTGCATGTGTTTTCTTTTCATTAAACCACTTGGGTCCACTAGATGTTATTGCATGTGTGGTCATTTCATAAACCACTTGGATGTGTGTTCTTCTCATAAACCAGTAGAGTAACTCCATGAATATTCATTTCATAAACTACATCGATCCACTAGATGTCATTGCATGTGTGTTCTTTTCATTAAACCACTTGGATCCACTAGATGTCATTGGATGTGTGTTATTTTCAAAAACCAGTAGAGTCACTCCATGAGTGTTCATTTCATAAACCACATGTATCCACTAGATGTCATTGCATGTGTGTTCTTTTCATAAAGAAGTAGAGTCACCCCATGAGTCTTCATTTCATAAACCACATGGATCCACTAGATGTCATTGCATGTGTTCTATTTTCATAAACCACTTGGATGTGTGTTCTATTCATAAAGCAGTAGAGTTGCTCGACGAGTGTTCATTTCATAAACCACATGGATCCACTAGATGTCATTGCATGTGTTTTCTTTTCATTAAACCACTTGGGTCCACTAGATGTCATTGCATCTGTGTTCATTTCATAAACAACTTGGATGTGTGTTCTTCTCATAAACTTGAAGAGTAACTCCATGAGTATTCATTTCATAAACTACATGGATCCACTAGATGTCATTGCATGTGTGTTCTTTTCATTAAACCACTTGGATCCACTAGATGTCATTGCATGTGTGTTCTTTTCACTAAACCAACTGGATGTGTGTTATTTTCAAAAACCAGTAGAGTCACTCCATGAGTGTTCATTTCATAAACCACATGTATCCACTAGATGTCATTGCATGTGTGTTCTTTTCATAAACAAGTAGAGTCACTCCATGAGTGTTCATTTCATAAACCACATGGATCCACTAGATTTCATTGCATGTGTGTTCATTCCATTAAACCACTTGGACTAACTAGATGTCATTGCATGTGTGTTCTTTTCATTAAACCAATTGGATGTGTGTTCGTTTCATAAACCAGTAGAGTCACCCCATGAGTCTTCATTTCATAAACCACATCGATCCACTAGATGTCATTGCATGTGTTCTATTTTCATAAACCACTTGGATGTGTGTTCTATTCATAAAGCAGTAGAGTTGCTCCACGAGTGTTCATTTCATAAACCACATGGATCCACTAGATGTCGTTGCATGTGTTTTCTTTTCATTAAGCCACTTGGTTCCACTAGATGTCATTGCATCTGTGTTCATTTCATAAACAACTTGGATGTGTGTTCTTCTCATAAACCAGTAGAGTAACTCCATGAGTATTCATTTCATAAACTACATTGATCCACTAGATGTCATTGCATGTGTGTTCTTTTCATTAAACCACTTGATCCACTAGATGTCATTGCATGTGTGTTCTTTTCACTAAACCAATTGGATGTGTGTTATTTTCGAAAACCAGTAGAGTCACTCCATGAGTATTCATTTCATAAACCACATGTATCCACTAGATGTCATTGCATGTGTGTTCTTTTCATAAACAAGTATAGTCACTGCATGAGTGTTCATTTCATAAACCACATGGATCCACTAGATTTCATTGCATGTGTGTTCATTCCATTAAACCACTTGGACTAACTAGATGTCATTGCATGTGTGTTCTTTTCATTAAACCAATTGGATGTGTGTTCGTTTCATAAACCAGTAGAGTCACCCCATGAGTCTTCATTTCATAAACCACGTCGATCCACTAGATGTCATTGCATGTGTTCTATTTTCATAAACCACTTAGATTTGTGTTCTATTCATAAAGTAGTAGAGTCGCTCCACGAGTGTTCATTTCATAAACCACATGGATCCACTGGATGTCATTGCATGTGTTTTCCTTTCATTAGACCACTTGGGTCCACTAGATGTCATTGCACGTGCCAATTGGATATGTGTTCTTTTCATAAACTAGTAGATACACTCCATGAGTGTTCATTTCATTAAACCACATGAATCCATTAGATTTCTTTGCATGTGTGTTAGTTTCATTAAGCCAATTCGATCCAATAGATGTCATTACATGTGTGTTCTTTTCATTACACCAATTGGATGTGTGTTCGTTTCATATTCCACATGGATCCACTACCTGAGTGTTCTTTTCATAAACCACATGGATCCACTATATGCCACTTGCATGTGTGTTCTTTTCATTAAACAACTTGGATGTGTGTTATTATCATAAACCACTAGAAGTCACTACATGTGTGTTCATTTCATAAACCACTTGGATCCACTAGATGTCATTGCATGTGTGTTCTTTTCTTTAAACCAATTGGATTTGTGTTCTTGTCATAATCCAGATAGATCCCCTACATGAGTGTTCTTTTACTAAACCACATGGATCCACTAGATGCCACTTGCATGTGTGTTCTTTTCATTAAACAACACTGATACACTAGATGTCATTGCATGTGTGTTCTTTTCATAAACCACTTGGATATATGTTATTTTCATAAACTAGTAGATAAACTCCATGAGTGTTCTTTTCATAAACTACGTGGATATGTGTCTTTTCATAAACCAGTAGATACACTCCATGAGTGTTTATCTCATAAACCACATGGATCCACTAGATGTCATTGCATGTGTGTTCATTTCATCAAACCACTTGGATCCATTAGATGTCATTCCATGTGTGTTTTTCATTAAACCAATTGGATGCATGTTCTTTTCATAAACCAGTAGATACACTCCATGAGTGTTCATTTCATAAACCACATGGATCCACTAGATGTCATTGCATGTGTGTTCTTTTCATTAAACCACTTGGATCCACTAGATATCATTGCATGTGTGTTCATTTCATAAACCAGTTTGATGTGTGTTCGTCTCATAAACCAGTAGAGTAACTCCATGAGTATTCATTTCGTAAACCACATGGGTCCACTAGATTTAATTACATGTGTGTTCTTTTCATTAAACCACTTGGATCCACTAGATGCCATTTTATGTGTGTTCTTTTCATTTATCCAATTGGGTGTGTGTTCTTTTCATAAACCAGTAGAGTCACTCCATGAGAGTTCATTTCATAAACCACATGTATCCACAAGATGTCATTGCATGTGTGTTCTTTTCATAAACCAGTAGAGTCACTCCATGAGTGTTCATTTCATAAACCACGTGGATCCACTAGATGTCATTGCATGTGTGTTCATTCCATTAAACCACTTGGATCCACTACATGTCATTTCATGTGTGTTATTTTCATTAAACCAATTGGAGGTGTGTTCTTTTCATAAACCAGTAGAGTCACTCCATGAGTCTTCATTTCATCAACCACATGGATCCACTAGATGCCATCGCATGTGTTCGCTTCTCATAAACCACTTGGATGTGTGTTGTATTCATCAAGCAATCGATTCGCTCCACGAGTGTTCATTTCAAAAACCACATGGATCCACGGGATGTCATTTCATGTGTGTTAATTTCATTATACCACTTGGAGCCACTAGATGTCATTGCATGTGTGTTAGTTTCATTTAACCAATTGGACGTGTGTTATTTTCATAATCCGCATGGATCCACTACATGAGTGTTCTTTTCATAAACCACATGGATGCACTAGATGCCACTTGCATGTGTGTTCTTTTCATTAAACAACATGGATGTGTGTTATTTCCATTAACCACTAGATGCCACTTCATGTATGTTCATTTCATAAACCACTGGGATCCACTAGATGTCATTTCATGTGTGTTCTTTTCATTAAACCAATTGGATGTTTGGTCTTTTCATAATCCACATGGATCCCCTACACGAGTGTTCTTTTCATAAACCACACGGATCCACTAGATTCCACTTGCATGTGTGTTCTTTTAAACAACACTGATACACTAGATGTCATTGCATGTGTGTTATTTTCATAAACCACTTTGATATGCGTTCTTTTCATAAACCAGTAGATACACTCCATGTGTGTTCTTTTCATAAACCACTTGGATATGTGTTATTTTCATAACGTAGTAGATACACTCCATGAGTGCTCATTTCATAAACCACATGGATCCACTGGATGTCATTGCATGTGTGTTCATTTCATTAAACCACTTGCATCCACTAGATGTCATTGCATGTGTATTCTTTTCATTAAACCACATGGATCCACGAGATGTCATTGCATGTGTGTTCTTTTCATTAAACCAATTGAATGTGTGTTCTTTTCATTAAACAACTTGGATGTGTGTTATTTTGATAAACCACTAGATGTCACTTCATGTATGTTCATTTCAAAAACCACTTGGATCCACTAGATGACATTGCATGTGTGTTCTTTTCTTTAAACCAATTGGATGTTTGTTCTTTTCATAATCTACATGGATCCCCTACATGAGTGTTCTTTTCATAAATCACATGGATCCACTAGATGCCACTTAGATGTCATTGCATGTGTGTTCTTTTTATAAACCACTTGGATATGTGTTCTTTTCATAAACCAGTAGATACACTCCATGAGTGTTCATTTCATAAACCACATGGATCCACTAGATGTCATTGCATGTGTGTTCATTTCATTAAACCACTTGGGTCCACTAGATGTCATTGCATGTGTGTTCTTTCCATTAAACAAATTGGGTATGTGTTCTTTTCATAAACCAGTAGATAAGCTCCATGAGTGTTAACTTCATAAACCACATGGATCCACTAGATGTCATTGCATGTGTGTTCATTTCATAAACCACATGGATCCACTAGATGTCATTGTATGCATTCTCTTTTCATAAACCACTTGTTTGTGTGTTATGTTCATAAACCAGCAGAGTCACTCCATGAGTGTTCATTTCATAAACCACATGGATCCACTAGATGTCGTTGCCTGTGTGTTCTTTTCATTAAACCACTTGGATCCACTAGATGTCATTGCATGTGTGTTATTTTCATTAAACCAATTGGATATGTGTTCTTACCATAAACCAGTAGATATACTCCATGAGTGTTCATTTCATTAAACCACATGGATCCACTAGAGGTCATTGAATGTGT